>JAPTHN010000085.1:1262834-1524392 GCA_026936325.1 Platynereis dumerilii
GGCAAATTTTGGGTGATGGTTGTCAATGAGATATCATGTATAAGAGACTAAACTTTTTAAAAGTTTATACCTTTCAAAAATTTGCTAATAAAATTGACACATAGAACGATGCGGTGGAAGTTTCAATGCTAACTGAGTTCAGGGTATAAAATAAGAAAATTTGATCACTGCACATATTGTCTCGTGCGAACCAATCGGCGACCTATCTGCATTCTCAAGTGCGTTCATGGCTCTATTGAAAAATGAAATATTATCATCTAAAATTGTTGAATGAAATATCAGCACATGTGTCTTTTAACAGCTGGTTGATGGGCTTTTTCAGATCGTATTTTTTAAATTGTGTCCGATTGAGCTCTGCTGCTTACATTTCTATATATATATTCACCTGAAGTAAACAAACAACAAACTGTCTATCTTCTGTAGTTAACCAAATGCCAGTCCAAAATTGAACATGACAGGACTTTAGGTGAATAATTTGAAACAAAGTCTATTGATCAACCTTCGTACCAGTAAAAATTGAGGAGATACATTTATTTATGAAACTTTTTGGAAGCTGAGAAATCACAAAACATGTTACTGGAGCCATTGAAAATCTGTTGGTAATTCTGTGCCATTTCATCAAATTTCAAAAAATGTTCCCGCTCAGCTGATTCAGAATGTCTTGAAAATTTACAGGAACAAAGGTTTCTCTGCAGAAAGCACAAATCCCAAGTTATAGTTATACAGTGATATCGTGAACAGTTTCTCTGAAAAGAAATTGATATTTTTGTGAAATTTTTATAAGTCCAGACATTTGAAGGCATGTAACTCAATCAGTGTAAAACCTATTGACTTGCAATTAGGTAAAACAAGTTTGAATGTAGCCTAAGTGTTATAATGCATTGTTTCAGCCACCTCAGTGCATTTCCATCCATTCCACATATTGTCGAAAATATCTGAAAATTTCAGTTTATTAAATTTATGTCCTAAAATTTCTGAGATTGTATTATTTGAGATGTGTGCTTTCTGAGAAACCTTGATTCTGGTAAATGTTCAAGGCTTTCTGAATCAGGATTGAATGCCTATCAAAAGTTTCAGTAAAATTTCATGTCTGGTAGCAATTTAAAATTGCAATTAACATGTCAAGTGATCAATTATTTTTAGGGCAATGTGAGGTCTGTCTCAACATGACCAAATTTTGTCACAATTTTAATAAATTGAGTTGGAATGAAGTGGCCAACTAGGCAATCGGCTTTGGTTTGTGAGACTAAAATCTGCTGTCAATACAAATTTTCACCAAATGCAGAGATATCATAATTTTGTGTCACATGAAGTTGTGTTGAGGGGTCTTAATTTTTGGTAGTACGCTGAACCCTTTGATATGTTTTTCTTGCCATGTTGCCCCTCATCAGATCAACAAGAAACAAAAACTTTGTTGGCTAATGACTATTTTCAAATTCATTAAATGGATGGTTTTTCCTCTCAAATGCATAGTTTTAGGAGTATGGTGTCAAAGCAGTTGCACCTACTGAACCAGAATCAGATAAAATTATCTGGGGAAAATTTCCTGCCGTCTCTCAGGCACAGGCATTATAATAATTTGCCAGCCCTCCCGCTCTATGGCCTGCATGATGCTTACTTCCCTAAACCATGGAAGGTGGGTAAGTCTGGGCAATCAACAACCCTGCATGGCTGTACCCCATAAGTACAAAATTACCACAGGGTGATTGATTCAGGGGACTAAGGACTGTCTTTGAGTTATCAAGCAGTACATATTGCCAACAGGTGGGCAAAAATATTACATTTGGTGAACATATATTGTGAGCATTATGCAGTTCACCATAATTTAGCATTAAAGGGTGAAATTGATCACTGCACAAATTCAGATTGATCACTGCACATTTCAGATTGATCACTGCACATTTTGGGATCGTTGCACGCTTATTTTATACCCTGACTGAGTTCCATTTGCTTGGCCACTTTGCAGCATGTCTATCACCAGATGGCTCCCTGTCAGTATCTAAATTTAGCAGTCAAGTATTGCCATGCAGTAGAATCCAACCCTGGACCTCAAAATTACAAGGCCAGCATGCAATCCACTCAGCCACGAGGTACATGGCTTTGCAGTGTGAAAAAAAATCTTCATACCAATGGGGATCATAACATTATGGAATCTGATTGATTGATTGATTGATTGACTTTATTCAATATTATTTTAAGACACAACATCTCTATTCTCGTTATATATCTTCAATCAAGATTTAAGAACAGGGCAGGAAATGGAAATAGGCCTATATAGACTCTAGAGTAACGTGATTATGCACGTTTGAGAACAGCAGGAGAAGGTGAAATATTCTTTTGAGGCGTCCATTTCCTGACCTGCCTGATATCCGTCTTTTAACAAAGTGGCCAATCAGAGACTTGCATGATTACTAGTAAAATGTGGATTCCCAGTTGCAGGCTAGCATAGAATTCCACAGAACGCTGTCCTGCTACCCAAATTTGTTTTTTTTATCAAGAAGGTAGCTGCAAGGCTAGCTCCAAAAAATCTTTTTTTTTTTCTACAGGGCAGTTTTCTATGTGATCAGTGATAAAATTCAAAGCCACTAGGCCTATGTCTGTGGAAAAAACCAAAAAATAAAATCATAAACATGCTATTGTCAAATAAATATAAGTGAAACTGGAAGGAATACTTTATTTTTGATTAAGAAACTTTTACGCTGAAACTAAGTCATTTAGAGTTATATTGAGAGGGGCAATACCATGGCCCATTGGCCTCCCCAAAATACACCATTTGTTAGGACAGGAATACCGAAGGGGAGGGAGGGAAGACTGGAAATTCAGACAGATGATCAAATAAAAATTAGGCCTATTGAAAATCAATGGTACCCGAAGTTTGTGCTTGAAATGGTCTAAAATCTGAATCAAAAATTTTGAAAAAAATGTCGCCTTCCACAAGAATCTGAGCACGGTACGCCTATGGTTGGTCAGATTACGCGTGTCCATTCGATTAAGTTAGAATTTATATGCATGCCATACATACTGTTTGAGGCTTAATTGTTTTGAATGAACTTCAAAAATCGATAAAATTATGGGAGAATAACATTTATCTTGTCTAGGTGTGACCATATGGTTTGTTGCAAAGATAATAAAGCATCATTGACATGTCAATTTTGGTTAAAGGCAAAAAAAGTTTTCACAAAGCCAGACCTGAGAATACAATGTAATTTGTACAAAGGTGTTTCACAATTAACAAAGCTATCATTTGATTAAAAGCACAGGTAAGGTTTAAAATGATATTTAAGCTATTGAAGTTTAATCTTGGGTTGGCTACATCGACTTTTCACTATTTTGGAGGGTGCAGTGTATGCCTATAGGGATTCTGGCCGCCAGCAGTCCTCACTTTCGTGCAAGTGCATGAGTATCAGACCTTTTGCAGACCTGTACCTGTTCCAGAGACGGACACAGGTGGGATAGGCATGTAATTTTCAATATAGTTTTACATGCCAATTATGTCAGCTCGGAGACACATTATTATAGGGTGCCATTAGGAGCTTGTGGGCAGCAATTTTGACATCATCAACCACCAGTATGACGTCACAAAGCTCATTATCACCTGGTTGGCTGTGAATATCACTGTTTAGAGTCAAAATATCAGGGCCTATGATATTGTAAAAAATACCACCCTTCAAGGGCGATATTTTTTAACAATGGTTATGACATCACCGGCATTTCAGATGCCTGATGATGTCACAAACCAAGCAATGGTCAAAACAATAGGATTGTGACGTCACCTCCATTGTTGCTCCATGGTGACGTCACATTTTTGTAATGGCAGAAAATAGTCCCTCTTTATTATTGAAAATTTGAGGTAAAACCAGGTGATAAAAACAAAACAACCACGCGTCAGGGCACTTCGTACAATATCACTCGCTGTTGTGTGAATTAATATCACTCTCGCCCTGAGGGCTCGAGTGATATTAATTTACACAACAGCTCGTGATATTGTTACTCAGTGACCCTGACTTGGGTTGTTTTGTTATAGTGTTGTGTCTCATGGAATCCATGGATCGAAATGCCTCATTCCAATGGTCCTGCAAAACAACGAGGATATATTTTTGGCTTAACTGTACACAGTGTGCAGTCATATACCAATTCTTCTGAATGGTTCTGATATGTAATTACTGCCCAGTGTCGGATCCATTGGGCCCACGAATACTAAATCTATGCCCACGTGGTTTCGTGGGCCTTCGAATGTCGAAATGATGCTTGACCCCCCCCCCCACCCCCCAGGACTACCCTGGATCCACCACTGCTGCCGGTCAATTTGTTATTTGGCAAGAGAGGACTATTGCACACATTGAGCATATATTTATACATTGGTTTTATATGTCGTACAATGAACATGTATATTCTACAAATGTCAGTTTTCAATGTCTGGATTGACTTCATGCACTTCATGGACAAAGTCTAATAATAATATGATGATGCCAAAGCATAGAGAGACCGCAGGAAGAAGATCAAATTTTTTTGTCATGTAGGAGTGAATAATTGAAATTGTTAGTTCATCATTTTTTAACATTTTATTGAACAGTGATTTTATATATCATTTTCATGATGACAAATGTTAAATAAAGGCATTGTTAAGAACTGTTTTTAAATACTGAATGAATTACCATTCTAAAGTAGTTTATAAAATCTACAATAAAATAAATACTCCAAATCCAGAATGGCAGCAGGTGCACAGAAGATGCCAGTCTACTTGGAGCTCATGAGTCAATACAAGTACCTCTAACCCAGAAACTGCATCTGCATTTTCTGGGATCAGATGCAATGCAGCCAACGCTCGGACTGCATTGTAATTTGTAGGCCCACATTGTACCTGCAGCAAAGACTAAAATTAGTCTTGCCTGCAGCTCTGCTTGTGTCGTGAGAAAGTGGTGACGTTATGAAACACTCCTGGTTTACTAATAGCTTGCTATGGTGACGTCATCTATTGCTAACTTTCTTGTGATGTCATCACCATTGTGCTCGTTATGAATGACGTCACATAAACGCTGACACTTTTTTTTGTTTGGCGCATGCAAAAAAGTTTCTTAGTTTATCACCTGGTTGGCTGTGAATATCACTGTTTACAGTCAAAATATCAGGGTCTATGATATTGTAAAAAATACCACCCTTCAAGGGCGATATTTTTTAACAATTGTTATGACATCACCGGCATTTCAGATGCCTGATGACGTCACAAACCAAGCAATGGCCAAAACAATAGGATTGTGACGTCACCTCCATTGTCGCTCCATGGTGACGTCACATTTTTGTAATGGCAGAAAATAGTCCCTCTTTATAATTGAAAATTTGAGGTAAAACCAGGTGATAAAAACAAAACAACCACGCGTCAGGGCACTTCGTACAATATCACTTGCTGTTGTGTGAATTAATATCACTCTCGCCCTGCGGGCTCGAGTGATATTAATTCACACAACAGCTCGTGATATTGTTACTCAGTGACCCTGACTTGGGTTGTTTTGTTATAATATCCCTGTGTGGGTTGCTCTGTCTCCTACCATTTGAAGACCTCTGGTCACTGCGCTTCGCGCAGTGACCTGGCGGTCTCCATAATACTGTACATATTGTTTCAGAAAACAAAGATATGTTATCCATCAAGTTTTGGTTGAGAGGTGTGGCATTTCTTTTCTTGCTTGCTTTCATTTCCTACATCATTTTAATCTTAACAGAGAAAAGAGATTATGGGGCCCAGATTATTGCATCAAAATATTTTGCATGTGATTTGAAATCTGATGTTGAATTTCAAAATGGAAGAATTTTAGAACAAGAAGTTCGAAAACAAAGTACATTTAAAATTGGAAGAAAATCAAAACAACAATTTGAAAATCAAATTAAATCAAAGAGCACAGTTGATTATGAACTTGAAACAAAACAGACTAGAAGGCAATCAGTAAAATCAGTTTTGAATGAACTAGAAAGTGATGTTGACAATGGCATAAAGTTGAAAAAAAACAACACAGCCAAGAAAGGGAATTTTATAACACAAAATTGTGTGTTGAAGCCAAAAGATTCAGCTTTTAAAACAATGAAAAGTTTTGATGATCGCTCAGACCTTGATCGTAATCTCGGATACTGCCAAAAAAGAAGATTTGAAGCAGGGCATCCGTTCACTGCCATTACCAGCTTTCCTGGATCAGGAAATACATGGACAAGATTTTTGATTGAGCAGATTACAGGTCAGTGTCAAATGCAATCTTTTTTCATTGAGCAAGTTACAAGCCAGCAATAGGGCTGCATGATAAACACATCAAGTGCGATATGTGATGACTAGCTGTCATATCGCGATAACGATATCAGCGATAAAACCAATTTCGGGTCCGTTCCGCATCCAGTCCGCGTGGTCCGCAATTCACTGTATTTTCTGATCCGCATTTTACTCCAGCGTAAAAAAAAACATGGCCCCTTGAAATGTTTTTTGCACTTTGCTGACATTTCATGGCCAAATTCACTAAAAAGATTCATTAAAAAAAAGAAGTTTTGCATGGAGATTTGTTGATGCACATACATGTATGAAACTATGGTATTATACAAGTGCTTATTTTGGAAGGTTTTTTAATTCCTGAAAAAGCATGAGATTTCAGGTCTGTGAGTGATAATATGTGTATTTCAATGTTTATTTCATTTAATTAATTTGTCGTACTGAACTGCGATGATGCTGTCGCACTGTCTGATTTCGCAATAACGTAAATTTTCGATTATAAACATAATCGTGCAGCCCTAGCCAGCAAATAGCTGAACTTCAGAAGTGTACTATCCTTTGAGGAGTTTGCGGAAGAAGATCTGTGTATCAGTGTATCAAACCCAGCAGAAAAATTGATTTGCCTTTAACCACATTCCATTTTCATGATTATGATTCTTCCTTCGCAGGAGTATACACAAGCAGTCGTTATTGTGGTGGTCCTCTGTCATACAAATTCCTGGGAGAATGTTTTGGGTTATCTGAAGAAGGCAGAAATTTGACACTTGGGTACAAGACTCATTGGCTAAAGGAGAAAGAATGACCGTCAGTGTTTTTATTCACACTTGCAGACTATTTTATCATATATAAATTTATCATTTGAAATAAATGGTTCCCAGATTCAAGAAAAGTCCTAATTTCAAGCTGTTCCAAAATTCCATCTGGGGAACTTTTTTATGGCTGATATTGGGCCTTTTTTTACTGGCCTATTAATTATAAAGGTAGTAAGGGACCTATATGATATGATGCAAGAATATATCAATAATGCTGGCAATATCATGGTTGTTAGACATATGAACATGGAATTCAATAGCAAAAGATATATTTACTTTCAACAGTTTCAAGAGTAATGGTAGGATCGATCTCTTCAATTACCTCAATTAAAAAGTAGGGGAGAGTGGGGCACCATGAGCCACAGAACACCATGAGCCATGGCCCCTACAAAACAAATGGTGTGATAGAACTGCTCGATAGGAAGACCATATATTCCTTTATTAGCGTAGAATTGAGCGGTGGTACTTCTTCTTCTGGTACTTTAACAATTTCCAGCATCTTTGCAAAAATTTAGTATTCTTAGAGAAGGAAAGCAATGTGCTAGGATGCAGGGGGGGATCCAGAAAATTCTGTTGGGGGGTCTATCGGGCTATCGCGTTGCAGAACGTGTAGCTCGCGACATAACGCGACTGCGCGCTGATAAAATTAACATGTAAAAATACATAAATTTTGGTCCGGTGGGGGGGGGGATGCATCCCCCCCATCCCCCCCTGAGTCCGTCCCTGCTAGGATGATGTAATAACATTGAAACTACGATAAAGTGGAAAATGGTGATATGTGCACTGATAGATGAAATTTACAAATGGGACACCATGAGCCACTTGGAGATGGGTCACCATGAGCCAGTTTCAATATAGTTTTAATGTACCTCTTTGAGCAATTAAAGCTGAATTGTAGCAACAACTATCTGTTGTAAGTCCTGTTGTAAGTCCAAAACTATGTATATAGTGCAAGAAGTCAGCAGCTGTTTAGGACACAATTGTGCTTTTTTTAATAGAATAATATGTAAAATCCATCTGATCCATATTGTGGTGTATGCCAAGGGAAAATTTCAAGTAAAACATCTGGTTTATGAAGTGTCAGTTCTTTACAGTTGAATGGGAAGGATAATACACGAACATGTAAACAGCCCCCCCCATGCCATGGCTCATGGTGCCCCAGGGTCGGGGCACGATGAGCTGCTTGACAAAAATTTTTGAAGGCAATGTTTTGGCTATTAAAAAATTAATAATCTTAACATCTTAACATCTTAACATAACAACACTATCTTTGCAACTTTGTTGTTACCAGTTTGCCTCATCCACTCCTTCATAAATCACAACCAAATTTTCCATACTCTACCTTGCTGTCATTCTCTCTTGCAATAAGGCCTGCTATCTTTCAAAGATACATATATCCTCTACAATCCATGTTTATTTCATGCTTAACTATCCAAACACTCTACATTGGACATTTGCCCAGTCCTTAATCAGGTCAGAAATGTTCTCCTCCAGAAAGTTTATGGCAGAGGGCACCACAGTCTGCCATTCAAAGTTCTGGGGAAGTTTCTCTTGCATATCTTCTCACTTCAAATAAGTCTGCCATTTACTGATGCTGATAGACAGATAGCCCTTCTAGCCTCCACAATATAATCAGGAAAAATATACTAAATTTTCTCAACATATTATTCAACTGATGGCCATTTCATTCTCAGCATGAAAAGTTCATGTTCACATGACATATCCAATCACTCCTGACTTTATGCTACTCACTTCCATTTCAAAACCATTCCTGCTAATATTTTCTAATGAGGACTAATTTAAACAAACATTTTCCATCCACTAAATATTTTTGGATGCTGTCCCACATGCGCTTTATTTGTTACCAACTTCCTGCGAGAATCATGAAATACCCTAAATATAAACAAATTGTTATTCTCCGAATGTGTCAAATAAATTCTTAATACTTTTCCACCAAGGACAATTTCTCCTCATAATACACTCCATCTAGACGTTTGTGATGTTCCATAATTTTGCAATTATGCCTTCAATACTACCATATCACTCTCTCACATTTGCCTCAACTTTCTTACCTAAATCTCATTTCTTCTCACATCTTCCCGAACTTATATATTATTATGTAATCTCGATTTACCCTCCAGCCATTCTATACAACACAACCCTTCCGGAACTTACTCATATTACAATCCTATTATAAATTCACGGATGTTTTACGCTACTTCAGCCAAACTACTCATTCCTCAGCCATCAAAACTTGCCAGTTCCTTTCTTTTACTTCCTACAAGATCTCCATCTGGCTTTGGTCCCATAAACTTATATCATTTTTTCACGGGTACTATGCTAGTATCTATCTATATATAATTACACTATCTACTAGACTTTGTTGTTACTCATTTCACTCAGTCACTTCTTTCTCAATCATCACAAAACTTCACATATCTATTCTAATTGACATTTTCCCTTGCAATAAGCTCTGATATTGTTCAAAACCCTCTCATTCCTTTTAAATCTGCCTTTACTTGACACCTCCTGCATGGAAAAAACAACCCTCGATCTTATAGCCCTGTTCCTTCTGCTGCTGGCACTCCTCCTGCTCCACCCACTCAGCCTAAATCCAGATATAACACACATATTAACAATGACACTTCTAGACTCTTTACCTCTATCACGCTGTCTATATAACATGGTAACATATCCAATCACTCCTGAGTTTATGCTTCTCACTTCGATTTGAAAACCATTTCTGCGAATCTTTTATAATGAGGACTCAAATTTAAACAAACATTTTCTGTCCACAAAATATTTGAGGATGCTGTCCCACATGCACTTTATTTTTTACTAACTTCCTGTAAGAATCATGAAAAGTCTTGAATATAAACAAATAATTATTCTCAGTGTGTGTCAAATGATTTCTTAACACTTTTCCACCAATGACAATTTCTCCTCATAGTATAGTCCATCTAGGCGTTTATGATCTTCCATAATTTTGCAATTATGCCTTTCATACTACCCAGCAATTCAAATATGACTGTCTCACATTTGTGTAACATTTGCGACCTACGTGTATAAAAACTATAACTCATTTATTTTCACCTGTTCCTGTACTTATAATGATTATGTCATCTCCATTTACCCAACGCCCATTCTATACAATAGAACCCTTCCTGAACATAGTTATATTGAATTCCTATTATAAATTCACAACTGTTTTTCACTACTCCAGCCAAACTACTCATTCCTCAGCCACGAAAACTTGCCAGTTGCTTTCTTTCACTCTCTAAAAGATCTTTATCTGGCTTTGCTCCCATAAACTTATAATTATTTTCTAACGGGTACTATGCTAGTAATTTAATAACACTGAATATTGTAGCCAAGAGATCTTGCTATGATTATATAAAGCAACCAGCTATTTACCATTGAAACCTTAGGCTCAGGAGCCTAAAATGAGAAAAGCGGCTCACGGTTCTCCATTCTCCAATATGTGAAATATATGTGAAATTAGGTAAACAGCATTTGAAAGGCTGTTTAAAAATAATTTCGGTCTGACTGTAAATCCCTTTATCTTTCAGAGTGGAGCAAGCAGTGGTGATTATAAGAGGCCCATTAAGAGCCATTGAAGCAGAATTAAACCGAAGGCAAGTCAGGCTGAACAAAACTGAGCTTGTCAAAACTACACGACTTGTCACGAGGTAGGAATTTGTGTCCATCAATGCAAATGTGGCATCTATCTAGGGTCAATCCCCTCCGCTCAAATTTGGTGAAATGTGAATTCAAATTGGAAATAGATATAAGGGAACTGGAAACAGGGGGTTTCTCCTACCTTCTAGTTTCCTTTGGAACTTACCCTTTTCAGTTTCCAAAGGGAATTGTAGTCCAGTCTCCATGGAGAATTCCCTCTTGTTAGTCTCCATGTGGAACTCCTCATTCCAAGTCTTCCTGTGAAAAATCCCTAATTCCATTCTCCTTAGGGAACTCCCTATTTCCAATTATCCTGGGAAAATCCCCGTTACAATTATAACTGGGGAACTCCCTCTTTCCAATCTCCATAGCTGCTTTTCTTGTAGTGTTAAATAGACGTGGGCACCAAAGTCTGTAGTGACCACTGACCACACATATCCAAGGCAACAATTTTTCATGTGCATGATTTTTTATTAAAAATGGTCTACAAATTCTTTTTCAGCTTATAATATAAGTTACATGCTTAAGGAATGGAACAGGTTTTATCAAAGTTGGTTTAAATTTCGGAAGCCTATTTTGGTTCTTTGCTACGACCAATTGAAGTTAAATCTTCGTCAACAGTTGCAGAGGATATGTAAATTCTTCAAAGTGTCATGCAGCAAAGAGCTCTTGGATTGTATTATTGTTCACAAAAAAGGAGTAGACAAAAGACCGAGACATAATGACTTTGAAATGTTCAGCAATGAACACCATCGACTTGCTCAACTATACTCATTTGAAGCATTAAAAACACTGAAGAAGCATTTAACTAAGGAAAATTTGATTGATTTAGATCATCTAGTTTTGTAGTTAAGACTTTTGTTGGTGATAAGAATTATGTTTCGTTCTTCTGTGATCCCCAGGTAGTCTCACGGGTGGATTCGCCTGTATATGTATGGGCCTCTCATACCTTATTGATAAGAGTCTGAAACAAGTCCATTGAAAAAGTAAACAAAAAAAACTTCTGAGGACTGAATGTGATGTTTTAAGCATGTTTTGCACAATACCTGCAGTGTTTCATGATCCTTGCAGTCATCCCTCACCATCTGGCACGCTGGTTGGAGCTGACACATCCATGAATTTTTACAGGTAGTTGCATTATCTCTATAGCAATGCACCTCAATACGGATCAGTGGGTTTCAAGGAGGTCAAGGCCTTACACAGGTCAGTTGACCATCAAGTTTTATAATTACAAGAGAGGGCAGCACCTGTCATTGCCTGACAAGAAAATCACAGGACTCATGCAAGTGAAAGTACCAATGAACTGGAGAGTACTGGGCACTGCTGCCCTCTGTGGTAATTTTAAAACTTAATGGTCAAATGACCTGTGTAAGGCCTTGACCCACTTGAAAACTACTTTTGCTAGATGGTGAGGGATGACTGCAAGGATCATGAAACACTGCAGGTATTGTCGAAAAATTGGTTAAATCACTGTTAAATATAGTGGTCAATCCCCCAAGGCATTATTATACTATATATATATATACTGTGGCTCCGTGGTACAGTGGGTAGCATCCCCGCCTTGTACACATGAGGATGAGGACTAGGATTCGAGCCCCGCTCCGGCCATGTCCAGAGGTTATCACTATATTGATTGGTATGATTGCCGTTCAGTATGGTGAGCGCCGGTGAACAGATTTATCTGGAATGGGCGCTATATAAAATCATACTATATTATATATTATATTATATTATTTAAAAGTAAGCGAATGTTTTTTTAATTCTTACGTTTGGACGATTTTATTGATTTATGTCATTTTATTTGTAGATATTTTAAAAAATTTTCTGTGTTAAGAATTGTTTATATTTACAGAGAGCAATCATGAAATTTTCATGCATATGACAATATCTCTCATCCTCCCTAAGAAGTGAGGATGGTGAGGATGGTTGATCTCTTCTCGCCAGTTCTCGGGTTGGTTTTACAATTGTCTGCACCCTAAAAAATTTCAGACAAAATTGGTTTTTTAGATTAAAAATGGGTTTTTGAAAAACCAAATTTCAATGCAAAAAACCAACATGGATTTTTTTAAAAATCCATGTTGGTTTTGCATTGAAATTTGGTTTTTCAAAAAACCTTTTTGAATCTAAAAACCAATTTTGTCCCGACATTTTTTAGAGTGTGCTCTGACTGTGCTGGTAATATCAGTGATAAAATTCAAGAGCATGAACTATTAGCCAATAGGTTAGTGCAAAAGGAGAAAAAAAGATCATCAACATGTTGCTGTTGAATACAAATATATGAAACCAGATTGAAATGCTTTATTAATGAAAATACATTTGTTAAGTGTTTACTAATGTAAGAATATAAATAATGATATGCATACTCTCATTATACTATAATACGGAAAAGACAGTATAATATAAATCACAAGTTATTACATACTAAATTTTACACAACAATTGTTTAGTTATCCTGTAATAAACGCCTGACACAAACACGGTCTTTCAGAAATTTTCTGCATTTTCCAAAGAAATCAATAAATTGTCAACTTAAAAATTTCTACTGGAAACCTTTATAGGCATACCGGAAGAGGGGGTGGGGTGGTAATTTTGGAAACCTTATGATTCGGGCAAAAAGCTAAAAAAAGTTGGTTGTAAAAAATTGTGATCTTGACATTTGGGAAAATTTCACTCCCCTCCCCCAAAAATAAGCTTGCCTGCAGCACGCCTTTGCAAATGGTTAAGGTTGTCCAATGCAATGGTGACTATGACGATTTTGAGGGACATATTTCATTTCCAACTTTTCGGATTGAGCGACCCAACAGATTTTTATAGATTGACATAATAGGAAATAGAGATTACAATAGTGCGTCAAGAAAATCTGAGAAGCTAAAGATCAAATACATATATCTGGCCTAAAAGCTCATGTCCCTACATCAATCCAATGTATAGTTGGGTCTACCCAATTCAATTCCCATTATTAGTTTATGAACCTTTCAAAGAGTCATAAGGAGGGTTACTGGATCTTTATAATGCAACTTGCAAGCATGTAATATACAATGCTCCCATTATGATTGTAGAGAATCGAAAAGAGTATTTCATATTTATACCATTCGATTCCTCTGTCAGGTAATCACATGCAAGTATTACATGGAAATAATTCCAATATTCTTTGTTGTCCAGTTATCTTTCATGTTTGAGTGTTTGAGTGTTTGTCTCACGGTATAAGCCAGTTATTCACTATGGTATCAGGAATATGTGTTTATCACACCTCGGGCTAAAGCTCTCGAGTGATAAATCACATATTCCCTCTCCGGTGGTGAATAACCTATACTTATTCATGATCATGAAGAGTGTGAGGACAAACCAAGAGGTGGCAGCACTGAAATTTTTAAGCAAATTAAATACAAAACAATAAGTAACTACGGATATTATGTCATCATGAACATTGGCAGAATAAATAATGTTAAATAATATGAATAGTATTGAATACATAATTGCATTGAAAATTGCTCCTTCAATAGTTTCTTGAGCAAAAAAATAAATACTTGAAAACATCAGCAAATAATACAAAAATATATTCATGACAATAATATGGAATAAATACAGTTCTAATTATCATGCTCAGAACTACACCTCATCTTTCATTATGACTCTATCACAATATAAAATACATTCACAGAAAAAAAAATATATACGATATATCTAACTGTGAAAAAGATGGATAAATAAATTCTGTTAAACAATTTTGATAATGAAAATAATATCACACATATTTTCATTGATGCTCCATGTACCTCTTCGCATAGATATACAATCACATAGTCCATAAATGCAATAGTCCATTTCAGTTACATGACCACTTAATACACGGTCATGAACTGCCTATCAAGAATCAGTACCACTCTGACCACTCAGCTTGAAAATCCAATACTGCACAAATTAAGCAGTGCTGATCCAAGTTATCCAACCAGACAATCCAGCCATCAATTCATTGGGTAGATTTCTAGCATAGCCCTGACTTAGTTACATGAAACAAGTCTTTCCTTGACCGCCAATTTTGCCAACTTTAAGCAATTAGGCCAAAGGAAAGTTTCCAACAACCATCTTTGAATTTCCCGCCAGACGACAGACCATGAACACAGCCACCTGGTGGATTGTACAGCATCAAACTCCCTCTGGTGGAGGAGTCCATTCAGGGGCGGTTGGCACCATGTCGACGACTGCTGCTCCAACATTTGACCTTGATACAGAGAAAAAGACATACTTCAATGTAGTGCAGTGTCCTCTGACTTAATAAAATTGGTTGGTGCTTTACTTTCCAAGAGTCATAGTAGCAAGTATTTTAATTTCTAAGATTCATATAAGACAGTATTTTACCTTCTAAAAGTTATAGGAGACAGTTGTTTACCTCCTAAGAGTCATAGCAGACAGTGTGACCTTCTAAGAGTAGTAGCAGTCAGTATTCTATATTCCATGAATCATGAGAGTCAGTATTCTACTTTTCACGAGTCATAGCATTCAGTACTTTACCTTCTAAGAGTCATGGCAGCAGGTATTTTTCCATAAAAGAGTCATAGAAGTCAGCATGCCCTGTACTTATAAGACTACCACAGTCCATACTTTACTTTCTAAGAGTCATAGTAGTCAGTATTTTACCTTCTCAGAGTCATAGATGTCACCATGCTCCATTTATTAGTCTTGGGATTGTAAACTTCTACACTGTTCAGGCTCGTGCTTCCGTCATTGCCTCCAATCGCGTACAGATTGCCGTCGAAGGCCACCACATCATGAGTGCTCCTAAAATGGAAAAATAATTTGTTACAACTAAGACGGAGATGCAATAAAGCAAAGCACCCATTAATCACAAACTTGCATAAAAAATAACAATTGTGAAAATATTTTGCTAGATAAATTACTATTCATCATTTTTATAAATTCTGCATATATATAGGTTTGATAGAAGGGTTCGAAAGATAACTAGTATTCAATCTTCAGACCACCACTATGTATTGTTTTAACACTGTCGGCCATTTTGTTTCGTTATCTTGCAAGATTTGACCTGGGCGAGATTAATGTAGGGCCAAAACAACTGTTTTCTCAATGTCAATAGGTTCTGAGACAGTGAACTACCATACACTATCAACCAAATACTAAATATTGTTAGATGTAGGCCTACGTATGGCTAGGAAAAGCCTAGGATACAACTGACAAAACTCTTGTCACTACAGAATATCTCAAACAAACTGCTAAGTGCCAGTTAAATGAATATCTTAAGTTTTCTCTTACAAGTATATATTAGAATCTCTTTAAATCTTGAAGACCAATAGTCTTCAGACAAAACAAAACTATGTATTACTGACCTCCTCATATGCATCGGAGCCACGGCCTCCCACAGGTTTCTTCGGGGGTTAAATCTCTCGACGCTGCTGAGACAACTGGCGCCATCTGTGCCTCCGCAGACGTACAACATTCCATCAAGGACAGCAACGCCTGCGTTGCTACGACGACTCATCATATTTGTACCAGTTGACCATGAAGCAGTCTGTAATGAAAGAATGATGTATATTTTTACCTTCAGCGAACGAAGTTCGAAGAAGGTATTGTTATCACTTTGGTCAAAAGTTGTCCGTCCGCCGGGCGGGCGGTCGGGCGTCTGGGGTCCGGGCGGTCGGGCGGATAGATAGTTTCCGGGCCAGTACTCAGTCCCTATTGAATGTACATGGATGAAATTTGGTACACATGTAGCCTGTATGGTCTAGTTGTGCCTTTTGATAGTCTAATTGATGGAACTTTTGTAATTTTTGAAATATTGAGAAAAATATTAAAAAATTATTTTTTTCGTTTCCGGGCTACGACTCAGCCCGTATTGCATGCACATGGATGAAAATTGATACACATGTAGCCTGTATATTCTAGTTGTGCCTTTTGATGGTCTCATGTATGGACATTTTGTACTTTTTGAAATATTGACAAAAATATTAAAAACTTTTTTTTTTTCATTTCCGGGCTAGGACTCAGCCCCTGTTACATGTACATGGATCAAATTTTTCACACATATAGCCAATATGGTCTATAGTACACGGCCTTATGTCATTTAGCGGTATTTTTTGAAAAGCCTAACAATCTTGTACTTTTTGGAAACCTGAGGAGTTGTAGTAACATTTTTTGCTGGATGCCAATTTTTCCCATGGCAACCAAAACAGGAATTTGTTACCATAGCAACCAAGGTCAGTTTTTCAAAAAATTTAAGAATTTTCATATTTTATTAAAACCATGGCCCAGAACCAGAATCTAAGTATCAGGATTAATAAATGCACAAAATCGGATTTTTTTGGTCAAGTGACCTTTGACATCCAGGGTTGTTGTCATGGTAACAAATGCGACCAAAGGTCAAAATTCAAGGTTTTTTAATCTCAGCTGAACTTTACGGACCTCACATTGCCCAAGTTACCATCAATTTCAACAATCATTGGAGTCATTAGTGGAACCAGTATGTGTGCCGTTTCTATACATATGCACATTACAGTGGTGGCCATGGAAACCAGGTTAGAAGCAAAACTTCAAAGTCATGTCTGCTCAGTAACGTCTAAATTGACTAATTGGGAAACTTTGATATTACCAATGTACTATTTTATCACACCTGGGGTTGAGATATTTTTTAAGTTTTGCATTTATTTAAGCTACTGAAATATTTTTTTGGCCTAAAGTTGGAATTGTCTCCTCCTGCTTCTTGTCTGTGGTTTCCATGGCAACCGTTTTTATATGTTGTGTTATTTTGGTAAAAATCTCCAAATTTCACCTTAAATGTGTATAAGAAACTGTCTGTTTTGTATGAAAAAATATTCTAGGATAAAAAGGGGTATATGTGATCACATGACCTCATCAATTAGAGATCCAGGTGACCTTGAAAGTGAGGCTCAAAGGTAAGAAATGTGTTATTACATTGACGTCAAAGTAAAAACATGACAAGTTATTGTCAGTAGGTCACCATCATTAGTTTGGTTGCAATGGCTGTTAATTTTATTTTCTAGATATATCAATTTTCAAAAAATATTGGTTGCCTTGGTAACCAGACTGAAGGCATTTGACACAAATACAAGGATTTATTTTGCATAAACTAAAATTTACAAACATGATAGTGGCAGATTCTAATCAATTTCATCAACAATTTGTGTATACATATGCTACAACAATACTCTTTCAATAGATGTACAATTCATTGGTAGCCATGGTAACCAGGTTATAGCCAGAACAACCAGGTATAGTTTAATTGACAAATGTGACATATTGGGTTGCCCAAGATAAGATAATTCTCAAACTTTTGTGTCACTTATTTATGATATTCAGTTCTATTTTTCTTTCTTTTTTAATGTTGAGATTGTTCCAGTTCCTCACCATGGTAACCATGACAACAGTTTAGAAGAGCCTCATATTTTAGATAAAAATAAACAAATCTCAAAGTTTTACCAAAAAAGAAGCTGACAAGGGCCTGTACTTTAAATTAAAGAATTTATTGCCCAAGGAAAAGTATCCATGCCATGATATCCTGTTGCCATGAATGTTACTTTATAAATCAGAGATAATGTTTAGTTTAAAAATGAGGCTCATGCCACTGATATACAAAAGAAAATATTGATACAATGATGCTAATTAAGAAAGAAGGGCAGGTGATGATTGTTACATTCGAAGAATTATGAGTACATTACTTATATTCAGCTGTTTGTGGCCATCAATGACCTCACAACAGGCCCTATGCATTGCATTGAAATGAGATGTCAATTTGTCATTGAGTTACTTGTGATTCAGTAGATTGCTTGTTCTGATAGCATTGAGAGTGTAGGATATAAACTGAGCATCATGCACTGCATGTGAATCACAGAGAATAACATTACATTGATAGGGATATCACCTGAAGAGGGTCATCTGTTATAGAATATTTGAGAAGGATGAGACTGTTCTTCTTACTTTTATTGTATATATGATTATCATCAGTGTTGTATTTTTTATTCACAACAATGTACTGGGTAATTGGTTGCCAATGCCATGGTATGCATTTTAGAGGCTCAATTGGTCTATTAAGAAATGGATTGATTGACTGATCTGGCACATTTTTAATACAACTTAAAAAAATTAGTTCAAATTAAACAAGTTTTTTTTTTGGGCTAAAATTCTTTTTCAGGAAAATTGAAAATATAAAACAATTTCTATAACTGGTGAATATGTGTAATTTCTTGGTGAAATTGAGCACTTGGGAAACATGAAAATCTGGTTAATGGTAATTTTGAGTTTGCTGGTTAAAAAAAATTGGGGGTGCCGTTTTGTCACTATTCCAACTTTTTAAGGACTCCAAATTTGTCGAATTAAGACACTCTGAATGCCATGTCAATGAAGAAATTTTATGTCAAAACTTAATCTAACAATCTTCAATTAGCTCCAAAAATCATAACCACAGCTGCTATAGTGCTCCAGTAGCATACACAAGACTCATAATATCCAATAATGCCGGTTACTAGCTGAAAGTTTCAGTGAACAGTGGCTTTATTTAAATTGTGACAGGAAATGTGTCAGTATTTTGGGGGGAAAGTGTCTCAGTCATAACACTAATGTATGCATTGTATAGTCCTATCATGAATATTTTTTTATTCCTTTTGTAACAACAGTAAAAGGTACAAATAGCATTGGCGATGAGGTAAGTTCACATTAAGCATGCATAATAGTAATATATTGAATTGACAGGTATGTCTTGACCGTTTCTTATATCAATTATTTTTAAAATCCTTACACTTTCTGGAAGGCTGTGCCACAGCAATGATGCTGGTTTTAAAAATGCTCTTTTCTTTACCCTACTTTCCTTACTGCCTTTTGATCTTTTTTTGGTTTGGTATTCATGAGTTCATTCATCATTTTGAGGTACTGATGTGCTAGACCATTCACTGCTTTCCAAATAGCAGTCATGAGTTTGAATTGGGATACTTCTTTCCTTTGTCCACAAATTTGACCTCTTTTTTAGTCCTTCAGTCAGTCGAACAGCTGAGTTTTGGGAAGGCTGCTGGTCTAAGTTTTGGGCAACTTTGAGTTTGTCTGTCAATAGATTGAAAGAACCCTTGGTAAGACAGTCCATTGCTGTCAGGCCAAACCATTACTGGTATGTTTCATTTTGAGTCAGATTACATTGCTGTAGTAAAGGTGAGGGGTGATTCTCACATTGAACGCTGTTTTGATTGACTTCTTGTTCAGTAACTTCCAACCAGTGATCTTGATTAAATGCTATGTTGTCTTGTTGATATAGACTTAATCCTAAAGAAACAGTTGGAAATTGATGAAAATTAGGAGTACAATACTTATCTTTTCAAAACAGATATAATTATACACTTTTGGTGGATGACCCTCCTTTTTATTACAGCAGTCGGACAACACGATCTACATGTCAGATTTGACCTTCTCTGCCTTGATACAATGATAATGTATGGTAAATGTAAAAATGATTTTTTTTGAAGAATGAAACGAGAACATTTCTTTAACCCAACCGATCAGCCTCCCAAATGTTAGGTCTGGAAACAAGGCTCATGAAACACTTTTCTTTTTTACTGTTTAAGGCAGCAAACTTCAACATTGGGCTTTATGAGCCGCATTCTAAAAGAAACAATTTTATACCAAGACTTAGGCTACATCATATTGGAGAAATTCGATTTGTAAATTTCAATGAAAAAGAACCATGCCCACTGTTAGTGGGAAGAAGGCTACACTCTGCTGCACACATAGTTGTTTCTCAAGAAAGTAGGATGGATACTGGGCAGTGCCCTACTATTTTACACACATTTGTGACATCCATAGAATGGTTGAAGTCACCTCATGGTAATTTCGGAAAACAATTGTTTCACTAAGAAAGGAAATAATTTAATTCACTGTTCAGCTTAAAAAAGATGTTTGACCCTAAAAACACAGAAATAGTGGCAGAATATTTCACTAGGGCAGAATAATGATTCTTGGCCTTTTATTTCCTCTTATTTGTCTATCATATACATTCAGTCTGGTTACCATGGCAACAAATATTTCAATAATTAAATAATATGGAAACTGATATATATCTACAAAATAGAATTAACAACCATTGCTACCAAAATAATGGTGGTGACCTACGGGCAAAAACTTGTTATTTTATTACTTCGTCGCCAATGTAACAATGCATTACTTATCTTTGAACCTCACTTTCAAGATCACCTGGATCTCTAATTGATGAGGTCATGTGATCACATATACCCCTTTTTATCCAAGAATATTTTTTCATATGAAAAAGACAGTTTCTTATATATATTTGAGGTGAAATTTGGAGATTTTTACCAAAATAACACAACATATAAAAACGGTTGCCATGGCAACCACAGACAAGAAGCAGGATGTGACAATTCCAACTTTAGGCCAAAAAAATATTTTTGAAACATAAATAAATGCAAAAGTTTAAAAATATCTCACCCTAGGTTTGATCAAATAGTACATTGGTGATATCAAAGTTGCCCAATTAGCAAATTTAGACGTGACTGAGCAGACATGACTTTGAAGTTTTGCTTCTTACCTGGTTTCCATGGCCACCAATGTAATGTGCATATGTATAGAAACAGTAAACATACTGGTTCCACTAATGACTCCAATGATTGTTAAATTTGATGATAACCTGGGCAATGCCAGGTCCGTAAAGTTCAGCTGAGATTAAAAAACCTTTAATTTTGACATTTGATCACATTTGTTACCATGACAACGACCCTTGACCTCATAGGTCACCTGACCATAAAAAGTCCCTTTCAAGTAAGTATTAACCCTGATATTCTGATATTGGCCGTTGACAATAATTATCTTGAAATATGAAGATTTGTCAATTTAAAAAAAAAATTGACCTTGGTTGCTATGGCAACAGATTTCACCTTTGGTAACCATGGAAAAAATTGGCATCCACCAAAAAAAGATAGTACAACACCCAAGGATTCCGAAAAGTATAGCATTGTTGTACGTTTCAAAAAATACCACTACCCCCTTTTTTGTACCATAAGGCCGTGTACTACTAGTTGTGCCTTTTCATGGTCTAATTAATTGATATTCTATACTTTTTGAAATATCGAGAAAAATGTATTAATTTTTTTTTTTCATTTCAGGCCAAAACTTGGTCACAATTGCAGGAACATGGATGAAATTTGTCACGTATGTCACATATATGATAAATTTGTCTCTTTTGTGGTTCTGATTCGTAGATATTCTATACATCTTGAAATATTGACAAATAATATTAAAATTATTATTTTTTGTTTCCAGGTCAAAACTTGACCATCATTGTATGTCCATAGATGCAAGTTTATATACATTCCCTGTATAATATTTTAATGCCCTTTGTTGGTCTGCTTCATAGTTACTCTTAATGCTTTTTGAAACATTCTGACCCATACCTCACAACTTATTCCTTGTATATGAATGAAACTGGTCCATATTATGCGTATATTGGTCTAGTAAGGTCTTTCCATCTTTCCACATACCCTGGCATGCAGGCGGGCATATGGCGGGGCATATAGATAATTTCAGAGCAAGATCAGGCCACTATTGCAAATATTACATGCAATGTGGTTCACATCACTTTTATGGTGTAATGGTGTCCTTTAAAATGTTGTTTTTTCACTGAAGGTTTGCTGCTACGCAGCCTATGTTTATATAATGCACACTGTTGGCCATAAATAGGTAACATTTTTGGAAAAAAGGCAAAGAAAAGTGAATTTTTAATGCTAGGTCAACACACAGTAAAGGTCATGAGCTATCTTCCCTATCATTCTTTGAAAGTCCCAAAGACCACTGATTTGGGAAGAATTAAAAATTTTTGGTTGGATGCGCCCCACTTTCTTTTAAAAACCCCCTAAATTTCATATTCCACCCTGCCGTAGCGTTGTCAACAGTGATACTTTCTTCAAAATGACAGTCAAGCAGCTACAATTGAACCTGACCATCATGTGCTCCAGCAAAAGTTGCCGAAGTTATCAATTTCTATTGGCATTTCTGATGTACTCGATACTCAAACAGCCAAACTTTGGGAGTAACTATAATTATCCTCAGTCCAGCGTGAATCCTTGATTCTGATTGGCTGAGAGCCGCGGTGTATGACACCGTACACCCTGTCTGTCATCACCAGACAGGGTGTATGAGATAAACAATGATGTCACAATTGCAACCATAGGATTGTTATGACGTCATCCTTGTAGCAACAATAGTCATGACGTCACAATGTCATTGTTTGAGCCATTGTGACATCATCAAGGTGACAGCTCTGGTGATGACGTCACAATGCTGTTGCTTTGTTACTGAAAGACATTTCAGGCTCAGTTTGCAAGATAATCTGTGGGCATCAAAAAACAAGAAGTCTGAGGATAAAACCGTTACACCCAGCTCGTTTTTCGAGGGTACGGGAATATACTCCACTCAGGCCTCCATACACCACTCAGCCTTCGGCTTCGTGGTGTATGGAGTCCTTCGTGGTGTATATTCCCGTACCCTCGAAACGAGCAGGGTGTAACTAATATTATATTTCACTGTGCACTAACGAGGGGGGTACCCTCGCCATCACGGCAGCCATTGAAACTCTCGATTCAAAGTCATTTTCTGTCATCCTGAGCTTATTACATAAAGTACAAAGCCAATATTGGTCAAGCATATAGTCTGGATGTTATACTCACTATAGGACTTGCGTTTCACAAGTGATTGGTCACAGAATTGTCAGATTTTTCATTTGAAAGTAATCGCCAGGGCGAGGGTAACCAAAAAAGCCACTCGAGGGTAACACCATTTTCAACTATTGTCATGGCGAGGGTACCACCTAAAATGACTGGTTTATAATCATTTCTTTTGTGCTGTTCAGCAATTGTCTCAGTGTGATATAAACAGCAATATTGAATAGATTAAATAAAATAGAGAAGACAGATAAGAAAGATAATAAATTACATGTATATATACATATAAGGACAGATGGACAGATAGATAGATAGATAGATAGATAGATAGATAGATAGATAGATAGATAGATAGATATGCCATCACAGATAGATACATACATACATGTACATAGGCATACAGGATGGCCATTTCGCAGGGGGGCAGTCGCTATTTTGCCCTGGAATTTTAACATGTTATTGTCACCGCTGAGCTTTTAGCTTCAGAGGTGTCTTCATTCTTTCCTCTTATAGGAAGTTCCCTCAAATCACCATGAACCTCAAGACCTTAATTCTGTAGTATCATTTATATTATTATTGTATAAAAGTAATGTAATATATTATATTATTGTGTAATGAGCTACAATGATAGCAACAGGGTAGAACTCACCCCATGTTTCCATGGCAGCGGCTACCCTGGTGCCTCTGCGCAGCTGCAGAGCACCCTAGTGTCAATCTCTGGGGGCAAGCTTGTTTGCCCAGCCAGAACAGAGCTAGGCTCTGCCAAGGCGGCAGCTGGGTCTCTGTCTCCCTGGCGCAGTGATGGATCGTCAGGTAGGGGTACTGTTGTGAGAGGTATGATCATTAGGGTTCCTCATAAAGGAGCTATAGGTCATGGTTGATTGAGAAGGTATTTAGTTGATAGTATATGTAATTGGTTAAGATCGTTGTTTAATGTATTGATAAGTTGAATACCGTCTGTTCTTTGAATGACTCTTAATGTAACTGTCTATAAATCGTGTATTAAATGGATACGTGAATCTAAACTGTTGAGCCTCTGGTATTTCTTGAGTAGGTGTTTCGTGGTGGCAAGTGCTAGGGTGTCTCCCGCAGGATCCCCGGTAATGAGTCCATCTACTCAATTAGCTACCTCTGACAAAGATACGTGGGTTAGCCTTACATGTGGGGAATTAGCTAAAAGATGGCATGGTGAGAGAAACCGGTCTGCGGCTTCTTGGCGCTTGTCTGTCGTGTCACACTGCCTCTTGATTTACTATGCTTATTCAAAATTTCTTATTCAAAATTTTAGTACTTATTCAAAATTTCTTATTCAAAATTTTAGCAATATCAGATTTTGGAAATTTTCTTTGCTTAGTAGATAACTACAAACGTAGTCCGATTAATTATTTTCTTAAGTATCGATATACCTGTATCTCATCCTCCACACTTCTCACAACTTTACCTCACAACTCATCCAGACCTGGACTCAACGGCGCACTCAAGTCTCTGGGCATCTCTCGCATCTTCAGACATTCACTTCAGCACAGCACATCTCTCATTTCATTTCGGGTAAGGGCTCTCTTATTGGCAGATTGATAGTGAGAAAGGCACTCGATTATTTTACTTACTTACTAGGATCTTTTCATGTAATTTTATGTCATTCCTGTCATTTCCTTTCCTTTGCACTAATTTAAAGTTCGGCAATCTGGTCCTTTTCTGACCACATTGTTTGACTTTCCTTTATGACTATGATGCAACTCTATTAATTAACTTTTAAAAAAAAAAAATTTTTGAGATTTCTATATTAACATTGGCCAGATTCTTTGTTTCTCATGTTTGAAAGTATTTCATTTATCTGGACATCTTTTTGCTCAGCTAATATTCTATGGCTCCTGCCGTATTATCATGTTAAGGGGGTAGTTTATTTGTGATTGACTACAACATTGGTAGCTGTTTTGCTGTGGTTAACCCCAGCCTGACCAGTAATTTTATCCGCCTTTCAATAGCATGCATCTAAATATTTCTATTTCATTGGAACTCGCATATTGCTCAAATGTCTTCAACTCCCCTTTCCTGCTATTCTATTACCTTCTCATTTTAAATATGCATCATGACATTTGTATTTTCACGTATGTGCATACATTGGTATTGGTATTGACAGATCGCATTCACGGTCATGGGTGTTTACGGTGATAATTTTTATATTTCTTGATGCCATTGAAACTGTGTGTAGCAGTTTTACTCTCAAAATTGTCTGGTATGTTGTTGTGGATGACGGGTGATCTATTTTGGCATTAGAGTTCTGCGGATTTTCTTTGCTATTCCTTCTATTTTTATTTACAAGATTAGTGATTACAATTTGATGACTTAAAGTAATGATAGATCTGGTTATGTATAATTGCTTAAAAAGATAAACTTTACAAAACATCCTTTTGCAATATCTATTTTAGTGCAGGGTTATATCCAGCATTAACGAGGTATTGGTTGAATTCATTATCTAAACACTTGCTACATCTGACGTGCTATATTGCTAAAGCAAATTTTGCAGTTTCTCGCACAATTTTATATTTTTCCATTCTTTCGCTTTCAATAGCATATGCCAAAGTTATACTAGAGTGCAGGGCTGCAGTTCATTTGAAATGTTTATACACAACACGTACACTGTGCCATGGCCAGGGGCAATGTAACAACTACCATTTTCTTTCAAAATACACAGGTGCACTTTCAATGTACAGATATTACAAATTATAGCATATAAATGTTTCACAGGCTGGTTCCAGTCACATTTTGCAATATATGTAGTAGCGTAATACTTAAAATGATATATATGCTACTTCAAATAGGAAATAGGGTAGCTAGCCTGCCCAAGACAATCATAGCCAGCCAACTTTGCTTGCTTCCCCCCCCCCCCCCCCCCTTTCTACTCCAAGCTGTGGCCTTGCAGGACCATTCTTTGCATGGGTACATCCTTCTGTTTCCTGGGTAATTACAATCTGCACACACTACCTTGATCGCCTCCCTTCACCTGCAGTCACATGTCTTCATAATTCAAGGGACACCACCTCTATTCTACCAGCTGCTATTCATTTCGGCCCTGTTTCTCTTTTATGTTGACTTGTTATTTCGTTTTCTGTTGACTTGTTGTCTTGTTTCCTGTGGCTAGCATATTTTGTATCATTGTGTTTCGTATATTTTTGTGTAAAACTTCTCTTAACCTTGATAATATCCGTATGATGGTTAACTAACGGGTCATCTTAATTGTAACATGACAAATGTCCTTGTAATATCACATTTTGCATGATGGACAATGGTAAAACGTCGCTGGCACCACATATTTCATTAATGATTTTGGGGAAGCTTCCACCTTCATGCTGAATACATCAAGTTACAGGCAAATGCAGGAATGTTGTGTGATGTATTGTTTCAACTTTAATTGTATAATAACTTAAATTAATTTCAAGAGGTAAGAGGAGGTATTTCCTGAGTTAAGAGAAGGACCTACATTTGTAGAGCATTTATTAATTTTCTGGCAATTTCAAATTAATCACATATCCAAATTGAATTTTTACGAAGGCTATGCTTCTTTTGAGACATAATTTCTTGTTACATGTTGCAATTCACCGAAAGCAGGGAATATTTTCAAAATTCCATGTTAATTTTGGGTTGTGGATCTGATTTTGTTGTCATACGGTAAGGGATACGCTTTGATTCACATCAATTTTAATATGGGCTGCAATTCATCAAATACTACCTTTGAAAAAAGTAATTATGAGTCAATACGGCTGATTTTTACCCTTATTCCAAGCTTGCAGCAGCTAATGACACCCAACCATTTATTGCTCAATTGATTATCAGTTTCTGAATTGTGCTTTCGGAATCATTGTGGCAATATCTTCAGAGAGATGCTATCTATCTCTTCGTTGTCATTCTGTCTGTTTGCCTATTACGCTATCAATCAGAGCTTTTCCAATGGTCTAAGTGACGAGTGACTTACGCAATTTCGAGCTGTTACATTTTGTACAGAGTTTCTTTTCGTGTAGAAAAATGCATATTTTAGCGATGCATTTTTCCGATTTTCGATGCGTTTTCCTCTTCAAGAATTTTCTTTTGAATGATTGAGTCTTCCACTTAGCTCATTTTCCTTTTCCTTCAATATCTCACAGTTGGCTTGCAGCTAGGTATGTCTCCATTTTGTTTCTGCTTCTCTTTTACTGGTCTTGACAATCTTGATATCAGCATGACAGTCAATGAAATACACACACACCACTTATACTAATCACAAATAAATAGCCATTTCCGTATATATGTCTCTAATCTCTTGTTCTATTTCATGATTATCATTCAAAACACAATATCATGCATACTTCTCAAATAGAGTGATTTTCTATTGGCTTTTAAAAGTAAAATTTTATATTCAGAAGAGAAATCATTATATACATATCGAAGAGCTCGCTTTAACAACTTTTCATGTCGCATAGAATCATTTAGACTACAAAATGATATATAGAATTGCTATACTTTCGATTAAAGAGTCACCAATTTTAAATACAATGTTTTGGTTCCTCATAATTTATGATTCGCATAATGCTTAATAACATCAGCAACAGGCATGTTTGACACAGCATCAGGTTCAGCAAGATCTTTAGTCACATTAATGATATATATTTATTAAATATATCTGAACCAAGTAGTTTCATTAGCCCTGTTAGTATGAGTATCTTTCTGAATTTGTAGACATCTCCTTAATAGACTAACATCTGGTGCATTTTCTGATCTCATTCGATAATAGACCGATCCATTCTGAGGGTGAAGCTCCTCCCACCCCTGCCGGGCCCTGGTTACCCCCTTCGCTCGAACAAACAGCCCTGAGTTACCCCAAATGGCCAATGCAAAATGCACTGATACCAGTGGATTTTATCTTTTTATGTTCACATTTATGAGCATACTGTAAGCTAAGTTAATACATTTATATTGTCTAAGTTAGTTATATAGACTAGACCACATGCCTGCAATCATGATCATATATAAATGAGAGGCTATGCATATTTCCATGAATCAATGAAGAAACAAGTTTGAAACAGGTTAGATCATGTAATGAAGACACATTCTGTTGCATGTTCTACGTAATTTTTAATTTTCATTAAGCTTCTATATATATATGAAAGTTCGGTTGGGAACACAAAATACGTATTGCTATATCGGCCATGAAAATCAACAATGCATAATTAATGATAAATTAATTGTAATGCCATACATATATCCCTATATATATACTATCTGCATGATTGTTCAATGCCTTCGATCTATAAATGACTCTGTGTAATCATATTGAAGTTGAAGCAATGTCTTAACAAATGTGGTTGTATTTTTGTCTAACTCTTTGATATACTTGACATGTCACTAAATTAAGATACTTGGTAATGTCTGAAAGATGTATGCCTTAGCATCTCTGAAGTTAATGAAAAACGAACCACCTGAAAAAAGGGTAGTACTTTCTGTTCAGTTGAAATGTTGACTCAAGTAGGCTTATACTTACTAATATATAGTTTGGTGTTCTAGCCTATGGCTGCCTATGCATGCCTTAACATCCTTTACATCACCTAAGTTCACATACTATAGGCCACAGGCCTGCAGAAGGTCAAACTGTGGACTGAAACTTTAACCTCAATTTTATATTCAAATATTGTTATTTGCCCAATGACATCACAGCAGCATGGTACCTGGACATCTCTTGTTGATCACTGCAAATCTTTGAACAGCTACATATATTTTATACCCTGTAAATATGCAGTTAAAAACTAGCTTATTTCCCTATTCATTCAATGCTAAACACCCTGGTATGGGGTTTGCTTGTCCGAATGTCCTGGTGGGGTACAAGAACACCTATTAATCATTTCGTCACGTGACTGCAGGGAGCCCTCTGATAGGCTACCCCTTTTGGTTGGCAGTGCGACTGGATCGGTCTATTGACAGTTCCAACCTTTTTGTCTAAACATGTAGGGGGGACCTGCTGGTTTCACCATAAACAGCCAGAGATGATGTTTGTTTTCTTACGATAATAAGGCATATAGTTTGGATTTAATTAATAGTTTTCTTCATTTCCATTTAGAATATATTTTACATGGTAAAACACACTCAATAGAATCGTTTTTTATATAGCTCATAACAGCTATAAACAGATATAGTACATAAAAACAATTTAATTAAAGCAATTCTTGTCCTGCATTTCAAAACATCAAGACTACCACAGTTTTAAGTACCTCTGGCAGACTATTCCATACAATGAAGGCCCTGTATATAGTTTGCGACATAACCATTTTGGACAACATTGTTATCAGTTTTAAACTTAAAATTATTTTGAATAAAAAAGTTCAACTATTGTATTATCTACATGTAAATTGTACAGTTTCCTTACAAAGAACATCCTTGAATTGCCCTTCTTATAGATGGCGTTAACATTTCTTTCAAAGTTTAATTTACAATCAATTATGGTCCCTAAGTATTTGTACTCCGCCACTCTTTCTACAACTTCATCATTTATAATAAGATCATCGTGTACATGTGGTGATCGCCTAAAATCTATGATCAATTCTTTCGTCTTTTGCATATTGAGTAATAAATAGTTATCTTTACACCACGTAACAAAAGTTTTACTTCCCTTGATAATCATTGTCCTTGTTAACACAAAGTCCCACAAGGGCAGTGTCATCTGCATATTTATATACCTTACATGATGAACAACTACATTGACAGGAGCCTGTATATAAAGTAAAAAGCAATGGTGAGAGGACGTATCCTTGCGGGGCGCCTGTTTCTGTATACACAGTCTCAGATAAAGTGCTATTAAATTTAACATATTTCTGCCTGTGCCTCAAGAAGCTGTAAATATGCATTTATCTTCTCAGTATTTTGCGTAGTTTTGCAACTTAAATGTGCCTGCCACTATCCTGTGCCAATATTCTGGCCACTTCAGATAATATCCAGTGTTTACCCATTCTTTCTGAATGTTTATCCTTCACTCCCTTTCCATGATATTACCCTTTTCATATTTTTCAACAGACTGTTTTCCTTCTCTCAATACATCCACTCTCAACAGTCCTACAAAACTATGCTGGCTGTTTTCAATATTTATGGGTTTCCTCTTTAATATTTTCCACAGGCATCTGCATATTTCTTTTCATTAGAATTACGGAAGACAATGTACAAATTAACTTTAATAATCAAAAACAAGACATTTTAGAGATACATCAAATTTGTACAATTACAATATACATATGTACAATACCATATTCAACATCACTAAATTGTGCAGAATACAGCTGGAATGATTACATCATCAAGTAGAAACACAGGGATTCAAACTCTATACTTGAGAGTGCTTGACATAAGGATAATGCTGTCTGGTAAAGGGAATGAAATAAATTGACAACTTTTAAAAGATATATATTTTCTTTCTATATTATGTATCTGTTTATTCAAATTTTAACTAATGACATTACTCTATAGTCTGCATAGGCCTGTACTTTGATGTCCAGTCGTAGTTTCACAGCTTTATTTGGAAGTCAGTTAAGTCAAGTCATGCAATACTCAAGTCATGGCAAATTACCAAGTCATGACAATTGTTAAAGTCAAGTCATCAAGCACCCAAGCCAGGTCATGATGCCTGAACTCAGTGACTCCGGGCTCTAATACCAAAGTTGACACTTGTGGCAAGGTCGATAATTTGGTGAAGGATAGCGACCTCTCTTCCTTACTGTAAGCCATAGACATACCTAGAACTACTCTATAACCTTTCAGCAAAAGAATTTGCAGACTTTTCAGAATCTGCTTACATAAACAAAAGTACCTTCCCAGGGACCACTCTAATACGATTCCATTAATCCACTTTATGTTCACCTTTTCACGAGAATGGCACACCTTCATTTTTCCTTTCTGTTTATCAGACCCAGTAAGTTGAACATTCCTTTTCATCAACCCTACTTGAAATTCCTTCCCCTAACCTTCTCGTGTTTATCCTTTTGGTCTGTGTTTAGACTAAACCCACTATTCTGTACCAGTCATATGTTTGTGTCGTTCATCCTGAGACGGCACAAGCCGAGTGAGCCACCACACCTTCATTTCCATTTCTGCTTTCTGTGCAAAATCTGAGGGGCACACCTTTCCAGTTTACACTTTACCTTAATGCACCTTTCCATCAACCACTTAACATTTTTCGTCCCACCTGTTTATTTCCGCCAAACCCTCAACATTTTTTGTCTCACCTGCTTATTTCACAGGAGTTTCTGGCAGTTTCACTATTTTAGGTCCATCGATAAGCCATACCTCAACAATTTATTTAATTGATCACAACATAACTAGCTTCATGACCCTTTAAAGTAAACTCAACACACAGGGACACACAACTCATAAATCCAAAGAAATTAAAATAACCAGTAAAGTAAATTGCTACTACTTAATTTTAGGGAAGGGAGCATGACACAGGCAGCCAGGCCAGACAGCATAGCTGCCCAGACAAGCATGGCCAGGCAACTTTGTGTGTTTTACCCTTCTCTCTCCCCTAGCAACCACAAAGGTCCGACAACATGTGTGCTGCTGTACCCCTTTTACACTGGCAAATATATATATTTGGGAGCATTTTACACCCAAGTGTTTAGATCTATCACTTATAAACTATGTATTGTGGGTCACAAGCTAAACCAGATAAGAATAGTTTACTGTGCATTGACTTTACACATATTTAAAACAATACATGCCTTTGTAATTAACTCTAATACATGTAGAGGAGTATTTCAAAGCATATATAGGGGAAAATCAAATAATGTTTCACAAGTTGCTAACACAGGATTTATCATCTATACATTTTCTGGGGTAACATATAGGCCCATTGAATTAGTTTACTATCCTATAAAAAAAAAAATAAATATATAAAAAAAAAAAAATGACTTTACAAATTTCGATTACAGTACATGTAGGCCTATATTGATTTATCAAAAACAAATAATGACTTGACCAGTTAGGCCTATTATGACATTTGACAATTAAACATAAGTATACTTTTACACCAGTTCTTTTCTTTTTGTTATATATACTGTTAACAGACTTTCACTAATTGCAATGTCAGGCTTACTAAAATAATATTGTCGGCAATGCACGGCTTCACAAAGAAAGCATTATTATCATACTCAATCAAAACGCCCTATGCGATAAGTCGATGACTTATATAAGACTGCTTAAAATGGCTAATTAAGACTGCGTTATAATACTTATTTTGCAACCTGATGATTTATAAAAAACCCAAATGTAACTTTTATTCTATAAAGAAGCAAACTCTGCAGCCTAATCATGATCCATCAAGTGAGATATTTAGGGTAGAAATCTATAATAATTATTTCATCTGCGGCCATAACAGTTTTACTAAATTTTACAGACCTTGGCATACCATTACCACGGATTATGTAAGGTGAGGGACCTAGCACATAACCCTGCACGGGGTGTTCCAAATTTAACTTCATATTTTTCAGATAGAACTCCTTTAAACACGATTTTGATGCCTCTATCAGTAAGACCATTTCTTCCTGTTATTCTATTTTAAAAATTTCCCAACCTTTCTTAGAATCATTTTAACATTTTGTGAGCTCCAGGTGTCTACTGGTTGACAGAGACAATCATAGACTACTAGTCACACTTACAGACTAAATAGTCAGTCCTCAATTAAACAGCTTCCCAAATATATTCTTATCACTGCAGTTGAGGGAGCTCAGCTAGCCAAGGATATGGCTATCACAATTCCAATAATTCAAAGACCAGATAGACTGGGATTTCAAGATGGTAACTTGCAGACGGTAATAATTACAAACAAAGTGATGTATGGTTCACAGATAGACTAAAGAATAGAAAAATTTATTGAAGATGACAGTGGGTTATATAGTTAAATGTACAAACAGGTAATTGGTGGATGGCAATCAGCCAATCAGAGAACAGTATTAATAAAATGGGACAGTGCCCTTATGCATTGTATAATCAGTATGTGGGTTCAGTGATTCTGGACTCCAGGTTTCATAACCAGAAAGGTGCTAATTGGTAAAGTGCAATTAACCTCCCTTAGATAATTGTTATTAGCTTTTATCCCCCCAATTCATCTTAATCCCCAATAGAAAGAATGCTGGATCACAGAGAATTGTCAGATGCCTTGGTTTGGCAAGGCCTTTGTGTTGGGGCTCATAGATAGGCCCAGCATGATAAATGGTACAACAATATAGAGGATTAAAATTAGGGCCCTTTGTGTAACTTGCTGTCACAAAGGGGAAGCCATATGTGAATGGACTTTAATTATATGGTATCTTAAATGTGGACAATTCTCTGGACTGGCAAACTTGTATAATGCATTAAATGCATTGAAATTACTCTTGGCCAAAATGTACCAACTTAAATGCAGAAAAGATATATTACCCAACTTTTGGATCCAAGCCTCACTGATCAAGGTAAATACATAGAAGTGCTGTAGGGAAGCTCTAAGAAATAGATCTAAGGAATATATATATAAAATGGTATTCATAATTGCATGTATGCTTTTACAATTTGTAATCAAATCACGCCTATACTGTAATGTTGCTTTTCTCCTTCATTGCTGTATATCTGTTTTTCTCTTGAATATATACTTCTGTGTATTTATGTGAGAATTCATCTTCACTAATTCCATATTTTGGTCTGTACCAATAGTGATCTTTTGTTCTGGTCCCTAACTTTAGTACAGCTAGATTAATAGCAATTAATATCAATCAACTTCATTAGTTCCAGGAACTCTATATATTTCATCAATTACAATGTTAGCCTGTTGTTATTTAATCAATATTCCAGTTTGAATATATAAAAGAGTAAAACTCATGTGCTTCCAGTTGCACATCCTTTGATGGCACTGTACAAAAATACTCACTAGGGGGCCTTAGGTCCTCAGAGTACAGGACTACTATGATGCCACCTTGTGTTGGAATTGCACATTCTTAACACTCTCACTTAATTCTAAACACAGAATTATCTAACTTCATAAAGCTACAATCAATAATCATTACAGCATACATGAACACAGGTGCATTTTACCACACATTTAAAACCTGACTTTCTTGGCGATGTTATTTTAATCATTTCTAGTAGCAGTTAATTCTTTCAACATTGTATCAACCTTTGATTCAGCAGACATTTTCTCACTAGTCGGCATATGACAATGACACCGTCCTGAAACTGCCGGGCAGGACAGCGGTCTTTCTACCTTTTTTTTTTTGCATTTGACCTTGGTCAATTTGCATATTGTAGTATGATCGAATCTGGCTCTGTCCGAACAGTGTTCGGGGTGCCTGGCTTTCTCTTCGGTGCCGCACCGCATTACCACACGGTATTGTCTTTGTCCTACTAGCATACCAACTACTAATTGTTCCTCCACAATTTCAAATATTTGATCATAATTCCAAATTCTCAACCAATGAGCTACCAATATACACTTATTCATATGATGACCTAAACATTCTAGCATTATAGAGATCTACACACATATATATATACTTCGGAGACTTTGCATTTGGATATAATATGCTCTGTTAATCCAATATGATAATGTATATCTTTCCTAATTACCATTGTGGTACTTATATCTTTGCAGCAATACTATGAATTCTGCTTTTATAACATGAAAGATGTTACTTTCTTTTGGCACGGGTCGCACTTTCATCGCTGCAATCCAGCCAATGCTCCCTTATCCTAGTCTCTAACGTGCACCTATTTAGTTAATCCAGGACCCATTTTGCACCCGATGACCTTTGTGACTGATAGTTAAACAAATCACATTGGGCCGAGTTGACCAAGGGCCCAGCCTGTGTAGTTCCTGCGCCAAACGGAAAATGTGTGTACAGCACATTGGCTTCAGCAATAATATTTAGTGCCACAATGCCTTGTTGGACAGCTGCATAATTTTGGCTCAATTCATATAAACCTAATACTTAAATGAATAAAACATCGTACAATGGCCATACCACTGCATAGCTCCATACATATACATGTGCCACCAGTTTAATGATTGTTCATTCCGGTTTCTTCAACGGCCTGACAGCAATTCTTGGGACTTGTTTCCCTACTTAATGTAATACTTTAATGACTTATCATTTTATCGTCACCAAACACCATCGGCAGCCACATATTCATCATTAATACTTCTCAAAACTGCATTTTTCCTCGAATCAATTAGCCACGTTTCTTGTAGCAACAATACATCTGGCTTATGCTCGTCAGTCATACATTTAATGAAGTCTATTTTGTCAGGAGCCATTCCTGTGCTATTAAAAGTCATCATTTTGGAATCACTATTCATAATACAAACGATAAACATCTTTAATGGATGCAATGGCTGTGTATACATAATACCCAAATCAGACCATGACAAAACATTTCACCAGATTTAACCATTATGCCATCCATAACGGTTGATATGATATCCTAATAGTGTAAATGTATGTGTCATAATTACTCTTTCTTACCTTTTATGCATGGTTTTCTTATTAATTTGTGAATAATTAAATTAATATTTTGATAGGTTTGTATAGAATTATGTAATGTTAAATAACAAAATTAGGAAGATAGGCCTATGTGGTTAGAAGATCAGCTTCCAGCAGTCACATGACGTGCTACTTACCTGTATGACCAGTAGCCACTTCTCAATCAACTTTTGGCCCAGAACCTAATTACCAATTACTTCTAGTACATAACCAGAGATAACAGATTGTGACTACAATTTAAATGGACATTTCAGTAATGGAAGTATCTCGACAAAAGATCCATCATGATCTTTCCTTAGCAAAATCCAATTGTCTTTTAAGCATTAAGATCGTCTTTCATGTTATTCTTTTGAGTTGCGCAGCTATTTTTATGGTGAGACTATTTTATAATGAGACTATTTTATGATGGGATTGTTTCATGGTGACATTATTTTCCTTTGGATAACGTCATTTTGACACTGGGCAACACTTGTTGAATTAATTTTGTTAAATTTACTGCGTTCGATCATTAGCATTTTGTACATATTCCATTCTGCATTTTGTAGATATTCCATTTTACTTAAATATTAATGACTAGTTTCTTTTTCTGTATTTCTGCTTCTGTCGTGAGTGTCGTTTATTGCAGATATTAGCGGTCAAATATCTTGCCAATTGAGAAGTGTTATACGCATTTGTTGATGAGTGTTTTCTTACAAATAATCCACCACTTTCCCGTCATGACATGTAGGTACTGCTTTGATTGAGCATTATTATACTGCCCTGATCGAGTATTATCTTTGAGCATCTTTTCTTATGATCGTTGTGCAACATATTATGTCGAGTACGTATCTCAGTATGTTGCAAGTTCTCTGCCTGTCGGACTGGGAGCCCGACCATAATTTGGGGATATCTTGTGCTATTTCATGTGTTCCGGCGATGTGGCCGCGAGTTTAATGTGTTCCGACAGTGTGGCCGTGAGTTTAATGTGTTCCGGCGATGTGGCCGTGAGTTTCATGTGTCCCGGCGATGCGGCCGTGAGTTTAACCTTAGCACAACATTTTTCAATGCGTTTCTGTGGACTTTGCTCACCCAGTGATTGTAGCATCGCTTCGCATTTTGGGGAAAGAGATTTTTTTTTTTTGTAAATGACTCCCTTTTACCTTAATTCGGACGTCCGACCACTTAATGTCCATAGATAGGTATGACACCGCGGTGGCCTGGCAGGTGGCGCCTCACCTTGTTGCCAACCTCATTGATGCTACTGTGGGAAGTAGTTTCTTGTTGTTTGTCAGCAACTATTATGGCGCAACCCCTGCCGCAAAACTTTCGCCCATCCCACTGGGCCAAGCTTCTACGGAGCCAGTAAAACCTTAATTTACCTGCTCTAATCTTTACACCTGTACAGAGACGGCAGCCTTACATACAGCTTACAATATTTTGTAACTACCTTTTTCAGTCGAGTCATTTACCGGTCATTTAGGACCACCAATTTGCATATACGCTTACTAATTAGTAAACTGGGAATTTCTATAGGCATTGAGTATTGTTGATGAAGTATCGAGTTGTGTTATATTGAGATAAGTTCACAGTAATTATACTCCCAATTTTTTTTACACGCGTGTCATTGAGGGAAAGTACTTTATTAACTTACATTTCTTTGACGGTAATTGTTATATTTTCGGGTCTGGTCGAGTCTTTCGATTTCAGTAATTCAGTATGATCTTAGAGTACATCTCTTGCATTTTCTGTTGAAATACGCGGCATTCTTTAATATGATAAGGAAAGTGGTTGGAAAACTCATGTTGCCTAGGTGTTCTGAATACTTATTTCCATTGATACTTATTTGAATACTGATAATTATATTCGTTTTGCATGGAGTACATTGACCTGATTGATAAATTTTGCACACTATATATCTCAATTTCTTTTATCACGATTTTCTCACCACCCTTTTAGTTGATAGTTATGGTATTACCTGATTTACCTAATGACTCTACATCCTTTTAGTCAGTTATATAGCAAATTCTCTAGTATCAAATCATTTTTACTATCAAATTATTTCTTTAATGGCAGTCATTAATTATGCCAAAACTGTTGCATCTATGTCTCGCAATTGATATGATTCATTTTGATCTTGGGGAGCTGATCAGCATGATGATACATCAATCCCAATTTATACTCATTTATACCCTTATCTCATTGCCTTTTCCACTCTAGTTCATTTTTCCTTTATTTATTTCTCCTTTATCGAGTGCTTTTCCTCACGGACAGTTTGCTAAGAGTCGAGAGCTCCTTGCTCATTTTTATTGCGTTCAGAATTACATTTAATGCTGTGTTGTGTTGTCACATGATTTGCGGGAGTGTCTCTTTGATCATGAGTCGTTGGTCCAACTGGACAGCCATCAACAGTGCGAGATTGCTTGTGGCAACCTGTGATCACGGAGACATTCGATGCATATGTTCTCTAATCTTTGATCTGAGAGAGTCTTTACAGTTCCTGTGCCTTCCATTGTCACATCTACTGTCATGGGCATCCTATCATGAGACAAACATGGTGGACATCCGGGAGTCAGTTGATTGGGCACCACCTCTAATTGGGCACCATGATTGCGCATGGGACCACGCTTCAACAGGACGTGCGACCACTCCGAGTCGGCCAAGTTCCTGTAATCATCTCATGGCAATATGAAGAGGGCACCATTTCGGGGCGACCACCAGTGTGAACATTCCGTTTCACTCCATTTCCGTCGTAACCACGGCAGGCATATCGTTGCCTTGACCTGGTTCCAACATGGGGCTACATTACTGCAGAACTTTCTTTGAACTTATGTGTCTGGCTTGGCATTGTGCAGTCTTCGTCGCGCATGTCACCATTCGCAAATAAGCTCACATTGTATGCTGATATGGGTGATGTCATCTCCTGCTTGGCTTCTTAACAGTCGGCTAATATGGATTGCCTCTGTTTCTACAGCAAGCATCAACGAACAATCGTGCTTGAAGAGCATGGCCTCATTTTTAGTTGGTGACTAATATGGATTGTCCCAGCTCGCTTCCGGCATGCATCTTCTTAATGACACTCTTTTCCTCTGGGTAACTAGCTTATTCAGGTGGCTAACACGGATTGCCCCTGCTATCGGTTACCTCGCCAGACACTAATATGGATTGTGTCTAGCTCAGAAGAGTTTCCTCACCATGCATTCCCTAGCGTTCTCGCACAAGCTGTGCTCGCACATAAAACAACATAAACATTGTGATCTCAGGAAGTGCATGAACAAAGACTCATGACGACGTCTTCATTTCCATGACCCACCCGGGTCCACCCAATATCGGGAATGTCTGCATACACACATAAAAGTTGTGACAAACGAGTCACCACCTCTTCTGCCTGGCCCTAACCTGGGTCAATCACACAACGAAGCCGGTCTGGCAAGTCTTCACGGTATTGCAGATATATCAGTCCCTCGGGTCTTTAACATGATCACCGAGAATACGGAAGTCTTCGGCAACTTCCTGACGCCAGTCTTTGCCGCTCCAACAATAACCCATTGGCTGTAGTCATAACAACTACTGCTTTGGGCTCCATGTCGGCACAGGAAGTCGCCATGCCACGTCGTTTGTCGTATCTGTGTCACACTGACTATGCTGTTACCTGGTCCTGTGCTGCTCCCATCGTCTTGCCCAGCGGGCCACATTCGTCCGTTACGCCCCCGAAGTCCAGCGCTCTTCACGGTTTACCACGTCCGGTGCGTTGGTATCGCTCGCAGTGCCCTATCAACGCCCTTTTCCCCTTTGATGTTCTCGCATAAGTCCCAATTTATTGTCCAGAACTTAACACACGAACTATGCCCATGACAACTCCAGTACTACATACATGTTATTTAAATTGTTATTTAAATTTGAAATAATTTAGATTTGAAATAATTTTCTCTCGCAACTTTAATGCTAGCCTCTAATGCATTTTTCGTATTATTAAGAGTTTTAAATTTATGATCATATTGTCCACATATGTATGAATAATGTTATTTTTCACATCATGAACTGACTCTCACTCGTATTGTACTATGCATCGCTAATTAGACATTTATACATCAACAAAATCAATATGCACTGTTAATTATTAGCTATGTCTCCACATGTTCACGAATTGTTGTCACAGGTCAACTCTTGCACTGAACTATTTCTGTAAACACCTGATCTCATTTCTCATATGTCTATCTTATTTTAAACTTATGTTTTAATCTCATTTCATAATTATTCCGGTCTATGCATTGTGCATGCCAGCTTTTTATACAAGTATTCCTCAGGTGTATTAGTATGTACCTATGTTTTCAATATTGCTTCACTGTACCAGTATACTGTTTACCTATTTTCGCATTGTTTTACTTTCCTGTACGCCTTATGCCTACAGTTCACTCGGATTGTTTAGAGTGTACGTAACAAGTTCTACGAAACCATAGTCCACTATTGACTCCTTTATCTCCATACTGGACTGTTGTTTCATCATTTTGATTATTATTCTGCTACTTGTCGCTTTTAAATTAATAATTGTCACTTTAATCCATGTTATTGTTGATATTCGTGATTCGACTACATTTCATTTATGATTTAATTGTTGCTTTTAAAATCGCTTATCGCTTATATGTCATTTTACTTGCTTACTTTTGTAGTTTAGGGTATCGGACATACTAGCCCATTTAAATTTATAAGGCTGTCCTGTCTTAATGCACTTCATGCTTTTGGTTTAGCTCTATGCATATCCAATGACACGCAAGGAATGATACCCGTAACTGCCCTTGATAAAAACGGCTACTTGACTCGCCTGGTGCTTGAGTCTCCTTTGCTGAGGAGCCATGTAATTAGTGGCTCTGCTTCCAAAAATACCGTTGGGTGCGGAACCCAGCCATTCACAAAAAAAAAAAAAAAAAAAAAAAAAAAAAAAAAAAAAAAAAAAAAAAAATTGCAAAATTTTGGCGAATAGGTCATAAGAATAACTTGTCCTTTTCTGTCAATCATTCAAATCTAGATTTCACTTTCCTATCTGAGCTCCCCTTTCAGCATCTCATTGACACCATTAAAGGACTGTCATTCAGTTCCTCTCCTTTCACGGTTGCAAGTCATATTCTTGCTTCCCTTTCAAAAAACTATTTTTCCTTTTTCCAAATTGTCTTTCATGGGCATATTGCACAAGCCCGACTTTTATCTTAACATTTTTCCCCCCCTTCCGCCTGCCCGGTGGTAGTGGTTACATCATCCTGATGTCACCACAACTTTCATTAAAGCACTCACAAAATTCAGGTGCAATGAGACGCGTTTCCTCTGTCCGTACCTAAAATTGGTATCATGTACAAAGTCGATTAACAACCCTCTCAATAGTTACACAAATCTATTTACGAGTTTTATATCGTTCTGTTAATCAGCATGAAGCATTCAGGCCTCTATCTTTGAAAGGAAATACCTTTGCTTTTAATGAATAGTTACGTTATTAGTCACAGTGTATATTAATTCGTTATTACGTGAATGTAATCCGTATTCGATTGTAAGTTTAAAATAATGTTTTCTTCAAACCGGAGAAAAACTATCTTATAAAAAATCCTCGATCGGTCGGGATGTCACCGCTGAGCTTTTAGCTTCAGAGGTGTCTTCATTCTTTCCTCTTATAGGAAGTTCCCTCAAATCACCATGAACCTCAAGACCTTAATTCTGTAGTATCATTTATATTATTATTGTATAAAAGTAATGTAATATATTATATTATTGTGTAATGAGCTACAATGATAGCAACAGGGTAGAACTCACCCCATGTTTCCATGGCAGCGGCTACCCTGGTGCCTCTGCGCAGCTGCAGAGCACCCTAGTGTCAATCTCTGGGGGCAAGCTTGTTTGCCCAGCCAGAACAGAGCTAGGCTCTGCCAAGGCGGCAGCTGGGTCTCTGTCTCCCTGGCGCAGTGATGGATCGTCAGGTAGGGGTACTGTTGTGAGAGGTATGATCATTAGGGTTCCTCATAAAGGAGCTATAGGTCATGGTTGATTGAGAAGGTATTTAGTTGATAGTATATGTAATTGGTTAAGATCGTTGTTTAATGTATTGATAAGTTGAATACCGTCTGTTCTTTGAATGACTCTTAATGTAACTGTCTATAAATCGTGTATTAAATGGATACGTGAATCTAAACTGTTGAGCCTCTGGTATTTCTTGAGTAGGTGTTTCGTGGTGGCAAGTGCTAGGGTGTCTCCCGCAGGATCCCCGGTAATGAGTCCATCTACTCAATTAGCTACCTCTGACAAAGATACGTGGGTTAGCCTTACATGTGGGGAATTAGCTAAAAGATGGCATTATGCATATGACTGGGGCAGTTGATCTGCCCTGATATTGGTCAGGATTTGCCTTGATTTGCTATTTGCCCTGTAACCCCCCTGAACCCTAGCAATGATTAGGTAATTATGCAAAACCAAAGCCAAATAGCAGCCTCTCTAAGACCAAATGTCCACCTGTATGAAAGCGAACATCATATCTGCCGCATCTGGCAATTTTTTAATTGTCTCCTTCCATGACATAGTGTTATACCAATGTGAAAACCGAAGTTTATGGATTACAGCAGATTCATTTAGAGTTTCTCTGGCCAGTTAGTATGCACGTAGCATTTTCAGCTTTCCTGATTGGGCCAATGAAATGTCCTGCAAATCTATGAGTTATGTCCTCATGTCCTCTCTGTCTGTGAGCAACTCCTCAACCATCAAAGCAAACATATATATACAGAAACATAAATTTTGATACTAAATTTGTGATTATGCTCCATCCTGATTAAGGATTATAAGAATCGACTCTCAGGTTAATGAATGTGCCAGTCAGATTTTAGAGTTGAGAATTTAATTATGGTTTCAGCAATGGTGAACTGCTTACTTTTCCAAAGCTTTTATGTAGGCCTAACTGGTTATATATTCATCTAACTAACTTGTTTTCATAAACAAGTTCATGCAGTTAAAGCCAAAAGTTCCTGATTGGTAGTAACTTCAGAAGTGCAATCATGTGACAGTACAGGCTGTTATCTATTACAACAAAGAGACAATTGAATAGTAGGGTGCATCGTCTGCCCCCTAAAAATGAAAAAATTGAAATATTCATTTGCACTTTTGCCATATTGTACCTATGCCCATAGAAACACATTCCGCAAAATTTCAAAAAGATCCGATGTGGCTTTAGGGTGGCACTTTTGTGTCAAAGTTGAGTCCAAAATTGTCAAAAAATGATGCTTTGAAAAGTCGCGGTTAGAAATATCTAGCTTATGGTTGGCTGTATGATTCCAAATCATATACCATTATTCCCAGAATAATTTGAATGGTAGAAAGCTATATTTCTGAAAATTTCTCATGCCTAAGTTTTTTGGAAAGCCGAAAGTTTCTGACTATTATGACAAAATGTTTGGAAAAATCAATTTAAGAGCTCAACTTCTGCCTAATTTTGACATAATCATTAGAATAAAACGTAAGGAACACTTTGCTGAAGAAAGTAGGAAATTGAAAATTTTTTCTAGATAGTTTTTCATCAAATTCAAATGTGCAAATTTTCATAAATTACATGTAAATATGAGAAACACAACAGTTCGTTGAGACACCGTTCTGCATCTTTTTTTTATTCTGACTACATCATAATGCAATCAAGGTTTTATCAGATGATGTAGTAGACCATATTTCCACTTTGTAGACTTCTTTGACTTCCCGAAGTCATATTAACATCCTTTATTGATTTATCACATTTTACCCAATAAAAAATAAAATATCTCCACTCAATTTTGACTTCTACTGAATGGAAACCATTGATGTTGGTATTCAAATTAAAGCTCTCTTTATAAGGAATCTAACTGTGCCATTCAAAAATCATTTCATTTAAAATTGACAATATTATTTATAACCGCGAATCGCTAAAATATGACCTAATACCGAAATTTCAAGGCTGTTGTGCCACCCTTTGGCATTAGAATTTTTTCCTAAACTTTTGCAGGGCTTCTTTTATGATACAAGGGTACAATCATGCGAAAGTGCATGATGTTTCGAAGATATAGGGGCAGATGATGCACCCTATTGAATAGGCTGATTCAGTGCTTCTCCTTACAAGGCAGTTTGCTCAGATTGCTCAGATAATATCTTACATTACCCTCGCCAATCTCTTTCGGTGGTTACCCTCGCCAACCGGAAGTGACCCTCGCCCAAACCTTACAGTACCTTCGCCACTTCCGGGTTGGTACCCTCGCCAAAATGATAGTACCCTCGCCAAAAATGTGTTGGTACCCTCGCCAAAATGTGTTGGTACCCTCGCCAAAGTGCTGGTACCCTCGCCCGACCATTTTTCTTTTTTTGTGGTACCCTCACCTCGAGTGATTCCTAATTTCATGAATGTCTTACTTCATCTTGCTTCTTTGAGTCTGACACTTGGCAATGATTCATTCTATAAGCCATATAAGCTATCTTCAAAATATGAAGACCCCTCTCCCCCTACATTTTTTGCAATTTCACTTTAAAATCACGAATCAGTAGTTGTAATGGCTACCTTGATGGCGAGGGTACCCCCCTCGTTAGTGCACAGTGTATTTGCAACGCAACTTACAGTTGGATCAAATTTCTCGACACTGGACATATGGCAAGCTCCATCATATCCCCCGATGGCATAAATTGCATCATCTGGAAGAAAATGAATAAAGATACTTAATTTTATCACTGGACATAATCATATTTACCAATATCATTCTTTTTGATACATATGCGGATGCTTTACATTCAAAATTCATCATCAACAAAAGGTCATCATATCAATCACCAGCAAAAGGCCCTATTGATAAAAGATGTGCAATATATCTACCAATGACAGCCAGCTTCATGTATCTTCTCCTGATGTTCATGGAAGCCACAGATGACCACGTCTGGGTGAGGGGGTCGTATCTTTCCACGGAACTAAGACATGACGCTCCATCATAACCGCCCGCAGCATAGATGAGACCGTGCCATTCACAGGCAGCTGTAACAAACAATGTAAAATTTACATACTAAATTTTTTGATCCTTTTAGTTAAGCTTTCATCTGGGACTATCAGGCTAAGGCCTGTGGCAGTGCTGAACTCCCTTCAAAGAGTTGAAGACGAGAAAAGTCCCTGGAAACTCACACAGAGGAAAAAAGAGTACATTTGAAGCGCTCATATTATTTAAATTACCAAATTTACTCTGATTGTACTGAAAAAATGCATTTACTTTTCTACAAGGGAGCGTATTTGGAGCGTATGGATTTGCATATATATAGGGAGTATAAATGAAGTGTAATTTAATTCGAGCGCTTCAAATGTACTCTTTTTTCCTCTGAGCAGTTAAGTCCCTGCACAAGTTGGAGTACATTCGAGGTGCCCTAGTTATAAAAATTATGCTTCATTTATGCTCCCTATATATATATATATGCAAATCCATACACTCCAAATACGTTCCATTGCATAAAGTATAGGCATTTTTGCAGTACAATCGGAGTACATTTAAATAATGAGGGCTTCAAAGGCACTTTTTTTGCTCTGGGGAGCTCAACATTAGCATAGCATTATTGTAGGGTACTTCAAACCCTGCATTTGCCAACCTTGTGTCTCAATGTCTTCTAATTGTATTTCAAGGGTATACGAGGCACAAGGTAGCCGTACAGCATTGGAGGAGAAGTAGTATACAATGCATACCCAAGCCACTTCTTCTTGTGCCCATGTCAGCTATCTTTGTCCATTTGTTTGACTTAGGGTTGTAATACTCAGCAGTGCAAAGGTCCAGGGTTCCATCATAGCCACCTACAACGAAAAATCATCAAAACACGTATTTGAACATTTTTAAATTCATATTTAAATAGCAAAAGAAAGTTGGACAACAACTTTACTTAAAACATCAAGTGATCAAAGGGAATTTGAAAAAGCCAGCTGCCATGAATTTCAATCCTACTGTAAAAACAACAGTTTCCTACTGTAAAATGGCCTTTTTTATTCATTACGGTCGTCGCTACTAAACAGACGCAGCTGGTTTCACAGTGTGTCTATAAGCCTTTAAGTACAAACTCATTTTCAATGGTTTAATGAAATATATGTATGCAGTAGTTTTTGCTCTTCGGGGGCCACCACTTAATCTTAAGGGGGGGGGCTTGGAGTTTTTTTAAATAAATATTTTTTTTGCTAAGTTTTGGTGAAATAAATAAGTTCTTTTTGGGCAGTCTTGAAATAGATAATTTCTTGTGGGGGTATTTCTTAATAAGGCATTGCTTGATTTGGGAATGAATATTTAGGGACTTCACGTGCTTGAAATAAATGATTATGGCCACCGTTACCGTGAAATAAATAATTTCCCACCGAGGAAAACTCAAAGCCCCCCCCCCTGATCATTAAATGGTCGTTCCCTTAGCTGTTCACTAGCAGACATAGACAGCCAGACACCTAGACAGACAGACGGGCACAAACACACAAATGAATACATGAGTCTCTAGGGGCAATTAGAAGACCTAACAAATATTTACCTATGCTGTACAGCTTGCAGCCGGCCACAGTGACAGCGCATCTCGACCTTCGCATGGTCATGGGTATTCCAGGGAGCCAAGTGTCGGAAGAGATGTCGTAGAACTCACATTCTGTGTGTACAGCAAACAAACTGCTGCCACCTGGAGAAACAGAGTAAATTAATCGTTAATCATTACTGGGTCAAGTATATTTATTATGTAGCTTAATCTAAGCTTACACCAAGACAGACAGTGGCAGATCCAGGGGGGGCTTAGGGGGCCCTAGACCACTGAGATGGAAATAAAAATTTTCAAGAAAATAGGGAGCAATGCAGGCCCGCGAATGCCAAAACGCCTCCAGCGAGGGCCCGCGCATGAATGCCAAAATGACACAAGGCCCCCATAGACAACCCTGTCACTATTATATATCAGGATGGTGGAAGTTACTTGTTGATCTGACAATGAATGAACCATGGGCAAAACAAAACGCCTATTGCACAAAAAAGTATGGTCTTGATAATTCAAAGAACTAATAAGATGATACACAATTTTTGTTAGAAAACAGGAAACCCTTCTGATGCAAACAATTGAGTATAGAAATTATAAGCAGAATAGAAAGAATAGTGCTTGCCAGGCACAGCCGTCCAAGACGTACCAACGGCCATTATGACCGGTCTGACATCGCTCGTTTGTCGCTCTCTCGTCCTTTCGGAAACCATCATTGCTCTCTTCTCTGGCATCAGGTGGAACTTCATCGCCTCTATTAGGAGGTCCTAAGATAAAAAAGAGAAAAATGTTGCAAACTACATCTTGTTTTATTTGCTTTTAGGAGGCAATCGATACAGAAAAGCTCTAATGATTATTATAAATATCACCTAAAACTTTATATTTCTACTTAATAAGGTATTGAAATATTTTAATATGCATAATAGTTCACTCACTTTGCAAAATGTGTCTGAGGTGAGGATTTCTTCATGTTCAACATTGTTCATGAGAAAGTCACGTGACAAAAGGGGCAATCTGACTCCGGACATCACCTGCAAAAGGCATAATGCTTCTGTTCGAAAAATATCAAGGAAGCGGGGAGAGTCCCAACTTAATTGGATAGATGTCCCTGCGAAGTCTAAAACCAGTTTTTTAAGAAGACAAACCCCATGTCTGCAGTTTTTTAGGAAGTCTGTCTGTTGATTCTATATATATATAGTAGTTATACCATGGGCATATGTGGTATACGGAGATATATTCAGCCGAGGTGGTAAATATAACCCGAGGGCGTAGCCCGAGGGTTATATTTACCACCGAGGCTGTATATATCCCGTATACCACAAATATGCCTTTGGTATAACTGATTTATACCATTATTCGCTGTTTCAGAGGATTAATTTGTTATAATGTTTATGGAGACGAAGACCGATTTACTAAAAATGTCTCTATTGTATTACCAGAGATACCAAAATGGTCATAAAATTTTTCTTTATTTAACAAAATAAACAACTTATTTTTTAAATCAATATTCCAGTGTCAATAACTTAAATTATGTTCAAGCTACAAAATCTCTTGTAAACTCCAGAGTGAGGCTCAATGGCATCTGTCATGACGTCATGATTCAAATGCTGGCTTCTGATTGGCTGATTCAGTGTTTGTGCATTGTGACATCACCACTTGTCACATGACCACTAAATATATGTGATATATGGCGATATATATCATGGTAAATATTGAAGGATTTATCAGCGAGTATGGTATAAATTGATATATATTTAGTATTTTATCCAATAAATTTACTTTATTGTTTATAATTATCTAAACAAAATAAATATATTCTACCTTCTACATAAGGGAGCTTTTTCTAAACTTTTAAAAATATTTATTCTCCTGTGTTTGATTCAAATAACATCATTAAATGAAATGTATAATAATTATTTATGTTCTTACATCCGCGATGTACTTGCGACGAGCACTCAAATCAAAGCGAATCCATTTGACGACAGCTTCAAATACTTGTTCCTCAGTCTCAACATTCAGTTCCTCACTGCTTACAAGTTCCTTCAACTGAATAAAAAATTACAAGCGAATCGCAAGTTAGAAGGATCAACATTTCACTATTTCAAAGTTTCTCTCAAGTTCATTGATCTATATATTTCAAAATGCCTCTCCAGCACGTTCATCGAACTGTATATATTTCAAAATTTCGCTCAAGTAAATTCATTGATTCGGATATAATTCAAAATTTCTCTCAAATAAGTTCATTGATCTGTATATATTTCAAAATGCCTATCAAGTAAGTTCACTGATTTGTATATGTTTCAAAATTTCTCTCAGGTAAGTTCATTTATTTGTATATATTTCAAAATGCCTCTCAAGTTCATCAACAAGAATAAATATAAATATCAAAACTTCTCTCGAGTAAATTCATTGATCTGTATAATGTATATATTTCAAAATGTCTCTCAATTAAGTTCATTGATCTGTATATATTTCAAAATTTCTCTCGAGTAAGTTAATTGAACTGCATATTTTAAAGAAAATATATATCAAAACTTCTCTCGAGTAAATTCATTGATCTGTATAATGTATATATTTCAAAATGTCTCTCAAGTAAGGTCATTGATCTGTACATATTTCAAAATTTCCCTCAAGTTAGTTCATTGAACTATATTTCAAAATTTCTCTCAAGTAAGTTATTATATAGTAAGTTATTTAATTGATCTGTATATATTTATATTTCAAAAGGCATTCTGAAGTTCATTGAACTGTATGTTATATCAAAATGCCTCTCAAGCAAGTTCATTGATCTGTATACGTTTCAAAATTTCTCTCATGCAAGTTCATTGATCTGTATATCAAAATTTCACTCACATCTCTATGAGGTAACATCAAATATTCCTCAGTCTCCCTGACATCAAGAAAGTGCTGAAGAGCAAAGAAGTGTGCGGACAAGCGTAATTCTTCACAGCCATGAACGTCGGAAAATCTTCTGATGCCGAGACAATTTGACGGGTATAACTGACGGCGGAGGAAACTGCAACAGGCATCTCTGACCCCCATCATCTGAAAAGGACATTGACAGTGAATGTTTGAAGTTTTCGTAAAATCAAAATACAATTTTAGTGCATGATTTATTAATATCCATACCTGTAGAATGCAAGCAGCTGGCAACAAAACCTGTGAAATATAGAAATGATACACTTGATTTAGGCCTGAGTATTTAAAATTGAAAGAATTTTTTTTTCAGTTTGTTTGAAAAATTGCCTTTATGTTTTAAATGATTAACTTTCCTTGTCAGGTGTAATAATCACACAATCTTTTTTTAAGCTTTAAAAAATTAAGGAACTAGTCAGAATAAGAGATTCACATTTTAATAAAGTTTTTATTAGCATATGATTAGACACCCTGGAAATTAATGAGATTATTGGGTGTCTTTGTACCAGATAGTTGCTTTAAAAATTAATTTTTTCTTATTGCCTGTAAATATATTTATGTTTATTTATTTGGCTGTAATTGTCTTGCTTTGATGAATAAAATATTTATAATTATTAAGGAAAAAAAGTAGATACATGTATACACTCTAAAAATGTGGGGACAAAATTGTTTTTTTAGATTCAAAATGGTTTTTTGAAAAACCAAATTTCAATGCAAAACCAACATGGATTTTAAAAAAAATTCATGTTGGTTTTTTGCATTGAAATTTGTTTAAAAAAAAAAACCATTTTGAATCTAAAAAACCAATTTTGTCTGAAATTTTTTTAGAGTGTATGCTGTTACCTGCACATTATTTTCAGAGATGACGATCTGCGAGGTGTAAGCGTACTCCACCAGTTGGTTGAGGGCCTGGGCATCAATGTCATGCATTTCTACCTCCGTCTTCTTCTTCTCCAACATCTCATCTATAAGGAATGAATTGACAAAACATTATAGGGGAGAGCGGGGCACAGTGAGACGGCGGGCACAGTGAGACAAAGGCCGTAGCATCTAACTGGTACTGTTTACAGATCAACCCTCTTTTGTATAGTACAAAAAGTAAGTAAGTAAGAGTCTGTCCTATATCCTGAATGCCTACTCAGCATATTGAGAGTGGAATTTCAATATTTTGGTTTTTAGCAGTAAAAGTAAATAATTTTGCTAAATGACTTTTTGTTAAAATTCCTAAGAAGATGGTATTTAATGCAAATGAATTGCCAGGGATTCAAACCTTGGTTATTTGTCTTAGTTTGGTAAGATGAAGAACCACAGTGCATGCATTCGGTCTGCAGGATTAAAAAATTTTATAAAGAGAGCTGCGTGGGGCACAGTGAGACAGTTTGAGGCGGGGCACAGTGAGACATGACAAAATACACTCGAAACGACCTGAATGTAATGCATGGCTCTCAATTCCCTATTAAAAACAAAATGCCTGCCATAAATTACTGATTTTAGAGAGTCATATCCAAAGGGAAGCATCAGAGAAGAATTTTGATTAGTATGTAACAGGTGCGGCAGGTTAAATAAGTCGTGCATGCGTCCTGTGTGATGAAGTTTCAAAACATACTCAAAAAAGGACCTAAAAAGTCATCTAGCGAGCTGCTTTTATTAGAGTACAATAGTTCCTGTAGCAACAATTGATAGAACAAATCCGCAGGTCCTGAGGATCGGCGGTTATGGCAGCAGATGCCCTATCTCAATGTGCCCCGCCTGCTGTCTCACTGTGCCCCACCCATGGGTAAGGTGAGACACTTAACGAGCATGGACGTAACTTAAAGTTTCTCCAAACCTGTAAAAGGTAGGAACCTGGAACTACTGGAAAATATACCCAACGTCATTATCTACAATGTGGACCTGATCTCATTTAACTCGTTACTTCCAACATTTTGGAACACTTGAAAATAAAGAAAGTGTCTCACTGTGCCCCGCTCTCGCCTAAGCCTTAATTGCTGTCTCCTTTGGATAGCTGTTGGAAGGGCAAAGGCCTCCACATACATAGAAAGATGCAGTAGGCCATGCAAACAAAACTTGTGGTTAAGGAATGGGTCGATTCACACAAACCGACCGCTTGGCGCAAAAAGGAGCTTAGTGGAAAATGCGATATTGAGAAAAAGGCCTTTTTCTTTTTAACACTTGTTTTCAGTTCTGGCTCGATTAATACTGGTCCAATTTGAATGATTTTTGGTACGCATATTCATATGGATATTTCCTGCAAACATATGTAAGAATAATGATATTAATTTAATTATCTTTCATGAAATAAGACTCTAGTACCAAGCAGAGCATGATCAGTTACGCTAAAAGGAGCATAGATGGGCCTAGGGTGTGGCTGGTCCCCTAACAAATCTTAATTTTCAAGGCATCCCTCCTGACTTTCTTTTGGGCATGAGGTTCATCACAAAGAGTATTTCTGCCAAGTTTCATCAAATTTGAACATTGCCCTAGGGTGGCACATTTGAGTTGAAAATTTGAAGAAAAACATTAATTATGCCAAATTGAAGACATACTGAAAAATGTTTCTTTATTCAACCATCATCAAGAAACATAACATATAACATCAAACACTTTCACAACAGTCCTATACCATCCTTAACTATCCTGTGCTGACTCTCTAACTGCCACAGGTTTTATGCTCAATTTCTACTGAATGGCAAACTTTTCTGGTACTGCTGCTAGTTCTTGTCTGGACAGATTTAATAACATCAGAAACTAGTTTTAATCCTCTGAACTATTATTGCAGGTTTATAAAGTCTCAATAACTTTCTTGTCATTGGTACATGAATCAAAGGTGTCTCATGGGGTAACCGCTCCATCTAAGAAAGTAATTAACCTGGTACAGATTAAGCAAATGCTTCCTATCTAGGGCTTTTAACATTTCTGATATACTCCAGATGGCAAAATGTTGCTTTGCAAGAGAATTTCGAAATCTAGTGTCACATACAATGTGTATTTCAAAGGATCTAGTGCTTATGACATCAGCTGCTTGTTTGGCAAATATGCAGTGAAACGAATGTTGGGCACCTTATTGGATGAGATATACCACATAGGCCTAAATATTATTCAATTTAAAAAAATATTTTGAGCAATAATATAAAAACAATCTGGGTGACACTGGTCTGATGATTGACCTGATTGTCAACCGCACATTTCGGTAGCTTTGACAAGAACACATCTCGGTCCGACAAAGCTTTATTTGTAGCTAATGATATGTATTTGGTTCCTATAGATCTGAGCTTCGGCATCCAACATAGACCATGGGTGGCAAATATGGCATCTTGTCACCCTGCAGAATGATAGCCTTGCAACTACATTACATAAATGTTGTGAATTAAAGAGATTAAATTATTATGATAACGTCTGTTTAACTCATTGATCAGTGATCAACATAGACCCTCAATCCCTCATGCTGACATAATTTCAATATAGCAACACAATGTAAAATTTTGAAGGCTTCATAAGCTCCAATAGACTCATTTTAATTAAATTATTCACGGATAGGTGAGGGATATACAGTATTCACACATTGAAAAATATGAAATAATCACATTAGCGAAAATTCATCAAAATTTCAACTGAAATGTGCCGCCCTAGAGATTTCTTGAAATTTTGAAGATTTAGTGTACACATCATACCTCACCCCCCCCCAAAAAAATAATCAGGGATCAGACAATGTTGGGTGATCAGCCACACCCTAATAGATGCACTAAGCTCATTTTTGCGCCAACTGGTAATTCGGAGCAAAAAGGAGCTTAGAGCTAGTATTTTTACTATCATTGTTAAGTAAATTTCATTGCCAAAAGGAGCATAGTGCACTATGCACCTTCTTGAATAGAGTAAAAAGGTGCTTAGCCGAACTAAGTGTCCCTTTTTGCATTGAGACAAAAAAGTACTAAGATAATTCACATTATTCCACAAATAGTGTCATCCTGAACTTTGACCTGAAATATCTCCTGTAGTTGATCCCACTTTGTTCTAATATTCACAGATATTAAGATGAAAATATTATTCTTATATTCATGTATTCATATATACACCATACAGTTTATTAGGAAAACATGAAGCTTTGCTGTGTTGAACGCGCTTAAAAAATAAAAATAAAACCATATGGGAGAACAACATTTATCTTGTCTGTTTGCCCACGAGCTTCACAAAAAGAAAATAAAGCATCATTGACATGTCCAATCTGGATTTATCACACAGCCAGACCTGGGACTGATATATGTATACAAAACTATAATCTAATTAAAGCACAGGTAAGTGGTACAGGTTTAAATCATTTTCAAACTTTACATGTAGATATTTAATGTCTGGTATAGGAACTTTTCAGTTTTGTGGCACTGTGGTAGGCCAATGACAGGTCTGCAAAAATCTAATAGTACTCACTTGTGAACATAGCATGAAAGTAAGGACTGGTGGCAGCCAGCACCAGCTTGTGGGCAGCAATCTTGACATCATCAACCACCAGTATGACGTCACAGAGCTCAGTGTTCTGTCTCATGGTGTCCATTGATCGAAATGCCTCATTCCAATGGTCCTGAAAAAAAAATTACCTTATCTGTAGGATTACATAGGCATTTTCATTTACCAGTTCTGTTGACTGGCCTTCCAAATTGCAATGAAATGGTCCTCTCTTTTTTCATAACTAATGAACCAGCTGTAGGCCTAATCACTGTGACCCTATTATCAGCATCCATAACAATGCATTGGTGTTTATGAATTGCATTAATATGTGTCAAATACGCTTATTTTGAATGTTCAGCTGATATTTTGACCTAGTTTTGGAAAGGATGCCAGATTGACAAATTTTAGAATTGCATAGTGATTGCATTGTAACCATAGAAATACATAGAACGGACATGAGGCTGTATGACGCCACCTCGAGATGAGGTCACCAAATCCGCCATATTGGAACTGCCCTGAGACATGACATCATTGTGACGACACAGCAGGAGCAACAAGATGTTGTGTTTGGCTGATTGTGACGTGACATGATGCCATTGTTACTAGTGACATCACTATTATTGGTGACGTCAAGGTTACCATATGCCAGGCTGCCAGGCAGTTCCAAGATGGTGGATTTGGTTGCTTCATCTGCTTGAGCCTCATGTCCGTTCTATGTATTTCTATGATTGTAACAGATATATATTATGGAGATAGTATATTCAATAGGGATCATCTCATTCTATCATTTGTGCTCAACTTTAAGCATTTAAATTGGTGGATTATAATAATATTATATAGATATTGTAAAATGAATATACCACTACATTATCTGCATGGAACTTTTGGTGGGTAATGACATCAGGTCATTTCTAAGGAAATGTGACATTTTTGGAATATAATAAGTTTTCTTACAGTCTGTAAATTTGATATAGGCTATTTATCATATATGCTAAAAGAGTGGACTGTTGCACGGTGAAAAAGGCACATTGTGAGTCATCATACTGATGATTTGTCATGATCATACCCGATACTTTCAATGTTAACTTGATTTAAGGAAACTTATCCCTCTTGTTGGTGACAGCCAAACGAAAGGATTATGCATCTGATTTTCAAATCAAAATCAGTTATGACAAGTCAAATGGCCTTCTCTTGATCATGACTAATCAAACTGCCTCTATGTTTTCCATGTTGAAAGTAGAGTAGATGACCCTTCATCAGCTATCATGAGTCACGAAGTGCATTTTTAACTGTGAACTGGTCCTCATTTTTTTCTTTATCAAAGTGAAAGACTGCAATGCAGCAATAGGGAATGATAGGCTACACTGTGCATGCCTTCAAATATACAATGAAATCTCAAATGGCATTTTCATATCTTAGGTTTGCTTTTATGACAACTGAGAGCACCACTTATCCTGCAGTTGAGGCACTTGTTTTATCTTGATCGATCTTACATACACACTGTGTCTAGTTTGAGATTGCAAAGTTAGTCTTTATTTTTTATTGATAGGAACATAATAGACAGAGCTTTGGCCCCGAGGGGCCAGATGATTTGAGTAAGTACTTCTTTGATTTCTCTCCTAATTTCCATAGCGATTTATTTACAAAAATCTATATGTAAGTATAGTGTCAGTAGTTGGGTTCGATTGTGAAAAGAATAATTATTGTTAAAAATGTTTTGTTTGTGTTGGTTGTGGTTAATCAATTGCATCAGTGCTTAGCATATCTTGCAGCATAGGTGACAATAAACAAACTAATTAGATGACTTCAGGTACTTCACCAAATAAGAAGATAAGGAGACCAACAGAAAACTGTCAATGACCTGGCAAAGCCAATTTGGAAATTGAAAAATAGGAAAATTAATTTTTCCAGTGGACCACCAATCTGCAGAGACCTCATGTCTGTGGGTGTCATGTCAGTAGCAGTGGCACCTTTTCTCTTTTCACAAATATTGTTATATAATATCATATATTTATAGCCACATACTGCAATGCGCTGTTAAATTTGTGGAAAGCCAAGGGTAGAGACTACCTTTTGCATTGTGTCTTCAGTCGGCCGACAACGCTGCTCCCGGTCTGCACTAATGCTCAAGTACAATTTTTTTCATAATACCCGGACTTCATATATCGTAAGTGGTTCTAAAATCAGTTATTGGAAAATTAGAGGTAATAAAACTTTGAGTGGTATATGAAAAATTATTAATTGGCTTATCATAAAACCATATAGAAGAGTATTGCTTGGGTATGGTTGTGGCAACAAATAAGTCTCTGTGTTCATGAACAATACCTCTTTTGGCAAGATATCCTTGAGCTATTTGGGGGAGGGTCAGGCTGTTAGCGCACTCAAATCAATATTTAAGAACAAGGCAAGAATTGGTGGCACACGGAGTAGGTTGATTCTGTACATCTGAGAACAGTGGAAGAAGGCGGAATGTTCTTGAGAGAAACCCATTGTCCCATCTTGCTTGATATCAGTCTTTTAACAAAGTGGCCAATCAGAGACCTGCATCATGAGTAAAATGTTGATTTCAGTAGCAAGCCAGCATAGAAATCCCACTGAACGCTGTCCTGCTACTCAAATTCGTATTTCATTTGCAATGTTTTCCAGTTGGCGGAGCTCGATGCTAGCTCAAGTGAATCATTTTCTGCTACTGACATTTATGCAAGTGCTGTATCCTTCTCCTGTCCTAATTATCCTACCAGTGCATACATACAGGATGTAATGCTGCAATCATCCATCCATTCTTGTGCTATTATTAATATATTATATACATTGTATTTACGTAATGTGGTGTTTAAAAACAAGAAACGCTCTCGAGTGACCGAGACCAATGGATCTTTTATTGACTTCTTGATATTTTATCAGTAAATTTATCTGTCGATTAACCTGCTCAAATGAAAATAAGATTTGCACTTCTAAAGTACTTTTATGACTATTTGTTGGGGCCTCTCGTAACAGATAACATTATCAGAATATAACCATCAATATCGATATTACAGATAAAATTCATTTGGCAGTACATTTCAAAGATTATATGATGTAATATACATATATATAGTCTTGCATTGGTAATACTCAACAGCAAACAGGTTGGTCTTTTGATAATAATGATGGTATTTTGAAAACAATTGTCATGACATAAATATACCTATATGGCAGTATACGCTCAATAAATTCATAACAAGCGTTGTTATTATTGTTTCAGAAAAAGAAGATATGATCTCCGCCAAGTTTTGTTTGCGAGGCGTGGCAATTCTTCTCTTGGCTGGTCTCATTCTCTACGTCACTTTAATCTCATCGGCCAAAAATGGTTACGGGAACCAAATTATTGCGTCAAAATATTTTTCGCATGATATAAAATCTGACATAGTAGTTCGAAATGGAAGGATTTTAGAACAAGAAGTTCGAAAGCAAAATGTAGGCTTACCAAGAAGTAAAGTTGACCATGACGTTAAATTAGAAGATTCGAATATTCTAAATGAAGATATATTCAGACATAATGTTGAAAATCTCTTAAAAAAATATGAAGCTGAAGGATTTAACTCAGGCCAAAAACTTCAAAATGAAATTAAATCTGAACAAAAAGTTACAAGTCAAATTAAACCAGACACTGGAAGTGGTAATGGATTAAAATTAAAACAAAAAGTTCAAAATAGAAACTCATCAGAAAAAAATGCACCAGAGAGAACTGCAGTGGGCAATAGAATTACATCAAAGCCAACAGTTCAAATTGAAAGTAAATCAAAACAAAAACTTCCAAGTCAAGTAAAACCAGACAGTAAAGTTGATAATGGAATTGAATCAAAACAGACTGGAATGCAATCATATAATGGAGTTGAATCAAAACAAGCTGGAAGGAAATTAGACGATGCAGTTGAATCGAAACACACCGGAAGGCGATCAGAAAAACCTGTTTCGAACAAACGAGACAGTGTAGTAGACAATGGAGCAAGATTGCAACAAAATATCACTGCCAAAAAAGGGAAATTAAAAACACCAAATGGTGTATTGCAGCCAAAAGATTCAGCTTATAAAACGATAAAAGGTTTTGACGATCGCTCAGACCTTGATCGTAATTTGGGATATTGTCAAAAAAGAAGATATGAAGCCGGGCATCCGTTCACTGCCATTACAAGCTTTCCTGGATCAGGGAATACATGGACAAGGTTTCTGATTGAACAAATTACAGGTCAGTGTCCATGGTTAATTTTTGACTGAACAAGTTGTGTTGTAATAATACATATGTAAAATGTTAAACGTTTGCCATTGCTCTATCTTCAATTTTTGACAGAACAAATTATGTTAGTGTTATACATTTATATTTTGATTGAACAAGTTATGTTGTTATGGTATCTTAAACTTTCGATTTAACAAGTTTTAGACATCACCAAGATACTAATACCATTGGAAAAGCTGGTATCTAACTGACAGTTTTGTATGTTAGCGCCCAGCTAAGGATTAACACTATTAATAACAGCAAACAAACAATCAGATTGTTTATTTTGCAAAAAATTAAAGTTAAAATGTATAATAGAAGAAGCATATGATGTCTAAGTCAGTTAGATACCTCATTGTCGTGTTCTAACATGCATTTTTGTCAGTTAGATCTCCCTCCGGTCGGGATCTAACTGACAAAAATGTTATAACCCTCCAAATCGGTATCTACTGTTATATCATGTACATGAAGTTTTGATTGAACTAGTCGTGCCAGACTTATTTCTTAAACTTTCGATGGCACAAGTAATTTCTGTGTTAAATCTTTACAGTGCTGGTCATATTCACATGGAATCTCAAGTTCTAATCTATGCTGCAGTGATGATTCTTTTCTCTAGCATTGCAATATATGTAAATTAACTACAAACTGTGATGTCATTTTAAACTGGGTCAGATTTCCTGGCTTCTAACCAATGTAAATCCTCCGAAACTGAGCAGCACAGTTTCAACACAATGTCAGAGTTTTATCAGGGATAGCCGTCGCAACCGCATCATCACAGTCTGATAGCCAATGGGCTGGCATTGAAACTGAGCATCACAGTTTCAAAATGATTTATTGATGGAAGTATTACATGCTATTCTATAATCAGAACATAACTGTCAATGTGATCCCAATGATCTATCATAGGCAATCACCAGCCTAATCTGACTAAATGGCAGCTTCGTGAGCAATGCTGAGCATTCACAGCAGATAACTGTTATAATCACCACAGAGTTGTTTGAACTTCAAAGGACCTTGCTATAGACAAAAGGCTTTGACAGTTGTCGTAAACACATGGATTATGTGATACACAGTTCTTCTGGCAGCCCATTGGCTGACAGGCTGTGACATGGAACTTGCATGTGTTTTTCTAGACCCAATTCTCACTCTGACATTGTGTTGAAACTGTGATGCCCAGTTTCGGAGGATTTACATTGGCTAGAAGCAGGGAAGTCTGACCCAGTTTAGAATGACATCACAGTTTGTAGGTCATTTACATAATACTATATTTCAATGCTAGAGAATGGAGTCATCTCTGACATCACACTTCAGCAATATAGAAATGAACTTGAGATTCCATGTAAATATGACGAGGACTGTAATAACAAGTTATGCCAGCGTTCTATCTTGGTTTTTGGTTGGACAAGTTATGGTTGTGTCAAATTGTAAATTTTTGATAGAAGCAGTTATATTTATTGTTGAACATCGTATTTTTTTTTATTAATCAAGTTCATTGTCATCTTGTAATTTTCTTTATTCAATTTTCTTTATTCAACAAGTTATGTCAGTGTTATATCTTAATTTTTGATTGAGAAAGTTATGTCACTGTTACATATCTTAAGCCTCCTTTATTGATCTTTTGGATTAAAAAAATATCTGAGCTTCAGAAGTGTGTCATTCTCGAGGCGTGTGTGGATGTGTCATATATCACACATGCACACGCATAATAAGTCATGGGTGAGTCTATATATCATCCACACATACACGCTTTTAGAATATATATGCGCATTGGCTCTTACAAACCATGCGCTGAACACTTTATTCTAGCGCCTAAATAGACATGAACTCAGGCTAAATATGTGAAAGTCAGACCTCCCAACCTCAGGAATGTTGGTTCCAGGGTTCCGCATTCCTTTTTAGAGGGTTTTCACAAAAAATTCGGGGTCCTAATAAACAAAATTTCTGTATTGAGAAAAGCGCAATTATAGCCAAAAATTTCAGTTGAAACAGTTTTACAATGAACTTCATGTAGTTTTTAAATTCAAGGCTATATTACAACATCTGATCAATAACAGTAGTTGAGCATGAGCATCCTCCTCAAGCTTTATTCTTGGCAGTTTTGACCGGGTTGTCATACCAGATCAACAATTTCGGAGAAAAGAAATTCATGAAATAACCATTTAATTGTAATTTTTATAGGGTTTTTAATTTGTCAAAAAGGGGTTTTGCATTAAAATTAGGGTAAGAGGGTATAGGCTAAAAAAGGGGGAAACCCCTATTTTAGAGGGTTGGTTGGGAGGTCTTGAAAGTGTCATATCATGAAAAAATGCTTGATCAGAGAAGATTGCTTGAGACAACTTTTATATCAGTGTACGGAAACGTAAATGCAAACTGAAACGAAAGATGGCTATGCCTTTAAGCATATCCCACTTCCATAATCTTTCAATTCATTTCTTGCAGGAATATATACAAGCAGTCGTTATTGTGATGGTCCTCTCTCGAAAAAATTCCTGGGAGAATGTTTTGGCTTGTCAGAAGAAGGCAGAAATTTAACGCTTGGGTACAAGACACATTGGGTGAAGGAGCTAGAATTGCCGTCAGTATTTTCAATCAATTTTCACCCAGATCAAACTATTGTCAAATTTAATCTTGGATCTATTTCGCAAGTTCCATGGAGAACCAGTTTATCCTATGGTGCAAATCGCACAAAAAATCATGTTCAATCAACAGTTGGTCTTGAAAGTTCTATTAAATTTCATGTTAAAGGTGTCTAGCTGTAACGGCTATAAAAGCACTGATATAAACTCAGCAACATTAAAAACGCACATTTTTAAAAAGGCTCAAAATAGTACTTCCTCTTAAGATATCAAGATGAAAATTTACACACTCATAGAAGTTGCCATCAGGTACATTCATGAAAAATTTCAAATCTCTAAGTGCAGTACTTTTGTGTCAAATTAAATCGTCGTGGTCACTGTCGAAAATGGAAGTCACAAACTGCACTTCAACACAAAACGCACCATTGGAAATATCGGTTTTGTGGCATACTGGATGGGATTAATCTTATGAAATTTTCACATAACATGCTCAAGACTTCCAAAAGAGGTCCCCCGGAAGTTTTTGAAAAAACGTCGATGATAAAGCAGATTTTGAATTAAAAATTCAAAAATTTACGAGTTCACATCTTCAAATGATGCATGAGAACCAGAACTGTTAAATAACGGGGGTTTTATGCATGCACAGGGTAGAAACACACACACAGACAATCATTCAATTTCAATTGTCTCAAAAAATCTTAATAAAACATTATTTTTTAAGGTTTTGACGAAAGGCTCCAGTAGGGGGCGTGACAGCATTGACACTTAATTTTTATTAAATTCATCCTCTTTAATTGTGGTTGGGTCAAATATCCCCTTTCCCTGACTCATCAAGCAAGGAAAATTATAAACTTTCCTGGTTTATCAAAAAAGTTTGTGGAAAGAACAGTTAAGTTGTCGAAATTAATGATCAGAGGAAATTGATATTTTGTGACTTCCATTTTCGACAGTGACCACGACGATTTCATTTGACATAAAAGTACTGCACTTAGAGATTTGAATTTTTTTGTGAATGTACCCAATGGCAACTTCTAGAAGCGTGTCAAGTTTCATCTTGATATCTTCAGAGAAAGTATTATTTTGAGCCTTTTTAAAAGTGTGCGTTTTTAATGTTGCTGAGTTTATATTGCCAGCATAGTTATTAGATTGCTGTGTAATTTGTATCCGGGGTCTTTTATAACTGTTTGCAGATTGGTGGACCAAACAGTTCCAAAATTTACTTTCAACTCTGTTGTGTGATGTCACTGGCTTAAAAATGTTTGTTTATGTCAGTGCTGGTTATTCAGTCGATTCAGTGCTTATCATATCTAGCAGCATAGGTGACAATAAACAAACTAATTAAATGACTTAAGGTGCTTCATCAAACAAGAAGATAAGGAGATCAACAGAATACTGTCAATGAACTGGCAAAGCCAGTTTGGAAATTGAAAAATAGGAAAATTAATTTTTCCAGTGGACCACCAATCTACAAAGAGCTCTATGTCCAAATCTTACAAAAGTACTTACACCCTGCTGTAATGGAATAGCATTCGGTTTGGGGCGTACAAGTTCACTTTTTGCAAAGTTTGTGCTTGACACCTTTAGCATTGAATTCAATGGCAAATTATTGTTTAAAGAGTGTACTACTAACTGTACTTGTTTCGAGAACAACTGTGGAACAAATCTGTTCCGAAGTCCATACAGAGTAAAATCTCTTGTAAATTCCATTGGCCAATAACCAAATCACAAAATACAGACTTAATCGGCACAAGATGGCGCCACCCATAGATATGATAAAATATATTTGTTTCACTTGATTTAAAGGGTGAATAATTTTAGGTCTTACTATAAATCACCATATCTTTCAGAGTGGAGCAAGCAGTGGTGATTATAAGAGGCCCATTAAGAGCCATTGAAGCAGAATTAAACCGAAGACAAGTCAGGAACGAGACAGGTCTTGTCAAAACTATACGAGGTAGGAATTTGAGTAATGTGTATCCATGGCCTCCGAACCGGGGCCTCTGCCCTACCCCTCCTCACAAATCTTGCGACAGATGAAATGGGCTAGGGGAGATTGGAAACAAGGGGTCCCCCTCCCTTCAAGTTCCTCTTGGGAACTTGTGGTCCAGTCTCCAAATTCTCAACCTCTACGGGGAACTCCCTATTTTCATGCTCCATATGGAACTCTGCTTTTTCTGTCTTATTGGGAAACCCCCTAGTTTCCAGGTACTTAGGGGAACCCCTGCTACAGTCTCTCCAGAGATGTCCCTGTTTCCAGTCTCCCTTGGTGAGTTCCCCGTTTCGCATTTCCATGGGAAAACCCCTGTTTCCAGTCTCCTTATCTGCCTTCCTTATGGAATTAAATGGGCACCACAGATCACAGTCCACAATGACCGCACATATCAACAGTAAAAAATAAAGTGTTCAAGGCAACAATTTTTTCAAGTGCATGTTTTTTAACCAAGGCAATTGCATGGATTGTCTCATATTTATATTTTCCTTTTTCAGCTAAGGAGATAAGTAACATGCTTAATGATTGGAACAGGTTTTACCAAAGTTGGTTTAAATTTCGGAAGCCTTTATTGGTTCTTTTCTACGACCAACTCAAGTTAAATCTTCGTCAACAGTTGAAGAGGATTTGTAAATTCTTCAAGGTGTCATGCAGCAAAGAACTCTTGGATTGTATTATAGGTCACAAAAAGGGAGTAGACAAAAGACCGCGACACAATGACTACGAGATATTCAGCAATGAACATCAGCGATTTGCTAGACTATACAAATTTGAAGCTTTACAAACACTTAAGAAGCATCTGCCTATGGACAATTTGGGTGATTTAGACAATTTTCTTTATTAGATATCATATTTTCTGTGATAAGGATTATGTTTTGTTGTACTGTGCAGTGGCGTAACTGGGCGGTCTCGAGCGGGGGGGGGGGCACCGGGGGGGGGGCACGCGATTCTCTGGGGGGGCACTAACTGTATATTTAGCCAGAGTTGGAAAGTTCATATGGGGGGCACCTGGGGGGCACAGGTCCAATATGGGGGGCCTGTGCCCCCCTGTGCCCCCCCCATAGGGACACCACTGGTACTGTGACTATGAATGGGCCATTTTGGGGGTCTCTCACTGAGGGCTGGTTTTCAATGAGTATTATGCATGTGATGGAAGGTATTTTTGCCATCTTGCAAATATGAAAACAATATGTTAAAATATTGATCTGTAGGCCTATTGTCTTCTTTTATTTATTGATATAAATTTAGTTTCTTTCTGTGATAAGATGAATGTTTTGTTAATGACCTTTATTGAGTATCTGACACTTCTGACAAAGGGCTAGTTTTCTGTGAGAAAAATAAATGTCTCTTCTGTTTTTATTCTTCTCAATGAGACAAGGATGGCAATGATGATTGGTACATTCATGACAATAGGAAAATGTTAATAAAAGGTTGTACTGACAATGTACTGTGTGAAACAATGACTTGGGATATACATTGTAGCTGTTTAATTGTTGGAGAGAGAATGGGATGCTCACAGAAAGCATCTTGTGCAAAGAGGTTTACTTGTCATGCCAGGATTTTGACTAGGCTTAAACTTTGATATAAATAGAAAATACACTGTTGCTCATAAATATGGAATATTGCAACATTTACCATTGAAATTGATAACTTTAGCAACTTCTGCTGGAGCATATGATGGTCTGATTCAATCGCAACTGCTTCCAATGACCACTAAAGGGAAGAACTTGCTGTCATTTAAAATGCACGCTGCAGCATTAACACCAGGAAAAGTTACAGCAGCACGAAATATGGAAATTCAGGGGGTTTTTTGGGGTGAGGTGCATTCAACCGAAAATTAAAAATTCTTGCAAAAAATGCAGTTGAGGCTTTCAAAGAGTGATTAGAGCAGATGACTTGATCTTTTTAATGGACCTTACTAACATTCAAACTCTGGAATTTACTTTTATTTAGAACTTTTTTAGAACTTTTTTTCAAAAAAAGTATTCCATATTTATGAGCAGGAGTGTAATAAAGATAAGATTTGTTATTACCTTCATGAAGTGCAATGTTTCATCCTCCTCAACTGGCGAACTGGTCATGGCAACTGTCCCACTCTTGTTGGTCGATCTGAAAAAGAAAAGATCATCATTAATTTACTGAAAAATAATTGACAAAATATTTATTGTGGTATAATGGAGGTAGGCTTATATACCTTTTAATAGGGCTCTATCCTTGCCGACATTCGATACGATATGTATCATCGATATACTTGATCGATACACGATTCGTACAGTCGGTCTGCAAATTTGGACCGATCTGCATTTTAGAGAATCTGCCTCCCGAAAAACCGATTTTTGGCTCGGAAAGTTCATCTCGCACTAGAGCGGACGTCAAGATGACGATGTTCTCGAGTTCAGTTCATGATTTTACGAATATTTTCTGTCAAATCTCGGCAATAAACTGCTTTTCTTAGCTGGATATGGCATAATTGAACTGTACCGTAAGTGCTGCTTCGGAAACCAACCAGATTGAACCGGTACGACCGGTATTTATCGAAATGGTGTAGACCCCTATGAATGAATTTTACAAACCTACCTGATAAACATAATATTGAAGCAACTAGCTGTTATACTGTAACTTATACATGTACTCCTAAGTGAATCTTGTCAACTAAATAATGCCTATATTCACAAATCACTCTTGCCAGTGGATAATGTTCATGATTTGTGGGATTAGGCAGGCCTATGTAATACAAGAAGTTCTTGAATTATCCATACTTGATTGAATGTTTTTGGCAGACAATTTGCTCCCAATTATGACTAAAGGACTATAGGAAGAGTTAAAATCATTGGGCATAAATCAATGTTGAGTCATTGTTGACTTATAACATTCCATACAACCTGTTTTTGGTTGTTTTTAACTTTTTCATTGGAACTCACAGGGGTTCCAGGCGTGTAGCTGAGGAAGGACAAAAGAATACATTTGGCTGTCCAGAAAATCTAGTGACGTCATTGTTGCAGGTCATATCTTTCGCATTGAAAGTCATCAAATCATATTTCTATAAAATGGTGAGGCTCTGGATGGGGGGATACTGGGGACAGGCAATTCAAAAGTAAAATTACCAAAGGACAGGGGAACATAAAATTCCATTCAGCGTCGAGGGACAGGGAATTCAAAAGTAAAATGGTCAAGGGACAGGGGCACACAAAACCCCATCCAGAGCCTCACTGGTTAAATACACCCTAAAAAATTTCAGACAAAATTGGTTTTTTAGATTCAAAATGGTTTTTTGAAAAACCAAATTTCAATGCAAAACCAACATGGATTTTTAAAAAATCCATGTTAGTTTTCTGCATTGAAATTTTAAAAAAAATCCATGTTAGTTTTCTGCATTGAAATTTAAAAAAAATCCATGTTAGTTTTTTGCATTGAAATTTGGTTTTTCAAAAAACCATTTTGAATCTAAAAAACCAATTTTGTCCCGACATTTTTTAGAGTGTAGGACCGTAGGACAGCACATCAATGAGGAAAATTATCATCGAAACTGTCATGCAAAGCAAGTTCTGGTGACATGGTGAGAGCGAGAATCGAACCCGGTACCCAGCAAAGGGTAACTAGTGTGCTGCCAACTGTCCTATCTCACCTCTATTAAGAAAATATTAACTTAATTCATGATAGAAACATAAAAATGAAGTAGCAATAATGAATAATAATTATGCCAAAAGTTTACGTCTTTGAATTCAGCATTTTAATATTTTCGTGTTTATTTTTGCATGCTTTTTTTAAAAAAGTTTTGTCAGTTTTTCTGCGTTCCTCACCAGTGAAGTTACTGGACCAGACAAAGACCATGAATCACCTGGTGTCTTGACAAAGAGCCAATTTTTACCCCACCTGGTGGAGGAAATTGAGAGGGGGTAACTGCCAAGGGATAGAGAGGTCATCACCCTAAGATATATGTTGCTGAACATGAGGTGTCTGAAAGGAGGTTAAAAGGGAAGGCCAATAGCCAAGAAAGCCATTAGAATCAATCTTGCCTGAAGTCAACATTGATGAATGATTCTCAGAGTAGTACATTGATGGAATGGATAGTTGGGGCTTTATGTCCTGTTGGGTGGTGTAGTGGTTAAGGTTCCCGTCTGCTTCGCTGAAGGTCTTTGCCTGCATGGGTTCGACTCCCAGTTGGGGAACCCAAAATTTTCAGTGTACCTTTATGAGCAAAATCCCAGCTGGATGTCGTTCGGATGAGATGTTAAATTGGCGCCCCTTGTATCAGTGTCTGTGCTGGGCAAGTAAAAGATCCCTCACATGGGGTAAATGTGTAACATGTTGAGGACTCCCGCTCTCTCTCCCATATCATCAATCAACCCTCGTGAGCGCCCAGAACTGGGCTTAGAGGGCTACACTTACCATATCTATCTATCTATCTATAGATCTATGCACTTGGTAGGATTATTAGGACAGGAGGAGGACATGGTAATGAGGCAAAGGCTGTCCAGCATGGGACCTGGTGACCCAGCAAGAGCGTGATTCGAACCCTGGACCCAGCGATTGGCAGGCCTTGCAGCTGCTATCAACTGACCCTCCCTCTTGAAAGTTTCTTAGAGTAACACTTATATATGAAAGAAGTGTAGATCAATATTCAAATTGTCATTAATGACTGATGGTCTCATTGAATATTGAGGGATGTGTTGAACTGTGCCATGAGATTTGTAACTGTTATAATAATTATAGTGCTTAACCAATGCGCATCGCATACCCACCGATACTGGTCTTGGAGTACATTTGTGATCACAAAAACTAATAAATCACCATTCCATTGCAAATCTCACATCCATCAGCTGACTGTATCACGTGGTTTTGTGTACAAACAAAAAATGGCTGACTGCCAGGAAGCCATCTTGAATTCTTTCTGGTGAGACGAGACCTGGTCCACGTGGCATATATATGTTTACATCTTGAGAGGAGAGGAGAGGAGAGGAGAGGAGAGGAGATAGAACAGAGGAGAACAGAGGAGAGGAGATCAAAGGAGAACAGAGGAGAGGAGATCAGGGAGAACAGAGGAGGGTAGATTAGAGGAGAGAGAGGAGAGGAGATCTCCATGTATTTCGTCACACCCAACAATGTTATTGCACCTAAAACACAGTACAAACAGTGATAATCAGCAACTACACCACCACAAAAAGCCCTGTTTCCACCAGAAATTCCAGCCCTATTAATCTTGGTACATTTAACAAAGACTTCCTGAGTACTCTATACCAAGACACCCTTGGAGTCAGGTTATCAGTTAACAGAGATACCGAGTAAGAAATTGCGTCTCCCGAAAGAGTTAGGTAGTCAGAGAAAAATACCAGGACAAAGAATTTCCTGTTTAACAGGATTTAGGTCCATTCCAGTTCTGGCAGCATGCTGCTTGGCAGGTAGATAGCACATAAAAAGATCGAATTAAACCTGGCACAGTTCTTGTAAATATTATGGTTTCTCATATCGAAAGCACTGTTGAGCGTTGATATCATAGTTTAGGCTGAAATTATATAGGATGGATGGATGATATGGGCTTTATGACTTAATTATGTCTTGTATTAATGCACACCAGGCTAATTAGGACAAAAGGAGGACACAGTGAAGTAGAAGGATGAAAGAAACTGCTGTCCAAAATAAATTCATGTGACCTGGCCAGATCGAGTGACCCCTGAGTGGGAATTAAACCCTGGACCCGGATCCACTGATTGCGCCCCCATATATTAGGAAAGACATTGTTGCAATTTTGGGTAAGTGCAGGGGTCCTTGAAATTCAATCCTCTTAAACAGCAACTTCCCTGTGACATGTAACCTCTTCCCTCCACACTCACATTCATAAATATTCCCAAGAGCGAACATTATTAATCATAGAGACTAACTACATTGAACTTGTATCACAGCAATTTCCAATGCCAAAATCTTTGTCATTGTGTTTGTTTAAGGAATTAAGGTTCTTGGTCCGGCAGAGGAAACAAAGCAAGGACATCACAGTCTTTTTACAGCCAAACACTTTGATATAGAGTGGACTGTGGCACTGTGAAAATGGTACTTCGTGACTCATGATAGCCGATGAAGTGTCATGTCCTCTACTTTCAAAACGGGAAACATAGAGGCTGTTTGATTAGTCATGATCAAGAGTAAGCCATTTGACTTCTCATAACAAATTATAGAGTGAAAATCAGATGCCTAATCCTTTCGTTTGGCTGTCACCAACAAGTGGGATATAAGTCTCCTTCAATCAAATTAACATTGAAAGTATTGGGTTTGATCATGACAAATCACCAGCATGATGACACACGAAGTGCCATTTTCACATTGCCACAGTCCACTTTAATTCTATATCAAAGTGTTTCGCTGTAATGTACATGCGAGAAATATTTTGATGATTTTGGAGACTTTCTTGAAATTTCTTTCGGTTCGAAGAATAATTAACAGACTTGTTTAGGTCATTCACCACCGCAGAGGCAATATGCGACTTATCACCCGAGGGCTTTTGCCTGAGGTTTGATAAACACATACATGTATTCTGGATCCAGTGGTGAATAACCGGCTTATACCAGGAGACCAACACTCACAACAGGCAAACATGAGACAATAGGTGGACAACAGAGAATATTGGAATTATTACTTTTACCGTAGGCTGTCCACTTATCAATTAGAAATTCAAATTCAACAAAATAACCACCTACTTGATAGGAAATACAAACTTCGGCGTGCTGTGTTTTAGACTGTTGGCCATATCATAAGAAGTCCAACTTTAGAAGTCTTCCAAGACTGTTTTCTTCAAAAGCTAACTTAGAAATGACATATACCTTTTATTCAAAATTCTCACATAAAGGACTTTCCATAAGTTGCATGATAGCAGAGCAAGTTACATGTCAAAACATAGCATGTCACATAGACAAGTTTTTATTTTATTTCTTTGCTCTAATACAGTTTATACTCACAATTGGCAAAAGAATTTTGGCAGAAAAAGTTCCTCGTCAGCTTTTATATTATCAGTTATCACAAATGCTCAGTTCAAAAGGTGGTTGAATTTCCTGCATTTTGAAGTGGTACTACATGCAGGTACATGTACAGTCATGTTCATGAATTTGAATAAACATCTTCATTTTACATCTGCATATATTATTGCTTCATAAATTTACACCTGCATAAATGTTGTACCTATATTTTTCTGCATTTTACATCTATGTTTTACATCTGCATTTACACAGGTCTGCACAAATTTTACATCTGGATTTCATATATGGATATTCGTTTTCCGGGATGAGAGAAAACGGATGGATTTCACAAAATCGACTTTCTAAAACGGAATTTGCTGTCTGAAACGGAATTTTAAGACAATTTTACAGTAAAATACTCATATTATCACTCACATATGTGAAATCATATGCTTTCTGAAGCAGAAAAGGCCTAATTACCGTACCGGCCATGCATCCTATGCATAGGACGGTAATGCTTCTGTCCTGAACCGATGTGAGTCAGAGGCCTACTGGCCAAACCAGGCAATTCCGAATGTTCATTTTGTCAATATCACTCATTTATACATCGTAGATTCCCTCAATTGTGTATTTTTCAAGTTAAATTCTATATTTTACGATTTATTAATATCCCCTTAAGCCCAACGTTGGGTGGCTTCCACAGCGTCCGCCATTACGTTGTATCTAAAATGCGGAGCAGCAGTTGCGGGCTAGCGGTCGCGGGAAAAGTGCGTAAAATGTGGATTCAATTGGGTTTTGGCTCCAAATTCCTTAATTTTTGAGGCATTCCAAAGATTTAAACATATAGATGCATCAGAAAAAACGAGGATTTCGAAGGAATCAACCTCATGATTCCTCTGCTCATAATTGAGCCAGTAGGCCTTGTCAACTACCAATACATTTGGATCTTCGCAAAGACTGCATCTGTCACAATTGTACCAAAGATTTTCAATTATCTTCATACTTATATCATTCCATTTAAACTCCATGACGCATGCATGGGCGGTCCTGCATCTCTAAGAGTGCGTGTTTGCAATATAAAGTTCTTGGACTTTTCAATCTGGTGTTACAGTATTTATTAGTGATTTTGGTCGGGAAATGTGGGGTAAAACACACAAAACATGCCAAAAAAATTTGAGAGCCGCTATTTTGTTTTGCGGATAGAGCAGAATGTAAAACGCGGAATCCGGTAGAAAACAGATTAACATTTCGCAAAAAAGGAGTTTAACCAAATTTGAAGCGGAAAACTAATGCCCCTAGATTTCACAACTGCATTTTACATTTGCTTTTCCAACACAACGTTGACAACGTGTACACTGACTAACTTAGCATTGACTGCCGCACACTGACTGCTGCACACTGACTGCTGCACACTGACTGCTGCACACTGACTGCTGCACACTGACTGCGGCACACTGACTGCTGCACACTGACTGCTGCACACTGACTTCTGCACACTGTTTGCTCCACACTGACTGCTGCACACTGACTGCTGCAAACTGACTGATGCACACTGATATATGCACACTAATTGACTGCACCCTGACTTACTGATTGCAAACTAACTGCACTGACTTTCTTCCAACTGTACCTGCTCCCCTTTAACCTCCATATACTGATTGACATAATATTTTCTAACCACATCAAAACATCATGCAATAACTTCCTTGCCAAGAGGATATAGTCATGAAGAGAGTCTTTTGATGAAATTACTATGAATTCAAACATTAGTCACTCCTTTTTGTAAAAATTAACAATTCAATGATGAACTTAGTAATCTTTGCACTGGAATGAGTGGTAACTGGTGCTCCAGTATGTTACACCTAGCCGCTTGAGATAAATAAACATATAGCAAGATAGATGGATAGATAGATAGATAGTTAGATAGACAGATAGATAGATAGATAGATAGATAGATAGATAGATAGATAGATAGATAGATAGATAGATAGATAGATAGATAGATAGATATAGAAAAAAAGATTGTGGCGCCCCACTTGACCTTCTGTCAGAACGCTTTTGTCAAAATTCTACTTCATAAAAAAAAGGTTCAATAGGGGACAAAATTTAATGTGCACGAGAGCTTTGCAACAATTGTACGGAAAGAGTTCTCGGGCAGGTAAATATTCAAATATTTTAAAGATGGCGGTTTTCGGGTGCAATGTCATAAATTTGAAAAACATTAAATTGCAGTTAACTTGAATGTCTCCAATATTTCTTGCATGTCCAAAGGTTATTAAGAAACAGTTTCAAACCTCTCCACATTCCTTTTGTGGCAATTTCATAACAATTATCCAATTAGTAACTGAAAATATTTCATCACTGTGTCATCAAGGTAAACATAGCCACATACATTTTCTTGCCAAGTTGTTCTTTTTGTGAATGCCAAAAAGGTGCACATTCTTAAGTAATGCCTTTGGAAGGTTTCTCAGCATTTTGCATTAATTGCATATATATTTTTAGGATAAAGAAACATCTTAAATAAATCATGTTTTCTACAGATTAGTGGGAGTGGAAGGTACCAATAGTAGAAATCTATCTATCTATCTATCTATCTATCTATCTATCTATCTATCTATCTATATATCTATCTATCTATCTATCTATCTATCTATCAGACCATGGGAAGACCGTTCATAGTCTCTCCTTTATTGTGTGATGATATAAATGAAATATGAATCATTATCTTATTTTTTGTGCGACTTACCTGTAATTTCTGGCTCGGGCTAACCGTCTGGCTCTGCGAGACAGTAAAGTGTCCACTTTCTCCATTTGCATGTTTAGTATCAGTTTTACATGAAATGAAGGACAAATAGGAGATCCTTACAAATATGTATGTCTGAGTGAAGAAAAAAATCAAGTTTTTTCTTCACAGCAATAGCAACAATTTATATCCATTTGAGTATCTGGTATACATTTGAGTATCTTGTGGCAAGTGTCATTTCATTAAAATAACCACTGTCATTTATATAAGTAATAAAATTATATAACTTCTCCTTTTTATGGAAATAGATAAAGAAAAGGCCTATATAGATGTAGAAGCCATGGAATTGCGAAAGTTCAGTTGACTAAATAGACCTATTAGTCAAAAGGTGAATGAAATATATTCCAGAGTTTGTCCAGCTTTCAGACCAGTTCCTCCCAAGTCCAACACAAAGAAGGGCAAAAAGTTTCACCCCTGCCCGCCAAAATAACCCTTCCTCATTTCCAGACCACTTAGTTACGTCACAGCGTCCTTGGCAACCAGAAATTCCCGGATGTTAGTGTTTATTGCATGATTTCACCTTAAAGTTTACTGTGAGAACTTGGAAGTTGATTGAAAGTTCATCTTTGAAGTTGGACAGGTGTAGGGCCTATGCTACCAAGATTCTTTTTTCTTTTTTCTTTTTTTCACAAGAGAGCTGATAAAATCATATATTTTTTGCCAACATGCAATGTAGGCTAATAAATAAATAGGACTCAATGAACTTTCTCCAGGAAAATAGGGTTAAGTTCATTCTACAGGCCTTAAAATTCTTTTTAGTGTGGATGCGATACGTGAAACTTCAATCCATCTTAATTGGCAAATCAGTCGAAGAAGTCACCAATCAATCAATTGATCAATCAATCAATCAATCAATCAATCAATCAATCAATCAATCAATCAATCAATCAACCAATCAATATATTAACCATTCAGTCAAATCGTGCCTTGTTGGTTACAAAAGAATAATGTATAAATGACATATATATCAGTCAATCAATGTATCAATCAATCAGTCAATTGATCAATATGATGACACTAGCGTATATCCAGTCATGCGGTCAGTCAATCAATCAGTCAATCAATCAGTCAATTGATCAATATGATGACACTAGCGTATATCCAGTCATGCGGTCAGTCAATCAATCAGTCAATCAGTCAATCAATCAACCAATCAATCAACCAATCAGTCATTCAATCAGCCAATCAATCACAATCGATCTCGAAATCAATCAACCAACCGATCAGCCAGTCAATCCTTCAAACAATTAATCAATCAATCTCTTGTTTTGCTTATACATTAATGTAGATCTACAGTGACCTGTCCAGGAATCGAACCCAAAGTCAACATCTGGAGGCCAAATTTTTGGGAAAGAGAAACAAAGCTTTTGTGGAGAAGAAATAAACTTTTTGAAACTATAAATAAGCACAAATAATGAAAACATTTGTCTGCAGATGAAGGAGGTGTTTGTCTAGACAGGTGGGGGTGGATTTCTCACCTACGAAAAATACAACATTAAACAAAAATTTTGGACCCTTTCCAATATTATGCAAAACATCTGAATGAATCATTGAGAAGAATGCAGTGGCATATTTAAGGGGCCATTGGGCCATGCCTATAAGTTCCTCCGGCCAAAATTAACATTGGAGAGATAGGAAGTGACGCAGAGCCCTGCCTATTTGCCCCATGTTATGCTCCCCCCCCCTTAGCATTTCTAGATACTCCTATGGAAGAACCTCAGAATTTAGAAAGACAGAGTCACTGAGTCAGTCAGCCAATCCATCTGTGTCAGTCAGTCATCCAGCAATTAAATATAATCCAAACAATTAATACTTGTAGATAAACTGACCGGGAATCAAGCTTTGGATAACAAACCAATCAATCCATATTGCAAACCACTCACCGTTGGCAATCAATCAATTCTTTTTAAAAGAAACATGGTAGTTATTACAAACTATTAAATATATTCAATCAATCATTTGTTCTTTTGGTGCCAATCAATCAACATATGACACAAGAATGAATTCATCACAAGCCAATCAATCAATCAATCAATCAATCAACCAATTAATCACTCAATCATTCAATCAATCAGTCTACCTGTCAAGTTGTGTCAACGAGTCAATCAATCAGTCTGTCAATCAACCAGTTGATCAACCAATCAGTCAATCTATTGTTCTTTGATTATGCAATTATGAATCAGTCACAAACCAATAAATCAGCAAATCAACCAGTCATTTAACCAATCTGATCAATGCCAACCATGCAGTCAGTCAGTCAATGAACGAATCCAATCAATCAATCAATAAATCAATCATTCAATTAATCAATCAAATAATCAGTCACTGTTGATTACAAAATCATGATTCAATGATTGGTCAGACAGAAAAAATTAACCTTATTTCATTCAGTATCTTATTATTACAAACAAACACTGAAATCGTGTTGTTTATCACAAACCAGCTTGGTTGGCAACAGAACTACGCAGGTAGCATCCGTTGCTAGGGTCGTTGCTATGGAAACTAACAGCATCATAGTCACATGGTAGCATGGAGGGGGGGCTGTGCATCATAACAAAGCCACGTGGAAGGATGAGACAGAATGGAGGTCTATGGTGTCTCAAACCTGGCTTTCTGATTAAGAAATCTGGTGGCTGTGCTCATGTGATTGGATAATAACTGTATTTGAACAATGTCTATCAGATGACACGAAAGTAAAAACCATGTAATGACCCTCTCTCTGTAGCTCTCTCTCTACCTTGCAGCAATAATATTTTTTAAATATAAACTATAGAGATTCTATTTTACGCATTTAGTTAGAAAAAATTAATCAGCGATGACACATGTGTGACGCCGTTTGTTCGGTTGTGCCATAAGTTGCGGTGCGCAAGCACACGTTCGGGCCGCTTGGACAAAGACAGTTTTCGGGCAAACTAGGTCCCTTCCCAAAGTTTAGTTTTCGATTCAACACCCAAAGTGAAACATTCTGACAAAAAAGAAAATCGATAAAGTTAAATGATGAAAATCATTTTCAACAAAAAAAAGTTTTTTAAATCGTACATATATTTGGCTTTTGATGGTCAAACAATTAGGTAACTGATCCTTTCCAAAGCATGATAAATATATAAAAGTCATAATAGACAGAATATAAAAATGAAAAATGCTTAATAAAAATAAAATAATGGTCCACTTACCTTTTTTAATTGTGTAGAAAAAAATACCACAAAATCAGTAGTAATAGTGAAGTTATTTCAGTAGAAGTGTAGCAGTCAATGCTTTGGAACAGGACAAAGGGAATTCTGAATCAAATAGGTTAGTCTGGGGGGTTATCAACCCAAGAATTACGACAGGGGGGAGGGAGAGGGGGTAAAAGGGGTGCTGATCACGTGACTTCAGTCTCACTTTCCTGGAATTTCTTGGAAACTGCGCAAAACATTGAAGTGAAACTAGCGCAGCAGGCTTCACTGTGATGGATGTTGCTTAACTTAGTTCAGTGAACGTAGCCTATTTGATTCTTCAATTGCTTTTGTGAGCTGCACTGCAAAAAATTTCCGTTAAATTTTACAGTTAAATTAACTGGCAACTTTGTTCCAGGTCTAAAAACTGTAAAAGTACTAATAAACCTGAACAGGACAATTAACCGTAAAATGCAGATTGGTACATTGAACTGTAATTTTGCAGATTCAACAAAGTGATATTACGGTATAATGATCATATATAAAACAGTTTATTTAAAGTATATTTTACAGTTATATCAACTGTCAATCATAGAATGTAAAGAATGCAAGGAGCTGTATAATTTACTGTAAAAATACGGATATTATGTGTTATTCTTACTTATTGCACAAGTGTGAAACAACAGACTAAGCATGTGATTTAACTGTCGCATAGCTGTAGGGATGTACCGAAGCTGGAATCAGCTGAGAGAGTGAGAGAGCCACTGACTCCAGGCTCGGCCTTACTCATCTCTTGCTTGACAGCAGGGAAGTAAGTCCATCAATTATACCCAGCAATTAATTCGCAAACGTTTGCTAACAAACCATAAAATTGATGGACATTTTCCAAGAGAACCAGGTGTCAAGTTTATCGAAGTATGTTGTATTGATGCAGACTGCGCCTGGGTTATTTTGGTTTTAATAGTGTCATTCTTTAGATCACATCATAAGACTCACACAAATGTCAATGTCATATATAAATATAACAACTTTTGCATAATGACAGCATCTTTAAGATCATATGAATGAGGATGTTCCCTTACCTTCAGATAAGTTATAAATTAAGTTTGATTAACAGCTGTGTAAAGCATATGTTATAGATGGCACCACATGCTCTGTGGTTGAAGTCCATGCAATCTCTTGTTTATAGTTTCTAATCTTACCAGGTGTATTGATTGTTTGGCCAATTCAAATGTTTTGTCTGCATATTACAAGTTGCCAGTAAATTAACGGTTGAAGTAATTGTTCATTAACGTGAACTGAATGTTAAATGACATGTTGCAGTAAATTTATCTTGGAGCCATTTTGTAACTGACAAAGAACTGTAAATTCACAGACAAAGTCTGTTTTAAAAAAGTACTGATAAAATAACAATAAATTTACGGTTCTTTTAGCTAGAAAAACACGGTCATTTCTTACAGTGTGGATGTACAAGAAAAATGATACCTGAGTAAAGTTTCTTAACTTTGTGATGAACTCTAAGATGGATATAAACTTATATAGCTACATGTTTACAATGTCTTAAATATGATATATTAATAGATCAATAATTGTCAACTAATTAATCAATCAATCAATCAATCAATCAATCAACCAATCAACTAGTCAGTCAGTCAATCACTCTGGATTATATCAATCAATTAATCAAATATTCAATCTTTTTTTAAAAATCATGATCAGGGTTTTTACCGAATCAATCAATCAATCAACCAACCAATTTATCAATCACCTAAGTAAGCAATCAATCAATCAATCAATCAATCAATCAATCAATCAATCACTCACTCAATCAATCAATCAATCAACCAATTTATCAATCAGCTAATTAAGCAAGCAAGCAAGCAAGAATCAACCAATCAAGGGCAGTGTCAAGACGTTTGTAACTCAAGTATATCTATATAGATTCATGCATACAACTTGATACAAGTGTATGTTTAAAATCAATAATTTACATTTATCATAAGATTCATAGGGCAGAGTTGACTTACACTTATTATCTAAAACATGGCTGTGTGGCAGCAAACCCTTGGCTTATTAGAGGCTGTTCGGTCCGTAGCAGTATCTAACACTCCCAATATCCTGACCAGAAAATCACTGGACTCATGAAATTGAGTCTTAGACACTGCTGCCCTCTTTCGGAAATTTAAACTAGAGATCTCAGATGACCAGTTTAAGGCCCTTGTCCCATTTGCAGACCTGTGAGGCTGTACAAATTCATTGGATTCTACAGAACTACAGTTGTGTCAGCTCCAACCAGTGTGCTGGATGGTGAGGGATGACTGCAAGGATCATGAAACACTGCAGGTGGTGTGCAAACATGGTTAAAACGCTGTTAAAAAGCATAGTAGAGTAGCGCGGGGCATGCAGCCCCCCTTAACTTCGAGGTGCGATTTGACCTACTTTTTGTGATCGATTGTTTGAATGCTTATGTTGTCAGGAAGGGATCACTTGACTCTACTTATAACTAGTGAAACAAATGTCTACCAACTTTAATAAAGAAGTTACGGCCCTTTTTGTAAAAAATATAAAATGGCCTTCTTATCCCACCCATCGGGCAAGAAGCCCCCCTATTATAATCTTATGGCAGTTTTTTTTGCGAGCGCATTCAACTTGAAAGTTATTTCTTAGGGTTCTTCTATCATTTTTAAGGCATTCTATTAACTTTTTCTGAATTTCAGAATTTTTCTGTTCATACATTTATTTTTTAATATTTTTTGCACTGTTTTAATTTCGGCCAATTTTTTTTGATTTCAATTAGCTATTCTATCAAGATTTAAGGTAAAGTACACATTATGAAATGGTTCCTGAAGCAGCTTCCAGGCCTCAGTGAAGGGGGGCCTCATGCCCCATACCATGTGGGGCCTCTCGCCCCAAACTCACATATTTAATTTGACTCTCTATTTATTTTAAAATGCAAAAAATATGATCCGAATCATATTTATGTAATAGTCATAAAGGGAAGCAATTCAGATATCCATTATTCTTTTTGAAAATTTCCAAAGTTATTTCTGACAACCACTTTCAAAGAATTAATCAAAGTTACAAAAACCAAGCACCTTTTTTTGTTTCTTTAATTACTTCTCTGGTTTGGTGCTGTTTGCCCTGAAAATTTGTGACGTCACCTAAAAAAAGCCTCTAGTTTCAATCCTATCAATAAGAAAAAGCACCAAAAATGTAAGTTTAGATATAAGCCTTGGGGGGCCTCTCACCTAACCCGGGCTTCTTGCCCCGACCCACTCTATTCAGTCCTCAGAACTAGTTTCATACTCTTATTGTGACCACCAGCATGGCTATGGTCACTTAGAAATCGTACGATTCAACGCACATTTTTGCGGAGGAATAGAACAAGATCCACTTGATGCCCAGTCATGAAACTTGCTGTATGTACCTAACTTTACACTCCTTACTCGCGGCTCTTAAGACCCAATGCAAAAAAAGGGTATTTGATGCACTTTGGTAATTCAGGGTTTTTTAGTGGCACAGTCTACCTTATTGTTTTTTTATTGGCAACTGGTGTGTTTTGAGACAGCCCCCAGACTTGTAGCTCTGCCATTGGTCTATATTTGATCAGACTCGATATGCATGACTGCCTTGGCTTATACTGAAGGCCAGTGCAGGGGGATGTCTCAAAAGGAGCCAAACTCTGTATTTCCAAATAGTCCAGGGGGATGTCTCAAAAGCAGCCAAACTCTGTATTTCCAAATAAAATAAGTGGGGGCACCCAGTGGGATAGCCATAGGGTGGGGGCACCCCTGTGGGTTACCCAAAGGGTGGGGGCACCCCTGTGGGTTACCCAAAGGGTGGGGGCACCCCTGTGGGTGTAATGTTGCCAATGGGTGTAATGTTGCCAATGGCGTAATGTTGCCAATGAAGTAATGTTGCCAATGGGTGTAATGTTGCCAATGGGTGTAATGTTGCCATGGGGAGTAATGTTGCCAATGGGTGTAATGTTGCCAATGGGTGTAATGTTGCCAATGGTTTAATGTTGCCAATGGATGTAATGTTGCCAATGGGTGTAATGTTACCAATTGTGTGATGTTGCCAATGGGTGTAATGTTGCCAATCGGTGTAATGTTGCCAATGGGTGTAATGTTGCCAACGGGTGTAATGTTGCCAATGGGTGTAATGTTGCCAATGGCTGTGATGTTGACAATGGGTGTAATGTTGCCAACGGGTGTAATGTTGCCAATGGTGTAATGTTGCCAATGGGTGTAATGTTGCCAGTTGGTGTAATGTTGCCAGTGGTGCAATGTAGCCAATGGGTGTAATCTTGCCAATGGAGGTAATATTGCCATTGCGTGTAATGTTGCCATTGGGTGTAATGTTGCCAACGGTGTAATGTTGCCAATGGTGTAATGTTGCCAATGGGTGTAATGTTGCCAGTGGGTGTAATGTTGCCAGTGGTGCAATGTTGCCAATGGGTGTAATGTTGCCAATGGAGGTAATGTTGCCAATGGGTGTAATTTTGCCAATAGGTGTAGTGTTGCCAATGGGTGTAATGTTTCCAATGGTGTAATGTTGCCATTGCGTGTAATGTTGCCATTGGGTGTAATGTTGCCAATGGGTGTAATGTTGCCATTGGGTGTAATGTTGCCATTGGGCGTAATGTTGCCATTGGGTGTAATTTTGCCATTGGGTGTAATGTTGCCAATGGGTGTAATGTTGCCAAGGGTGTAATGTTGCCAAGGGTGTACTGTTGCCAAGGGTGTAATGTTGCCAATGTGTGTAACGTTGCCAATGGGTGTAATGTTGCCAATTTTGTGATGTTGCCTATGGGTGTAATGTTGCCAATGGGTGTAATGTTGCTAATGGGTGTAATGTTGCCAAGGGTGTAATTTTGCCAAGGGTGTAATGTTACCAATGGGTGTAATGTTGCCAATGGGTGTAATGTTGCCAATGGGTGTCATTTTGCGATGGGTGTGATGTTGTCAATTGTGTGGTGCTGCCCATAGGTGTAATGTTGCCAATGGGTGTAATGTTACCAAGGGGTGTACTGTTGCCATGGGTGTAATGTTGCCAATGGGTGTAATGTTGCCAATGGTGTAATGTTGCCCATTGTTGTAATGTTGCCAATGGGTGTAATGTTGCAAATGGGTGTAATGTTGCCAATGGGTGTAATGTTGCCAATGGGTGTAATGTTGCCAATGGATGTAATGTTGCCAATGGTGTAATGTTGCCAATGGGTGTAATGTTACCAATGAGTGTAATGTTGCCAATGGTGTAATGTTGCCAATGGGTGTAATACGGCCAATGGGTGTAATGTTGCCAATGGATGTAATGTTGCCAATGGTGTAACGTTGCCAATGGGTGTAATGTTGCCAATGGGTGTAATGTAACCAATGGTGTAATGTTGCCTGTGAGTCTAATGTTGCCAGTGGAGGTAATGTTGCCAATGGGTGTAATGTTGCCAATGGATGTAATGTTTACCAAGTGGTTGCACAGTATTTTAATGCGATGTCGTGCACTGGTAGCAGAGCTACGTTTGTGCATCTTATGCCAGTGGCTCAACTACCATGGGGGCTGGGTAGGGCTGCCCTACGGGCCCCCACCCCTCAGGGGGCCCCCACCCCTCAAGGGAGGCCCCCACTCCCAAAGTGGGGTAAAACAATTAAAAGCAAAATAAAAAATTATTAAATTCCATTAGGGGTCAATCATGGATGAATTAGCATTGTATCTGCATTAATTTCTAAAGAAGTGACACGTCAAATATAAGACAACTAGGTAACCAAAAACTCTGAAGTGGGGCCTGGGGCCCTTTAAATTATCTAACGTCGGTTTGATACAATTATAGAATATAATACATTATTGGTCCAAAAAAGTGTTGAATCCTTTAGGGGCCCCCACAGATAAAAAATATATAAGCTTTCTTTCAAAAGAAGGGACACATCAAGCAAAAATTGAAAGAGTTGGCGCAGTGGCTCAACTACCTGAAAATGTTGGAATAGTTATGGGGCAACCCTGCAGTCTTTTAACATGAATGAGGGATTAGTGGGGGCCCTTTAAAGTAAGTCTATAAGTCAAGGCAGAATTATATATATCTTAAAAATGTTGGATTAGTTCGGGGGCCAACAGAATCTTTCACCATGAATGAGGTATTAATGGGAGCCCTTCAAAGTAGGTCCAAAAGTGAGGCAGGCAGAATTATGTGTTTGAAAAATGTTGGAACAGTTCGGGGGCCCCCAGAGTCTTTCAGCATGAATGAGGTATCAGTGGAGGCCCTTCAAATTAAGTCCAAAAGTGAGGCGGGCAGAATTATGTCTCTGAAAAATGTTGGAACAGTTCGGGGGCCCCCAGAGTCTTTCAGCATGACAGTGGCTGGGATGTTTAGTGTATAGATGGTGGTGAACTTATAAGGATGAAATGTTTAATAATCTTAGTATATATGCTTGCAGAAGGTTAAAAAAAAAACAGCCATTTCAGTATGTCAAATTGTCAATGAAATAAGATAATGTGGTCGTGGTTGGACAATATCTATATTTATTTGTTTGTGTACATCTGACTGCTGTGCAAGGCCCTTCAATGGTGGACTAAAGTAACTTGAGATTGATAAAATTTTAATTTGTACTGATAAGGTAATATTAAATAGGCATAATAAACTGTGTCTGAGTCTGACCGAGTCTTTTATGCTTTTCCAAATGTAGGCACATTAGTGAAATCTGCGGGCTTTAATTGAGTACATACTTCTCAATCTACCCTGGTAGCCTACCTAATTTCACATAAATCAGACAGGCAATAGCCAATGATATATTAAGCTGAAACAAGAATAGAAGATTTGTCCAATAAACCAACATAAATTTTCAACCGATGACCAGCCCTATTAAATGACGTCCGATGGTGCGGGTAGGGGCCCCCAGCCTTCCTGTTCCTACGGGCCCCACAACCTCTAGTTGAGCCCCTGACAACATCTGGGCAGTTGAATAGGCCTATGAAACTATTATTACTCACTTACTTGTACAGGTTTAATTGTCCCTCTACAGAATTAATCAGCTGATCTGCTTGACATCAAATTGATGATGCAATACGGCTTCCCTTATCTATCTATCTATCTGTTTAGCTTTCTATCTGTCTATCTATCATCCTACTGTAAATTCATGGACCCCTTCGTCTTAACCAGCCAGACAGGGGTGCCCATCGACAAAAACTTGCATGCTACCTTTTCTCATCCGCAAGAAGGACATCTATAGGCTGGGTTTTATGGTCAAAATTAAAATTTTAATATTTTTCCCCACTCTCACCCCCATTTCACGGGTATTATGCTAGTAAGCTATAATGTACATAAGCCCAAAGTGACTTTTGTTCAGGGGGGGGGGCTGGTAGGGTGTGTGGACAGTGGACAGTGACCTTTCCCATACAAAAAGCCGGCCACAGAGACTTACCCCAGCAGCAGCTGGCAGAGAGGAAGGGGGGGGGGTTGTCAAGTGAGTTTTGATTAATATTATTTGTAGAAATTATTACATCTTTGGGTAGTCAGTATTAAACATTTTATATGATCTGACTTGTAATTCTTCAGAGCATGGATTAAATAGCCTGGCCTGATTATCAAATTACATGTTCACTATACCTTGTTCCTCATGCCATGTAAACAAACTTATCAGTCTTAGCGCTCTGTCTCCCTTTAGATAAAAAATGTATAATCAAGAAAAAAGTGAAACAGAAACATTGAAATGGTCTTAAGAGGGGGGGGGGGCAGTCCAATTTTGACACCTCATGTGTCAAAATGATTCATCTGGAAATTTATAGGCCTACATTTAAGATTTTTGCTTTGCACTGATGTAATGATGAGCAGGCAATCAACACTTGAAGCACAATATAATTTGTGCCAAAAAGTTGAGGGTCTTCTCAAAACATACATTTGCCTGTTACTATCCAAATTAATTTTGTATAGGCATGTGTTGTGTTAAATTGGAATTTGGCCTGCATCTTCCAAATATGACACTTATTGCTGTTTAGATAGTTCAGGAATAGGTTTGAATTGGAATATAGAAGTGTGGTGGCTTCAAAGAGGCAATTGAGTATGGCAATTACTGGCAATTACCAGTGCCTGGGACCAAGATAAACCCCTGGGAAACCCATCCGTGTGTGCGTAAAAAAATCGCTCCCTGTCTGATTTCGGAATTCCACGCAGGTGAACATGGACACGGAGTGGACCAAAGAATAGCATGTAGTGCAATTAATTGTTGTTCTATTTTTCACGCACACGGAGCATGCAACTCAGAGCACGCAGCACGGACAAATGGGTAGTCCCCTTTATGCATTACTGCACTGCAGCACGGCACTAAATTACAACAATGCATTACAGCACTGCATTACAGAACTGCATCACAACACTGCATTGTATTACCTGAGTTACCTCTCCTGCACCGCTTTGCATTACTGCAATGCATTACTGGATTGTATTACTGCACTGCATAGCATTACAGCACTGCATCACTGCACTACCTTACAACAATGCATTATTGCACTGCATTACAACAATTCATCAATGTATTGCATTACGGCACTGCATTAACAGAGCACTGACCTGAGCGTTTTGTTGCAGTGCTACAATGTTTGATATATAGACGGAGCCATGGGAATCTGGTACCATATATACTCAAATAGAGGCTACAGGAATAAAGGCCCAGTGAATTAAGGCCCAACTTCAATTTGAATAAAGCCATCTCAAACAGAGGCCCCCTCATATAAAGTACCATGTCAAGTAGAGGCCCCAATTGAATAGACTCAATTGGCTCCACTCTGATGAAGACTGCACTCAAAGAGAGACCCCCTCAAATACAAGCTCCCTTTTAATAGAGGCCCCACTTCCATACAGGTCCATTGAATAGAGCCCCTCCCCTCGAATAAAGGCCTCAAATAATGCACCCCTTGCATAAGGTCAAGTCCCAACTTGCATAGAGGCCCCCCTCGAATAAAGCCCCACTAGAATAGAGGCCCATCTTGAATATATGCCCCCCATTGAATAGAGGACCCCTTGAATATAAGCCTCTCTGAAATAAAAGACCCCCTTGAGAAGAGGTCCGTTTGAATAAAGGACCCCTCTTCATCTGAGACATAGATGGCAGTGAATATATATTACCACTATTATGCAACTGGCCACCACTGAAAAGGAAAACCACTGAAAACCACAGCATATGAACTTGGCTGGCATTGCCATTTACTGTTTTTGCTGTCAATTGCCTGTTTGAAGGAATAATGCGCTATATATATATAGTCCATCTGGTGGTCACATTAACATCGCTTGCGATTCTAGTTAGTTTACCATGACAGGCACATATATATCTATTGGTGACTTCACTCGTGCAGAACTCCCCAGTTTTCTGATCAAGGGAGCTGAGCTCCACCAAGCTCCCCCGCCCTCCCCCCCCTTTACCAGTAGTAATACCGTAATATGGGGTGAATATAGGGACACAGGGGTGAATCGGGACAGAACAGGAATGTAAGTTATTTCTTCATAGATCAACTACTTCTGTTAAACCTAGGGAATTCATTCTTAGCACATTTATAGTACACATATCAGTGCATATTGTGATGAGATTTTATGCTTCTAGCTGCAGGCAGTGAGGAGCTGCAGCACCTTCAGCATGGCCCTGCATAATTTGAATTCTGACATATTGGTCAAAACTTTGCTCATTCCTCAAAAACTGTAAACAACAAAGCCATCAAACTTGCAGGAATTTCTTTTCAATCTTAACTGGTATCGGGCTGTCTACAAGTGGACTGCTCTTGCATTGCTACAGATCAGAACATATGCTGTCTTGTGTTGCCACCTAGTGACTAGTGTGCTATTCAGCGAGCTCCTGCGAGCGTCCACCTACTTTCGACCAGAAGAAGACACACAATTTTGTCTGGAAGACACCGGGGCTGTTTCTGAGTGTGCTGATTGCCTTGTCTACTTCCTTAGAGAATGTGATTGCCGAGTCTGACTCTGGTATACATCAATGTTGAATAGAAATTTTGTGAATGTGCAATGAAATTGGAACTATTTCTTGGGACAGCAATGCTGTAGCATACAAAATCAACTTTTGTGCCAGGTGGCAGCAGCATGCAGTTCTCAGTTTCACCAGACTGGGTATCGGGGGATCACAGTAATAGACTAGATTAGGGATTATGTCTGTTTGGTCATGGGTTCGGATCCAGGCCAATTGCAAAGTTTTGGGAATTAACTAAATATACTCTACCAATTTTCATTTGAATGTACTAGCACGGCTTCTTGATGAATATTATTGAACTTGGCACTATTTATTATGGATTTAGTCCAGAATTATTAATCACCTGCAAAATTAGCAGATAACTAAAGTTTTTGATATTTTTCTGTCATTTATCACATTTTTAAAATAATTTATACATTATCAATGAAATTGAATTCAGATTTTCCTCAAAATAAATATTTTGCAAATTGAAAATGATTTCTTATGTTTAGTCGTAAGAAGCAATCACTTAAAGAAGCTCGGAAGTATTGATTTTGGAAATAATGGAGTGTCCCGATTCACTCCAAAGTGTGAGGTGAATTGGGACAGTGTTTTTTTGGCCCCTGAGCCTTGGAAATTTAAGATGTCATTTCAAGCTCCAATGGAAAGTTAGACCTTCTGCTCGGACACAATTTGACACCATATTCCGATTTATGAGTTAATTTCTGTCAATGTTATGACATAAAAATGGCCAATTCTGTCCCAATTCATCCCATATCTTCTTCTTCTTCTTCTTCTTTACGTTATATCACGCCTTTTGATAATAGGCGAACCTCCCTTGGGAGTTGGTTTTCAGTCCATATCCATAGAGTTCCTAATGATGTCTATTTTTAGACATATAGAGTTTGAAACCTTGTTGGCTTCACATAAAAACTTGTTAAAAGTATTCAGTTTAAAACTATTAAGATCACTAAAACCACTAAAACCATATTGCGGTACTCGCACTTTTATCATCGAGTAGTCACTGCTCGATGATAAAAGTGCCCCGTGGATTACACAGAATGATGGATTACTACAAGAATCATGCAATGAGGAATGCAAACAAACACAAAATAATTTTTTTATTTACAGTTCTGTTGTTGGACAAGACAAGCCTACTTTATGTTTTGTTTCCACAGTGAATGAGATCTCCAGCATCAGCATTATTTCGAGCTAGATCAAATGGGGCCATACACATCACCATACTGAATATAAATTTAATATCCAGGCCATTTCAGCATGATAGTATGACATTGTTCTACATGTAACACTTTATTCTATATTAAAAAGCCCATTTACATTCCGCAGAGCCGTTGAATGTTTGTGTTGATGTTTTGTTCAACAGCATCACCGTGGGTAAGATATGCATACATTATTGCCTCAGCTGTTCAGCTAAGTCATGACTGGGCTCTTAGATATATACAGCTGAACATTGTCAGTCTGTCAGCAGTACACTTCTTTTCTGTCAAGTATGATGTAATCCATTATTGTTTGGTTGTTTGTTGTTGACATTTGTATGGCCGTTAAAAAATATGTGCTAGTTATATCCCGCGTTTGAGGGAATATGTGATATATCCGAGGCGTTAGCCGAGGATTATCATATATTCACGAAAACAAGGGATATAACTGACTTATACCTAAAACAAAATAAAACAAAAAAAAAGAAAATTAAACAAGAAGGATTTGAGAGAAAAAGAAAACAGCTACAAACAATTTGTCACATGGGATTAATTCAATAACATGAAAGCATCTGAAAAGATTCACGTTTTATATACTGACAATTTTTTAAATAAAATTTTTTAAAATGCAAAATGTGGAAAAAATGGAAAAAATTTGACGAAAAAAAAAGGGAAAGGAAAATTTGGGGGGAAAATGGCAAAACATTTTTGGGGAAACGTCTATGAAAAAAAAAAAGTTGGAAAATTTTTTTTGTAGGGGATGGGAAAATAAAAAAATTTAGAGAGGGGATGGGAAAATAAAAAAAAGTCTGTAAAGAAAAAGATTGGAACAAATAATTTTGGTGAAAAATTAGGGGGAGGGGAATTGGAAAAAAAAATATGGGGAAAATTGTAGGCAAAAAATAAATTGTGGACAAAAAATAAAATAAAAAACAGAAGAATATATGCATTTGGATTGTTAGGTTGCAACCATCAGAAGAGAAAGGGGGGTTTGAAGTTTTAAAAGAAACAAAATTATTTATTTCAGGGACACTGCAATTGGCAATTGGGCCCATTCATTTTGAGTGCATGACGTCCTAAAATATTTGTTTCTAAATCAAACGGAATACCTCCACCACTTATTTCAAGACTACTAAAGGAATTAATTTATCTTACCAAGACTTGACAGACCAGGAATTATTAATTTAAAGAAAGAAATTCAAAGCTTCCTCCCCCTCCCTGAGATCTAATATGGTTCAAATTTAAGAGGGCGCTGTTAGACTGTCAACACACTGGTGAAGAGCTCTGAGACATTATAGGTTCTTGTTGGAGATTCAAAGGTGTCTTGTGGCTCAATTTGGTGTAATTTTGTCGGAAGCATCCTCTAGAAGACTCGTGGCAACTTTTGAGGCCACACACTGTATATTTTGAAAATTATTTCACTTTTCTTTCATTTGACAAGCCACTACGAGAATTGGGGATTTCGGTTTCCAGTGAACCCGCCTCAGGGCTACTCGCCCAGCCACTCCCCGCCTCGGCAAAACCCACCCCACTATTACCCGCCCCCGTACTACCCGCCCCAGCCCCGACCCGCCCCTATATAGGCCTAATTAACTAGGCAGTGAGAAACTGTAGGTGCCTAGTTCAGCTGGCAACAAAGCTCACTTTACACTTTAACTGCTTTTAGGCCTAATTTTCACAGACTAAAATCAAAATTGTGTGGTAAAGTTTATCATGAATTCTGATCATTACACAGATCACAATCTATCATTAGATCAGATTCAGATTCAGATTCAGATTTGTTTTATTTTCTCATGCATTCCAAGCATACAATTCAACATTATGTATATATACAGGTTCAGTTTTAAAATAGCATACATGGAGAAGGTGTCCCTCTATGACATCCTAGATGTCGCTGCCAAGGGACCACCCGAAAACAAAACAGAAAATATACCATACCATAAATCCTCGCAGTCATCAGGATGGGACACACAGAGCAGATATCATACTTATGACATAAATTTTAATTCTACAACAAAGATAAAAAGATCAATCTATCTTAAATAGTATCTTCAGATCAATCTATCTTAGATCAATCTATCTTAGATCAATCTATCTTAGATCAATCTATCTTTAGATCAATCTATCTTTATCTATCTTTATCTATATTTGATATATCTACTTACTTTTCTTTCTATGTCATTCAGTACTTAAATTGCTGGTTTTACTATGAAATTGTGGAGCAGGCCCACTTTCTTCATGCTTTTATTTAATCACACTTAAAATAAAAATAATAAATAATTGCTGTTTGAGTCTTAAAATGATGGAATATCACCCCTTGAGCATTTATTTTTATACAGAAATACGAAAATAGACGTGACAATATCAAATTGACACGTTATCTTTAATTATGTAATGAATGGCAATGAAACAATAGCATCAATGGACTATTTAGATCAACTACCAATGCGTTCACACCCTTTGGATAACAATTGATTGTATTGATGTATTCCAAATTTAATTGCGGTTAGCCCAGATAGTAGTCATGTGTGTATCAATTTACGACTTATCAATTTAAAGACTCTTTATCATGAACAAAAGCATGGGTACATACATGTACTACATGAGTCTGCTTGTGTACGGGTTTCTATATTTTATAGAACTTTGGATTCGTTAACTTAGCCTATAGTTACATATGTAACAGAATTTAACTTCAACAAGTTACAGGTGATTTCATTGCCATGCGATTCTGGCCATTCAATGCAATTTATATGCTTAATAAATACCTTTGATATATTAGCTGTGTGACGTTCTGTTGTTTCTAAACCAATCAGATGAAGCAAAAATACTCGTGTTAATACATTATGACTGCAAGTGTAGATCATTGATCACATTCAAAAAGCTAAAGCACTTAAATCAACAATATATCTTTTTGCTGAATGCAAGGTGAGATTTAGAACTGCTTGCTGCAGGGGGGCTGGGGAGACGGGCGTTGGGGTGACAACCAGGCGGGGGCCACGGCTGGCAATGTACCTGAAAGGTGGCCGGAGGGCGGGCTGGCGCCAGGGCGAGTTCTACTGAGGCGGGTAGTAGCGAGGCGGCTAGTCTCAGGGCGGATTGACCGGGTACCGGGATTTCCCTGCTCACCTGACTGGAACAGTTGACCTACATACCAATATCAAGGTGCACCATCCACTCCACAGCCTATCAGTTATTGTCTCAATCATTTTACCTTCGTTTTTGGACCTTAAAAGTTATCTTATTGTCATATTTTCTATCTTCAGCACTCATTTAGTTTTCCAGTGACTTACAGAACACTTGACAGCACTAACTTTCGGAAATTTAAGTTTTGAAGAGCTGAACACTGCCAATACACATCCCAGACTCAACCAACCATCAGACTTCAACCATCAGACTTCAAGCCTATCAGCTGATCAACTGAGCAGACAGCATAGCCACAATTACAATTATTTTCACATAAATCTGCTATCTTTATAAGAAAACATTTACTTAGTTGAAAAATTTTAGAAAATTATTAAGAAAAATCTAAATTTACACTTATATGTACTTACACTATTGAAACAACTTGTATTATTACTTTGTCATTGTTCGGTCATTCACAAATTGATTGATCCTTACTCTTAACTAACCCTCTCGGTCAGTCACAAATTGATTTATCCTCGATTCTAATTAACTGCTTTGGTCAGTCACAAATTGATTGATCCTCGACTCTTAACTAACCTTTTCGGTCAGTCACAAATTGATTGATCTTCAATTCTAACTAACTGCTTTGGTCAGTCACAAATTGATTGATCCTCGACTCTTAACTAACCCTTTCGGTCAGTCACAAATTGATTGATCCTCGACTCTTAACTAACCCTTTCGGTCAGTCACAAATTGATTGATCCTCGATTCTAATTAACTGCTTTGGTCAGTCACAAATTGATTGATCCTCGAACTAACCCTCTCGGTCAGTCACAAATTGATTGATCCTCGATTCTAATTAACTGCTTTGGTCAGTCACAAATTGATTGATCTTCGACTCTTAACTAACCTTTTCGGTCAGTCACAAATTGATTGATCTTCAATTCTAACTAACTGCTTTGGTCAGTCACAAATTGATTGATCCTCGACTCTTAACTAACCCTTTCGGTCAGTCACAAATTGATTGATCCTCGACTCTTAACTAACCCTTTCGGTCAGTCACAAATTGATTGATCCTCGATTCTAATTAACTGCTTTGGTCAGTCACAAATTGATTGATCCTCGACTCTTAACTAACCTTTTCGGTCAGTCACAAATTGATTGATCTTCAATTCTAACTAACTGCTCTGGTCAGTCACAAATTGATTGATCCTCGACTCTTAAATAACCCTTTCGGTCAGTCACAAATTGATTGATCCTCGATTCTAATTAACTGCTTTGGTCAGTCACAAATTGATTGATCCTCGACTCTTAACTAACCTTTTCGGTCAGTCACAAATTGATTGATCTTCAATTCTAACTAACTGCTTTGGTCAGTCACAAATTGATTGATCCTCGACTCTTAACTAACCCTTTCTGTCAGTCACAAATTGATTGATCCTCGATTCTAACTAACTGCTCTGGTCAGACACAAATTGATTAATCCTCGACTCTTAACTAACCCTTTCTGTCAGTCACAAATTGATTGATCCTCGATTCTAACTAACTGCTTTGGTCAGTCACAAATTGATTGATCCTCGACTCTTAACTAACCCTTTCGGTCAGTCACTAATTGATTGATCCTCGATTCTAACTAACTGCTTTGGTCAATCACAAATTGATTGATCCTCGACTCTTAACTAACCTTTTCGGTCAGTCACAAATTGATTGATCCTCGACTCTTAACTAACCCTTTCTGTCAGTCACAAATTGATTGATCCTCGATTCTAACTAACTGCTCTGGTCAGACACAAATTGATTAATCCTCGACTCTTAACTAACCCTTTCTGTCAGTCACAAATTGATTGATCCTCGATTCTAACTAACTGCTTTGGTCAGTCACAAATTGATTAATCCTCGACTCTTAACTAACCCTTTCTGTCAGTCACAAATTGATTGATCCTCGATTCTAACTAACTGCTCTGGTCAGACACAAATTGATTAATCCTCGACTCTTAACTAACCCTTTCTGTCAGTCACAAATTGATTGATCCTCGATTCTAACTAACTGCTTTGGTCAGTCACAAATTGATTGATCCTCGACTCTTAACTAACCCTTTCGGTCAGTCACAAATTGATTGATCCTCGATTCTAACTAACTGCTTTGGTCAATCACAAATTGATTGATCCTCGACTCTTAACTAACCCTTTCGGTCAGTCACAAATTGATTGATCCTCGATTCTAACTAACTGCTTTGGTCAATCACAAATTGATTGATCCTCGACTCTTAACTAACCTTTTCGGTCAGTCACAAATTGATTGATCTTCAATTCGAACTAACTGCTTTGGTCAGTCACAAATTGATTGATCCTCGTCTCTTAACCAACCCTTTCGGTCAGTCACAAATTAATTGATCCTCGATTCTAACTAACTGCTTTGGTCAGTCACAAATTGATTGATCCTCGACTCTTAACCAACCTTTTCGGTCAGTCACAAATTGATTGATCCTCGATTCTAAATAACTGCTTTGGTCAGTCACAAATTGATTGATCCTCGACTCTTAACTAACCCTTTCGGTCAGTCACAATTTGATTGATCTTCAATTCTATCTAACTGCTTTGGTCAGTCACAAATTGATTGATCCTCGACTCTTAACGAACCCTTTTGGTCAGTCAAAATTTGATTGATCCTCGACTCTTAAATAACCCTTTCGGTCAGTCACAAATTGATTGATCTTCGATTCTGACTAACTGCTTTGGTCAGTCACAAATTGATTGATCCTCGACTCTTAATTAACCCTTTCGGTCAGTCACAAATTGATTGATCCTCGATTCTAACTAACTGCTTTGGTCAGTCACAAATTGATTGATCCTCAACTCTTAACTAACCCTTTCGGTCAGTCACAAATTGATTGATCCTCGATTCTAACTAACTGCTTTGGTCGGTCACAAATTGATTAATCCTTGACTCTTAACTAACCTTTTCGGTCAGTCACAAATTGATTGATCTTCAATTCTAACTAACTGCTTTGGTCAGTCACAAATTGATTGATCCTCGACTCTTAACTTACCCTTTTGGTCTGTCACAAATTGATTGATCCTCGATTCTAACTAACTGCTTTGGTCAATCACAAATTGATTGATCCTCGACTCTTAACTAACCCTCTCGGTCAGTCACAATTGATTGATCCTCGATTCTAACTAACTGCTCTGGTCAGTCACAAATTGATTGATCCTCGACTCTTAACTAACCATTTCGGTCAGTCACAAATTGATTGATCCTCGATTCTAACCATCTGCTTTGGTCATTCACAAATTGATTGATCCTCAACTCTTAACTAACCCTCTCGGTCAGTCACAAATTGATTGATCCTCGATTCTAACTAACTGCTTTGGTCAGTCACAAATTGATTGATCCTTGACTCTTAACTAACCCTTTTCGGTCAGTCACAAATTGATTGATCTTCAATTCTAACTAACTGCTTTGGTCAGTCACAAATTGATTGATCCTCTATTTTACTCATCTGCTTTGGTCAATCACAAATTGATTGATCCTTGATCCTGACTATCTGCTTTGGTCAGTCACAAATTGATTGATCCTCGTTTCTTACTTTCTGCTTTGGTCAGTCACAAATTGATTTATCCTCGATTCTAACTAACTGCTTTGGTCACAAATTGACTGCTCCCTGATTCTGAATAACTCTTTGGATCAGTCACAAATAGTCTGATCCTCATTTCTAAAGAACTGCTTCAGTCAGACAAATATTGATCATTCCTTGATTCTAACTAGCCCCTTCTGTCAGTCAAAAATTGCCAGACCTTCGATTCCGGTCAGTCACAAATTTTCGGGCTCATCATAAACTTCTTACAACAATGCATATATATAGAAAGCTTTACTCTGAGGTTTTGCAGACTGGTCTAAGTAAACATGTAAATGGGCAACAATCAACAACAGCCTCAACTCTACAAAAGGCAAAATGTACAAGTAAAAACAGAAGCTCAATCAAACTCTCAAACAGATTTGAGATTTTAGCACAAAAAGACTCAGTACCACCCTGTAAAGAACTTATCAGAAATCACCGCTCAAAGACTTTTCTCAAACCAGACAACAATATTCTGAAAACCTGTGTGTGGAATGCTCAAAGTTTGAGACAGAAAACACAAATTGTTAAGGACTACAAGGAGGAATATGATCTAGACATCTTTCTTTTCACTGAGACTTGGTTAAAAGATGATGATACAGTCGAAATTGGCGAATTGGAGCAAAACGGCGCATATTCCTTTCTTAATTCGCCCCGCTTAGGAAGGCCAGGTGGCGGAGTGGGTTGCCTGGTCAGATCTGGCATTCAAGCAATTCAAAAAGATAGCGTGAAGACAAAGACTTTGAACACATGGAAATTCAAGTCAAATTGGATGGGAAAATTGTTACAATTCTTCTGGTGTACCGACCTGAGCCATCCAACAAAAACAAATACAGTCTAGCAGAATTCTATACTGAATTCACAAAATTTCTTGGACACTATCAAACATTAAACAATGAAATCATAATCACAGGTGATTTCAACTTTCATGTGAACAAACCAGGTGACAACAAGACAAACCAATTTAACAACATCCTTGAAATGTTTGGTCTTGTGCAACATGTCTCTGCGCCAACACACAAAGATGGCAATACGCTGGACCTTGTTATTACTCGAGAAAAGTCAATATTGAACAAATGTATGGTTAGTGACCTACTCTCTGATCATAATTGCATTCTGTTTGACATTCCAATGAAGAAAGCAAACAAACCAAAGAAGAAAATCAGTTTCAGGAAAACTACTAAAATCAATGTCCAAGATTTCAAAAAGGACATTGGGAGACATCTGACTGTTGATGGACAGGAACTGAAAAATCTCAATGAACTTATTAGACTCTATGACTCTACGATAGAGGTTCTGGACAAACATGCTCCTATTAAAACCACAGAAGTAACACTGCGCACACCCACTCCGTTCAACAATGCTGATATCAAGTTTCTAAAATCAGTGAAAAGGAAAGCGGAGAGATTATGGAGGAGAACCAGACTTGTAAAAGACTGGGAGTCATTCAAAGAAAAAAGAAATGCACTGAATCTGCAGCTGAGTCACCTCAAGTCAGAAGATCTGAGAGTCAAGATCAAAGATTCTAATGGTGATTCAAAGAAATTATTCAAGTTACTGAACTCAAGTCTGAACAGAAAACAGGAACTACCTCTCCCACCACATACAAATGAAGTTGACTTGGCGAATGATTTTAATAAGTTCTTTGATGAAAAGATTAAAACGCTCAGGTCGAAGTTGGACTCTTCACATAATGATACTGTTAACAACATCGAAACTGCACCTCATACATTCCGTCACTTCATAAGCCTATCTCAGAGTGACATAAAGAAATTGATCAGGGAAATGCCAGTTAAACACTGCCAACTTGATCCTATTCCCACATGGCTTTTGCTCGAATGCATTGATGAATACCTCCCCATTATAACCAATATTGTCAATAAGTCACTCACACAGGGAGAAATGCCTCTTGAGTTGAAACATGCGCTAGTAAAGCCGCTGTTGAAAAAATGTGGATTGGATCTAATCAAAAAGAATTATAGACCAGTATCCAATCTTTCTTTCCTTGGCAAACTTATTGAAAGTGCTGTTATCAAACAATACACAGACCATCTTAATACAAACAACCTGGATGATGAGAAACAGTCAGCTTACAGAAAATTCCACAGCACTGAAACCCTCCTGACCAAGATCCATAACGATATCATGTTGAACATGAGCAAAGGTGAGGTAACAATGCTCGTACTGCTGGACCTTTCAGCTGCTTTTGACACAATTGATCACAAGATTCTACTGAAACGTTTAGAGAACAGATACGGTGTCCAAGATTCTGCATTGTGCTGGTTCAAGTCCTACATATCTGACAGGTCACAGTCAGTGATAATTAATGACAAAACTTCGACCAAACTGCCTCTCAAATTTGGAGTTCCTCAAGGTTCAAAATTAGGACCAATCCTATTTAATTCATACATCGCTCCATTAAGTGAAGTGGCTGCAAAAAATCAAGTCAAAGACCAAAAGTATGCTGATGACGAACAACTTATTCTCTCTTTCAAACCAACTTTCTTAGATCAGAGAAATGCAGTAGTCAAAATGCAAAAGTGCATTACTGAAATCAGGAGATTTCTCCATGAAAATAAGCTTTGTAACAATGGAGAAAAAACTGAACTGTTGCTTATTGGCAGTCAACACCAACTTAATAAACTCCAAGTATCATCAATCCATGTCGACAATGTCAAAATTAATGCAGTCGATCATGTTAGAAATCTCGGTGTAATCTTTGACAAAAACATGACCATGGAAAAACAAGTAAACAAAATGTGTCGGAATGCCTATTTCAATTTAAGAAATATTTCAAAAATCCATAAATCATTGGACAAGGAAACCTGCAAAACAGCTGTCAATGCCCTTGTGACTCCTCACCTAGACTATGGAAATGGTCTTCTGTATGGAACATCAAGTCGCTTATTGTATAAACTTCAAGTGGCCCAAAACTCAGCAGTTCGACTCATTGAAAAATTGAAAAAGCATGACAGTGTAAGCCAGCACAGGAAGCAGCTACATTGGCTGCCAATTCCAGCTAGAATACAATTCAAACTCATGTTAACAACTTGGAAAGCAGTAAACGGACAAGCTCCCTTGTACATTCAAGAGATGATTCAGCCAAAATCCGAACAAAACTGTAATCTGAGAAGCAACAACAAAATGCTCTTAAATGAACCAACTTCCTTCAACAAAAACAAATATGAAGACCGAGCCTTTTCGCATGCCGCACCAAAACTGTGGAACCAACTCCCAGCGATTGTCAAGGCTTCTAAAACACTTCAAAGCTTCAAGAGAAATCTTAAAACCTACCTATTTAAGAGTTTCTACAAATAAATTGATCATGCACAAGCGCTAGTGAGCAGTTTACTGGAATTAGCGCTATATAAATGCCTATTATTATTATTATTTTTATGGTTGACCCCTAAGTTGTGTTATTGACATTAAAATCTAAATTGGGGTCAAATTAAAGGATTAACAGATTTGTCGTAGGTGTTCTGTTTTATAATAATTTTGTTTTATTTTTGTGGAACTTTTGTTGGCAATTCACTGTTTGGTACAGTTTTGCAGTTTTTGTTATGAGCTTTGTTAAACAATGAAGCTTATATATCCTATATACTCCCATGGGCGTATAAGTGATCAACAAAGAATATATGATATATACCAGCCAAATACAGGCTTCTGATTGGCTGATGGCTCATAGGTATGGTATAAGGAAATTTACGCTTTCACCAGGGATGGAAATGCAACATTTTCGTCAGGGAGCTCTTGGCTTGTGCGTCAGTGGCACGCCATTCAAATATTTTTAAAGGGAAAATTTTTTGCCGCTACATCATTAATTTTATCAAAAAATACCTGAAGCACTGAAAAAGAGAACATGATAATTATAATTTCTCCAGTGATCATTGAGGAAGCTGCGCACAGCTCCCCAAGTTTTTTTTTGTCAAGGGAGCTCAGCTCTCCAAAGCTCCCCCCCCCCACGGCCCCGCCCATTTCCTTCAAAGGATTTCACCAATGTATATCTTTATGGGTAGTCGGTACATTCGTAAGCTTGCATGTCTCAATTAACAACTGTTACATTTAGCTGTATTTTTTAACAGCATAAAGTTTGTACCCAAAATGACTCGAATACAACCATTTGACATTACACTCTTGATCAAAATGCTGGAATAATTTGGATTTTCAAGGTGTCAGAACTTCAAAGTTCTAAAATTGGTGATTGAATGTGAGGAATTGTCAAGATTTGTTTCTCAGACATTAGATTTATGTATAAATGATATTATAAAACAGTTTTAGTGCCTGAGAATTATTTGAAAATTTAGTAAAAAATCATCAAAAATTGCATCATGGCTCATCAGCATAGACACAAAATTTCAGCATATGCACAAAACGCCAACTTAATCTTGATGTGTACAACCAAAAACATCACAATATCATGTTGAATGTCACATGCATTGACCTCGGCCTTAATTTCACCTGACTTGACATGGATTGTGCCAACCCGTTTTTTGCTTCTTATAGACCAATATGGCCATTCTTTATTGAACGTCTCTTGCACTTGGTCCGTATCAGTTGGCTGAACCTCCATCTTGTGTGCAATATGGTCCATGATGTCCCTATAGTGTTATTTAGGCTCAAGTCAGGAAAGATTGCCAGTTTGCCACTAATGCCAAATTCTCAATTTTCTGAATTTTCCAGGTTTTGAAGGATTTGTGATGCGCTACAAGCTTGAGCATAACGACAAATGAATGAAAATGTTTCAACTGAAGAGTTTTCTACACTGAGGTACCATTTCCTCTTTCCAAAAAGCGTACACTATTGACAAAAATGCTGGAATATTTTCAGATGTTTTCAAGTAAATTCCATCTCAGTCAATATATTCGACTACATGTTTCACAGAGCCAATGGAGAGATTTTTGTGTGGTGGGAGGATGGCCAGATACTGTCCGAATACTGCCTCATGGCCACAAGGGCTCAAGGTGGTGGCGAGTGTCTGTTTGGTGTGTCATCCATTATAACGGAAATTTGTCTAGCGTTGTGCAGAATGGAAACATCCTGGCTGTCTCCTATATAAGTTTTATGGAAGAGAAAATGGTACCGCAGTGTAGATAACACTTGAGTTGAAACATTTCATTCATTTATGGCTATGCTCAAGCTTGTAGGGCATCACAAATTGGTCAAAACTTGGAAAATTAAGAAAATTGAGAATTTGCTGTTATTGGCAACTTCACAAGGCTTGAGCCTTAATTACACTATAGGGACATCTTGGACCATTCTGCATACATGAAAGATTTCAACCAACTGAATTGACTCAGTTTAAAATGACTTTCACTGAAAAATGGCCATATTGGTCAAAAAGAAGCAAAAAACAGGTTGATGGAATCCATGTCAAGTCAAGTGAAGGCAGAGGTCAATGCATGTGCCATTCAACATGATATTGTGATGTTTTTTGGTTGTAAACATCAAGATTAAGTTGGCATTTTGTGCATAATTATGTTGAAATTTTGTGTATATGTTGTTGAGCCATGATGCAATGTTTCATGATTTTTAACGAAAAAAGGATCAATTTTTCCTGGTCACCCAAAGAAAATTTTCAAATAATTCTCAGCCACTAAAATGTTTTATAATATCATTTATACATAAATTTAATGTCTGAGGAACAAATCTTTGCAATTCCTCAGACTCAATAAACAATTTTACAACTTTGAAGTTCTGACACCTTGAAAATCCAAATTATTCCAGCATTTTTATCAAGAGTGTAAATTCAACATTTCTTTTTTACAGTGCAGGAGACAAGGTATCTATTAGTTAGACACCGATTTGGTTCTAACATGCATTTTTGACAGTTAGATTCCGACCTGGTGCATGTTGGAACCCAACAATGAGGTGTCTAACTGACTTAGACAATTACAGTGCCGCCTGTAAGTAAGTGAAACGCATGACATTGTGCCATTGCATCAATGCTAAACATCCTCAGCCAAACTGCTTGTGGAGGCATGAATTCTCATCGGATGAAAGGGAAACAAAGTGGGTCATAAAGGCCGATGTGTGAGGCAAGTGGGATAAAAATAGCGGCCCGTTTTCTTCGCTGTAGTCGGAGTTAGGTATGGGTCAAAGTCTTTGATAAGTAAGTGAACCACCCTTCCCTATGTTTTAACATTGGGCCTACGTTTCACTTACTTATCAAAGACTTTGACCCATACCTAACTCCAACTACAGCAAAGAAAATTTGCTGCTATTTTTATCCCACATGCCTCACATTATCGGCCTTTATGACCCAAAATGTTTTCCTCTCCTCGGATGAGAATTCGTCCTTCCAGAAGCATTTTGGTTAAAGATGTTTAACATTGATGCAATGGCACAATATCATGCGTTTCACTTACTTACAGGCGGCACTGTATATATCGACATCGTATATGCTTTTATACGTTTTTGATCGTAAATTTGGATGAACTGGGCATATTTATTATCACCAGTACTCATTGTTGAAAAATATTTAAAAAAACAGGGTTCAGGGTTGTCACACTTGTGTCTGATTGATGTTATGGGCAGTTTTACAGTATTTGCACTCAGCCGATTTTTCATGTTTATTCAATTATTGCAAGATAAGTATGATAGGCATATCAACATTTCGGGCAGTGGCAATCTTGTCCTACACTGACGTATAAATGCACCATATTTTGCCCTTCTGCAATGCTTTGTTTTGAAGCTGTAAGTAATTTAGGACAAATTTTGACACATTTTTATGTCTCACAGACTTTTTTGCCAATTTCATGGATGAACAGAAAAAAATATTCAATCAGTTGTGATTCATGGTAATGATACCTTTCTGGACCTATGGCTTGGGTATAAAATACAACAGGTTTCTTGCGAATAAGTTATATAAAATATGACTTGGGTCCTAAAATGTAAAAAATGGCAGATGTCAAAAATTTGGTTTTCGATGGACCATCAGTTGCTTTATATGCTGTTATGAGTAAGTATCAAAGAATGTGTATACTGTTTGTGTTAATTTTGAAGCTTGAGACATATCTCAAGGTAAAACAGAAACATTTGTTTCACTAACCATAATTGGTTTTCAGAATGTGAGGCTTGAATGTGATGTCAAAAAAAGCATGTCCTCTCCAACCCATAGAAAAAACACTAAGTGTTTTGTAGGAAAAACAAGCTATTTGTGTATCTTTTTCTCAATCATGTGCCTTTACAAGTATGTGACAAACACAAGTTAAAAAGATATCCAGGCCATGTTCATACATTTTCTTAGAAATTAAAATTCATGATGTCAAAAAATTTCCTCTCCAACACATCAGAAATTTTGCTCTGATCCGTGCGTTTTAACACTGGATTCATTGAAGAAGCGGCCATGGTTATACAAACTAAGTAAACCTGGATGCCTGAAAAGGGTTTTTATAAGTATTGAAAATGTCAAATATATTATCTTTTGTTATCTATTACACTATTTTGAGAAAGTCAAAATTGAGAAAAAAGTTGATTTATTTGTGTCATATATCAATATAATTGTAATTTTTCGCTTTTAACTGAATGACTTTAAAGGATAGTAACCAAATATCTCGTTAATGGAGCCATCAAAGATGATTTTTCCAAAGGCGCCTGATTTTTGGTCATTTTCGGCGGTTTTTTGCTCCAAAACACTATGTTTGACACAGCCGAACACCACGAGTTTCAATCGTACAGTAAAAAAACTTGACATGGGGTCAATAGGATACCTAGGGATTATTAACCATGGAAATCATGTGTCTTTTGAGACTAGTACCCTACTCAACAGAAACTTTCATGGTAGTGGCAAGCCAGATTTCTGCAATTTCATAATAAAAATGGTAAAAAAAACATTGTGGCATATTTAATCAAAATTTAAGTTTTGTATGGGTTTTGATGTTCCTATGCAACAATGTGGCCTGATTTCCAAGAATAAGAATGGGTGAAAATTGTTTCTGGACAGATATTTTTCCTGATAAACAGTTTTTTCAAGAATGAACCCTTGCCTACTATAAGTAGCGGTATTTTGGTGGTAAACCACCAAATCACTTCAGTCCTGTTTGATTATAGAAACAGTACTATGTTAATTTTATGATAGAGTGATGGAAATTCTCAAATTTCATACTTTATTTTGACCCCCCATGAGACACTTTGAGTGCAAATACTGTAAAACTGCCCTTATATTCATTGTGTTTGATTGATATGATATTCACTGTACATAGTATATTAGGGTGTACCAAAAAATGATAAAGTTCTCTGATCTTTACACTTATCTGTCGAAAGATGAGGTTTGGTTAGTGGATCGCTATGGAATTTTTTTTTTTTTTTGAAAATCTGAGAAGTCATTATGCCGACGGTAAGAAATAGTGTAAAAATGCTCTTTTTAACCAATGAAGTGCTGTATCTTGAGAACTAAAGCAGATAGAGACATGATATTCACACCAAAATCTCCGGAATACCCACATTCATATTCATTTTCAATACATTTTAGGGCCCTTTACCCATCCACTTCAGCGTACCCCTTTTGACCAATTGTTTCTCAGACACATAACTGTTGATAACAATGCTGGTTTAGTAGCAGATTATACAAAAAAAAAATTCCCCTGATTAAGAGGGGCGTTCAGAAAGTTCGAGGCTTTTTTTTATACGGACACTTTTTTTCAATCTAGAACTATGAATTTTTCACAGGATAAAATTCAGCATATTTGGAATGGATTTCCCAAATTTTGGACAATTTGGACATATTTAAGTCATTCTGTGGTTGCCACGGAAACTGAAGGTTCAGCTTCTTGGGGCAGATAATAATGAAACCACTAAAGCCAATGAATTTTGGCTGTGAGAGGCCTCTCTCTCTCACTTGCATTAGTGAGATTGACAATGTTTGACACAAGAAATATAATATTAGCCTTAAAAAATACTCCCAAGCTCACCAAAAGCATTGATTCATACACCTGACCCATTGAAGTAAATGTTCCTTGATGTCCTCCAAACAAAGTTCTGTGAAAGAATTTCGGTCATCCTATCCAAAGCCTTTTCACCTCCTGTGCCTGAAACTTTAGCCCCCATGGACTAAAGTAAGGGAAAACCAGGACTTATGTAAAGCAGCATGTCACTGGAATAGCTAGGAAGGATAATGCTGACCATTTTTGTCTCTTGTTCAAACTAGTGAATCCATGCTTTCACAAGTACTTATGTAGTCAGGGAAACACATCTTTGCCTCCTGAATTCCCCTCGCCAAAGCTGGCATGCTGGAGTGCTTTCCTACATGGATTCAGTGTAAGAATACACACATTTGGTGTGCTTGAAAGCATATTTAGAAGCTAATCCCATATTTCTTGTGTCAAATATTGTCAATCTCGCTAATACAAGTGACAGAGAGAAGTCTCTCTCACAGTCACAATTTCTTGGCATTCTTGGTTTCAGTGTTACCTGCCCCAAGAAGCAGAACTTTCAGTTTCCATGGCAACCACAGAATGACTTGAAAATGTCCAAATTGTACAAAATTTTGGAAATCCATTCCAAATATGCTGAATTTTATCCTGTGAAAAATTCATAGTTCTAGATTGAAAATAAGTATCCATATGAAAAAAAAGCCTCAAACTTTCTGAACGCCCCTCGTACATGGTAACCTTTGCAACAAATCAAACTTTTTAACTTCTTTGAATGCCTTTCTCAAAATAAGACAATATTTTGATGTAAATAAGTAGGGGAGAGCGGAGCACAGTGAGACACTTTTTTTATTTTCAAGTGTTCCTGAATGTTGGCAGTAATGAGTTATATGAGATCAGGTCCACATTACAGACAATGACATTGGGTATATTGACCAGTAGTTTCAGGTTGCTACCTTTTACAGGTTCGGAGAAATTTTGAGTTAGGTCCATGCTTGTTAAGTGTCTCACTGTGCCCCGTGGGCGGGGCACAGTGAGACAGCAGATTGGGCACAGTGAGACAGGGCATCTGCTGCAATAACTGCCGATCCTCGGGACCTGCGGAATTGTTCTATCAATTGTTGCTACAGAAACTACTGTACTCTTATAAAAGCAGCTGGCTAGGTGATATTTTAGGTCTGTTTTTGAGCATGTTTCGAAACTTCATCGCACAGGACACATGTACGACTTATTTAACCTGCCGCACCTGTTACATACTAATCAAAATTCTTTCTGATGCTTCCTTTTGGATATGACTAACTAAAATCAGTAGTTTATTGCCGGCATTTTGTTTTTAATAGTGAACTATAAGCTATGCCTTACATTCAGGTCGTTTCAAGTGTATTTTATGATGTCTCACTGTGCCCCGCCTCAAACTGTCTCACTGTGCCCCACACAGCTCTCTCTAAAAAATTTTTGAATCCTGCGGACTGGATGCCCGTATTGTGGTTCATCATCTCACTCAAATAACTAAGACAAACAGTCAAGGTTTGAATTCCTGGCAATTGATTGGCATTATGCAATTTTTCTTGAGAATTATAATAAAAAGTCGTTTAGCAAAATTATTTAATTACTTTTACTGGCTAAAAACCAAAATATTAAAATTCCACTCTCGATATGCTGTGTAGGCATTCCGTATATAGGTCAGACTCTCACTTACTTACTTTTTGTACTATACAAAAGAGGGTTGATCTGTAAACAGAGCATTTTTACACTATTTCTAAGATAGGTTATTTTTTAGGGTTAGAAATCATAGAACTGACCCAACATAAATATCATCCAAGTCATGACTTAGAAAGGAGTAATTAGACACACTTCTAGGCATTAGTCATAGTTGCAGGTGGCATATTTGTCACAAAACTAGGCGAAAATGGCAATATATGTAAATATAGGCAATAAATACTTTACACTTGGCTGCATCGGTTTCACCTAGCACCAAAGCGTGAAACATAGGACACTATCGTCTTGGCTACATAATAATTCCCAAAGTGGTACATATCATATGATTAATGCATTATTATTATAACATTGTGAGAAAATGATAATTATCAGTAAATTATCTACAATCACACTCCACACTACAAGATTTGTTAATCAGAGTCCGGCTAATGAAAACCAACCTGCGCAGTTGCCATAACTGACACAGTGGATAATGAAAAAACATTTAAAGGTGAGACATTATTATCGTTTTCATAGCTACGTGTTTTTCAAGTTTGCAACTTGCTTCATTGCAAAACTGTGATGTCAGAGATTAAGTAGAATAATTTCATTTATTACAAGAACAGATTTCAGCAAACTGACAAAGTGCATTGACACATGGATGATGTATGTTTCACTATGCACTGTAACCGAACTAAACAGACAACTTAGCCTCAAAGGAGAGTTGCAATTACTGACAAAAATTGTTGTTTGAAATTGTGATGACTGGTCCTGTGAAAAACAGTGACACATTTTGTTTGGAAAACAATTAATGAGGTGCAACATTCAGCTTAGACATGCGTTGTTTGTTGTGGTTGTACACGAATAGTAACATTGCCTGACAGTTTTAAATTCCTTTGTCATTAACTGTGATGTCAAACTCTGAACTGATATGTCACAGATTGAAGATTAGACCAGTCACATTCACAAATAACCGATGATGTCACAGTTTAACTGCAAAACGAAGTTTTCAAAAAAGCACATACCTATGAAAACGATGATAAATATTATAGGCCGTACACAACTCTACAATTCTACATACTGACCTACTAAATCTTTGACCCATTTCAGAGATGTTACAAAAAATGGAGCATAAGTGCTGCCACTGAAAAGAAGGTTTGTCTAAAACAGACAAAACAAACATTAGCTGGTATCAATCCAAACTGTTTCTCTGATATTAGACAAAAGCTATGTTTATGCCCAACAATTTTATGATAAAATTACACTAAAATTTGTTCAGGATGGACATAAAAATTCTACCTGATATAGACAAAATCCAGATCAGTGGGTGTCCGTCCAACATTTTGCAGTGCTTTTCCTAGCCATTAGCATCATTAGCATTGGCTAATGCATCCTCCATGTGGCTATTGAAAATTGCACGTGCTTTTCCCAGGAAAAACAGTCATTAGCCACAAGGCCGATTTTCAGTGAAATGCATGGATGTGTTACTAATTTACATGCAAATACACAATGTATACATCCTCCATGATAAAAAAATAGTTCCAACTTAATTTGGTATTCAAAGCTTTCTGCTTAAATTTGAAGTCAACCAAAGTCAGACTAGACACTTACAGTGTTTTTGGAAATATATAGACTGGGCCATCACAAAATTCTGGGAATGTCCTGGTTTCTTCCAGACCAAGTTGTGTGAGTTCCTCACACTAAGATTCTCTTGACCGCTCATTTGAGCTCGCAAATTTGGCCCCTAGGTGGCAGCAAATAGCAGTCAACTTGTAGACAGAGGATCAAATATATCAGTTGAATGATGTAATCTTTCAAGTTGGCGATTCTCGTTCCTGCATATCCTGCACTCTAAAAAATGAGGGGACAAAATTGGTTTTTCAGATTCAAAATGGTTTTTTGAAAAACCAAATTTAAATGCAAAACCAACATGGATATTTAAAATCCATGTTGGTTTTTTGCATTGAAATTTGGTTTTTCAAAAAACCATTTTGAATCTAAAAAACCAATTTTGTCTGAAAATTTTTAGAGTGTAAATATGAAAGAAGGTTTTTCACCATTTCGTTGTGCTCTATTCATTCCTTCAATTCTGCATTTATCAGACTGCATTACACCAATCTCTCTCTTTTACATCTTTCTTGACAGTGGCAAACTTAATATTGGTATTTTTATGTGTAATTTTCTTGCCAACAAATATTACTGTCCCTCCTCCTCTCCAGCCTCATTCCCTCAGTAGTAGTAGTAGCTTTACCTGGGCTCCCTACTCTAAAAAAATTCATACAAAATTGGGTTTTTTGAAAAACCAAATTTCAATGCAAAAAACCAATCTGGATTTTTTTAAAATTTCAGACAAATATGGTTTTCTAGATTCAAAATGGTTTTTTTAAAATCCATGTTGGTTTTGCATTGAAATTTGGTCTTTAAAAAAACCATTTTGAATCTAAAAAACCAAATTTGTCTGAAATTTTTTAGAGTGCAGAGACAGATCCCCCACTCCTTATGATGGACGCAAGGGTACAGCTGATCTCACTGATAGTATATAAAAGGCTAATTATCCCTTTCGTTGCGCCCTCTAGTATTTGATACATGTCAAATGTGTAGAGATTCAAGAGAGTTTGTACTCAAGATATATAAATATATATATATACCGTTTTATTGACATTTTCAATATCAAATAGATACATTTGTCAGTAGAAAACAATGAAATCGAAAACTACTCTACATCTACACACAATACAAGAAAATCCAATACAATTTTAAGTACATCAGTTTACAGTTAATTAAATATTAAATATTGGTCCCAGTTCTAATTGTTAATGTATAAAAGTCAGTAAAATGCAAATAAATTCAAATTATAAATTGTTCATGTATCAAGAGTCTGTCCAAGGTATTCAAGAATACAAAGGGAAGTGTTGTATTTCAAAATGCTATTTTATGACTATGTTTCAGTTAAAAGATTTCATCTTTCAAGTTGGTAATCCTGGTTTTTGGATATGTTGTATATGAAATGGCTATTATGATTATATTTCAGTTGTACAATGTCATCCTTCAAGTTGGTAATCCTGGTTTGTGGATATGTTGTATGTGAAATGGCTATTATGATTATATTTCAGTAGTACAATGTCATCCTTCAAGTTGGTAATCCTGGTTTGTGGATATGTTGTACTGAAATGGCTATTATGATTATATTTCTGTAGTACAATGTCATCCTTCAAGTTGGTAATCCTGGTTTGTGGATATGTTGTACTGAAATGGCTATTATGAATATATTTCTGTAGTACAATGTCATCCTTCAAGTTGGTAATCCTGGTTTCTGGATATGTTGTATTTCAAACAGCTATTATGATTATATTTCAGTTGTACAATGTCATCCTTCAAGTTGGTAATCCTGGTTTGTGGATATGTTGTACCGAAATGGCTATTATGATTATATTTCTGTAGTACAATGTCGTCCTTCAAGTTGGTAATCCTAGTTTTTGGATATGTTGTATATGAAATGGCTATTATGATCATATTTCAGTAGTACAATGTCATCCTTCAAGTTGGTAATCCTGGTTTGTGGATATGTTGTATTTGAAATGGCTATTATGATTATATTTCAGTAGTACAATGTCATCCTTCAAGTTGGTAATCCTGGGGATATAATGTATTTCAAGTGGCTATTATTATGATTATATTTCAGTAGTACAATGTCATCCTTCAAGTTTGAAATCCTGGTTTCTGGATCAGCAGGATTCATCTCTCTCCTTCTGCTACTCACGGTTCCTCCGCTGTTCCAGGAGGATGAAACACCCACCGGAAATCTAGGTGACGTTTTGTGCTCCCGGATAGCTAAATGTTTTCTCATGCTCACGGCTTCATGCTCACGGCTTCATGCTCACGGCTTCTCTTCATTTTTTGATAGAGGTCAACTGTTGAAAAAAAGGTTCTGTGGTTAGACATCTGAGCTTGACTCCTCTTGGTGGGTAGGTTGTGGTACTGGCGCAAGAAAGGCATGTAATAGCATTGCATTTAAAATTGAAGTAATGAAAGTGGATATCTCAAGTGACATCTGATGATTATATTTTAGGCAACTACATCTAAAAGGCCATAAATGGCTGTCTTGGAGCAAATTTGTTGAAGTTTGAAATAAAATGTCATACATGTACACATATATTTATAAGCATCATTATCATATAATCTAAACATTGCCCCAGAAACTTTTCTTACCTACTTGAATGCCAATATAAACCTATGACACTTGTAGACAAAAAGTGGGGATATCCCCAATCTTGGCTTGACTTCTGATTGGCTATCAAGGGATTCCCTATGAGTCTTTGCCTTCTCAAGTTAATGGCCATGTCACACACTGTATACAGATTTCCACCTTCATAGGTCAGCCAAATGCAAGCCATCACTTGGTTGTGGGGCAATAGATTAGCGTTTATTGCAGTGATGGTAATGGACAATTTTCGTTGGGGGAGCTCAAGGCTGGTCCGGTGGCATCGCGCCATTCCAAATTTTTAAAAGGGAAAAAGACCTGCCACCGGAACATAATTTTGGCTGATAGTACTTGGTGGACAGAAAAATTACCAGGAAATTGTATTTTCACCAATGATTATGGGGGAGCTATAGCAGGGATGAGCTCCCCTAGTTTTCTGGTCAAGGGAGCTCAGCTCCCCTCCCCCCCAATGGTTTATTATAATGCTCAAGTTAATGCAAACACTCAATAGGTCTGTCTCCGCTTGTAGTTCTGAATTTATGTACAGGTGGTTTCTCCAAGCAATAGGAGGTCTGATGGAATCCCCTTTGCCTTTCAGCAAGATGATTGGTGTTGTTGACCAAGCCAAAGAGTCTGACTTAATGAGTCTGTTTGCTGTATGTTTGATTGTTTGGGTCAGCTCCACTGTTAGTATTGATTATGTTTTCAAAACTGCAGTTCAACAAAAAAGAGTGTTGTTATCATACAGATTTGGTGATTATAACACGTTAACAACCAGATTATTATTAACAGTTGGTCACCAGATTTCACTTACTTTGCAAACAAATCAGATAATATGTCATCAGGTGGGCTTCCCCAAGACAAAAATAGCACTCCTACCTTATGGTTGCACCACCTGCTGATAATACCTGTCGTAATCCCCATATGGAGACAGACCTATTTGATGCATATTGATGGAATGAGGATAACGAAGCAATCCTGAACAAATTATATTCCTGGCTGCAAAAGGGGTAGCATAATAATCTTGTCACATACAGTATGTATACACTGTAAAACCAGCTGCATTACTTTACAGCATATACCGTTAAAACAATGATATCTTCCGTAAAAACATCGGTTTTCCCGTAAAATGCCAAGTTTTTGCATTCATTACGGTAGCTACTGTATATAGTAACACCGCTGGGTTTTAGAGTGTATAGTGTTAGTGATGATAATGTTTTTTTCTTTCCTTTTAGAAATATCGTGTTGGTGCCCAAGAGACTTCACCAGCAGCATGGTGGCCTATGCTCATGGCATTTGCAAAGAAACCCTGCTAAACAATCAAACCTATATGGTTTACGAAGAACCTTCGGGTTACTTTCATAGGGCCTGGGAAAAAAAAGACAATATCAACAAACCAACTGATAATGACAAGTACCAGAAAAGATGCATCGCTACGTTGTTTGCCTTGGAGTTGCTGATGGTTGCTGGCCTATACGTCTGCCTTTCTTTCGACCCCAACGAATTTGGAGCTAGATGTAGGACTGGCCACATAATCATCCACGTGATCAGCATCATCTTCTTCCTTATGGCGTCTATTTTACCTTTTGGCTTCATGAAACTCATGGACAGGAGCAAAGTGACCGGAATACGTCTGTGTGATTTTGAAGTCCGTAATTCCATTGAGGTTCATTCATATGTTGTACAGTGCGTTTATGCTTATGGGGGAGCGTTGAGTGACCTACAGCCATTCCTTGTGCTAAATGCAGTTATCTGTCTGGTGACTGTCATACTTACAGCAGGAACATTTGTTCACTTGTTGAAATCAGGCTCGAAAAAATGTAATAGTGATCAAATAGTGCAACTGGAATAGGCATTCCATACATGCAATTCATTTATTTCTGTTTTTTGCAAATACGTCAATCATAATATTGTCTGGTTTGCTCTCATGACTGAAAATAATACTCAAAAGGTCTTTTCAGGCCCTATCGTGTGGCTAAAATTCTTAAAAAAGCAGCTTTTTGATGGAATTCATGTTAAGTAACAATTGCGCATTACATCAAAAATTAAATATTATTTTTGTTGATACCTCAGCAAACAGATATGGAAAGAACTAAATTTCTGCACTTACGTATACTCCAGATGGCCTTAAATATTATATATATTCATTCATTATACAATTCGACACCTGTCAGCCATAATAAGGCTGCATTTCACTGCAATAAATCTTGTATTCTTTGCTGTCCACTCGTTGTCTCATGTTTGACTGTTTGTGTGTTTGTCTCCTGGTTTAAGCCAGTTATTCACCACGGGATCGGGTATATATGTGTTTATCACACCCCAGGCTTAGGCCCTCAGGTGATAATTCACATATCCCCTCTTCAAGTGTGAAAAACCGACACATATCACTTTTTCGTTAATTTTTGCGAGGGGAATCTGACCCAGTTTAAAATGACATCACAGCTTGTAGTTAATTCAAATATATTGCAATGCTAGAATAGTGTCATCTCTGACATCACAGTTCAATAGCATAGAAAATAACTTGAGATTCCACGTCAGTATGACGAGGACTGTAAAGTGCATGTATAAAATATGTATAGGTTATTCACCTAGGGATGACCAATATCTGAGAGACCAATTTAGACCTTCCACTCCAAAAGCGCAGTTGCAGTGTGTCGATCGCATTGAGAAGTCTGTGGATAAAATAATCAGCTGGATGTCAGCTAACATTTTAAAGTTAATGCTAGAATAGCCATGGCTGTTAGTTTTCACTCAGCTGCTATGCTTCACCATGGCGCTATCATGTTGACCAGTCATAACAAAGCAAATACTTGCTCAATCTTCACCAAATTTTCAAGAATTATAGCCTGTACACAATAGCAGGTGTTCTTATAAAAATTGTTGAATGAAAGAATATTATATAATAACTGTAAAGCAGAATTCTAAATTAGTTGAAATTTAAGCATATAATCAGTTCTGATGCTAAATATCATTTGCATGATAGTAATAGTCACCAAAGTGTCTGGATGTGTTTGGCACACACCAAGTGAAGCATTCGTGAAAAAATTGCAATTAAATATGTGTAGCTTTAACATCGGTTCATCAGGTTTGCTTGAAGTGTTTATAATTAGAAAAATTGTTGATTTCTCAAGTAAAAAAAATGTTGTCTTCCTTAAAATTTTTATTTGTTTTATTAAATTATAAATCTATGGAAAGCATTTAACACAACTTTCTGTTCAGATAAGGTAGTGTTCTATCTTCCTCCACTGACCTACTTTAAATTTGGCCATATCTAAAATCAAAATGGTTTATATAAAACCTGACAGACCAGGAGTTAAATTATCTGTTTATTTGTATTTTTGGCATGAATGCTTAATTTGATGCGTATTTAACACATTCAGATACTTTGGTGACTATTACTATCATGCAAATGACATATAGGCTATAGCATCAGAACTGATCATATGCCTAAATTTCAACTAGTTTAGTATTCGCATACAGTCATCATGTGACATTCTTCCATTCAACAATTGCTATCAGGGCACCTGCTACTGTGTACAGAATATAATTACTGAAAATTTGGTGAAGATTGAGCCAGTATTCGCTTTGTTATGATTGGTCACAATGATAGTGCCATGGTGATTTTGGTGAAGCATAGCAGCTGAGTGAAAACTAACGACTGTGTTTGGATGTCGTCAAATGCTTGCAAGAACATTGCTTGCATTGGCAGTGAATATATATGTTTTTGCTGCTAACACCCTCAAATATCTTGGGAGTTATTCTTGATGAGTCCCTGTCCTTTCAAGATCACATTAAGGCCAAATGTTAGACTGCTGTTTGGAATATCAGGAAAATTGGAAAGATAGGTAAATTTCTTGATCTCTCTACTACTCAGTAAGGGCTTAAAACTCTTAATTCATGTGCGTTGTGGTGGACATCTAGCTTTTTCCATAATCATCAAATTACCCTCTTTTGTAAGACCTATTTCAGGCATGTAAATCAACATGTTTATTTAAAATGAGATAGTTAAATTTTAATTTCATGCCCACTGGTTATAACTTGGAAATTAATAAAGATGAAATTTTAATGTTTTACAGTTACAGCATGTTACGAGTTTGTGCAGGTAAATGCTCATTTCGCAAGATAAAAAGTGTCGTATTTGTTTTATTACATGACTACTATGCTTCTTATATAATGTGCCATTCTACAACAGCAGAAACTGACATTTTTTGCCGAATATATCTACCATCGAAAAACATTTTTTAAATATTTGGATTGATATATTAATGAATAATTTAGGTAAAAAATGTTTGGGGAAGAGGAAAAAAATGTGGAAAAAACATGAAATTTTTAGTTAAAAAAGCAATTAAAAAAATAAATTAAAAAAAATATCACAGGCCTATTCCACTCTAGCTATGCAACACATTTTAACATAAAAGCTTATTTTAGAGTTTTTCCAGCTTGAATTGTCAACATGCCGCAAAATGGCCGTCGTCTGCAGGCTGCTGTAAAGGAGTGTTTACCCAGCTTTCATGTTTTTGTTGGGCAATAAGAATGATGAATATTTGCTTTGTCTTTAGCTTCTCGGATCTTCTCCAACACTTTGTCTGGGGTCGGTCAGTACAAAAAAGAAGAAGCTGTTACCTCATTTTTTATAATGTAATTTGATGAAAATCGATGGTAGGCTCAATTTTTTCTATAGGCTGATAATCTGCTGGGTAGTTCGACCGGAGAAGCCAAAAATGAAATGTTTCTGGCCTAAATTGGAGGCAGGTTTCTAATAATAACAGTAGCCATGAGTCATGGGAAAACAAAGAATTCTAAGGGACCGTTCAGAATTTATGACTGGGGGGGTGTGAGTTCTGCTGGAACCTCCGGTCAAAAATTGATACCACCCCTTATATTAAGTTCATGCAGATTTTTAGTACCCCACCCTTAGGTTTCATGCATATTTTTAGTACCCCCCCCCCCTTGACATACAAAGCACTACACAAATATATACTGTTATACAATATCATGCGTACAAATTCACGTCATTTTGCGGACTTTTGCGCGTAAAAAGGTCTAGATAAAGTGAGTTTATGCGTGTTTTATGACATTATTTCTTTGTTAAAATGTTTTACCCCCCCCCCTTAGAAGCATTTTTAAAAATTAATACCCCCCCCCTTGAAACATGTGTGAACAGTTAATACCTCCTCGGGCAAAACTCTGACCTCCCCCGCCCCCGTCATAAATTCTGAACGGTCCCTGATGAACGTAACTCAGATACCGATAAGAAAGCAAGATTTTATTTCGTGCCACGTCAGATCTAGTTTGTTCAAACAGAGACTGCGGCATCCATTTGCAATGCAGAGGAGCAGTAACAGCAGCAGTGACAGTAGTACAGTACCTCGATGGAATGTATCAGAACCATCAGATAGAAATTGACATCTAATGAAGACATGGTTCGCTTCCTCACAGGGTATTATCAGTTACACCCTGCTCATTTCGAGGGTACGGGAATATACACCACGAAGGACTCCATACACCACGAAGCCGAAGGCTGAGTGGTGTATGGAGGCCTGAGTGTGGTATATTCCCGTACCCTCGCAAAACGAGCAGGGTGTAACGGTTTTATCCTCAGACTTCTTGTTTTATTGATGCCCATAGATTCAGGGGGGGATCCAGAAAATTCCGGTGGGGGGGTCTATCGGGCTATCGCGTCGCGGAACACATAATTCGCGACATAACGCGACTGCGCGCGGATAAAATTAACATGTAAAAATATATAAATTTTGGTCTGGTGGGGGGGGATGCATCCCCCCCATCCCCCCCCTGCGTCCGTCCCTGCATAGATTATCTTGCAAACTGAGTCTGAAATGTCTTTCAGTAACAAAGCAACAGCATTGTGACGTCATCACTAGTGCTGTCACCTGGATCATGTCACAATGGCTCAAACAATGGCATTGTGACGCCATGACTATTGTTGCTACAAGGATGACGTCATAACAATCCTATGGTTGCAATTGCGACATCATTGTTTATCTCATACACCCTGTCTGGTGATGACAGACAGGGTGTACGGTGTCATACACCGCGGCTCTCAGCCAATCAGAATCAAGGATTCACACTGGTCTGAGGATAAAGTAGCACCTTTGATGATTTTAGAATATCATTACATATATTGAAAATTGTAATTGATATTATTTTGTAGTTGTTTGCAGATTGGCAATCAGAACAGTTTTAAAATTAACTTCCAAATTGGTTGCTTGATGTCAGTGGCTTGAAAATATTTTGTTTGTTTCATTAATGGTTTAATAAGTACATTTAGTGTATATATATCTCATATAAATATAGCAGCACAGGTGACAATGAGAAAACTAATTGAATGACTCGAGGTACATGTACTTCATGAAGTGAGAAGATTCGGAGATTGACAGAAAACTATTTTAAAAAGAGATGGCAAAGCAAGTTTGCGAATTGAAAGTGAGAAAATTAATTTTTCCAGTGGGTCTACAATCTGCAAAGAACTCTAAGCACCTCTCTGTTGGCTAGCGCAAGATCTCTTTGTTCAAATATATAGTTGGGCTTCTGTCTACAGGTTGACCGCTGTTTCATTGTGTCTGCTTTTTCCAGCCTTGGCAGAACATATGCGGTCATGTGTTGCCACCTAGTGACAAGTGTGAAATTTCGTGAGCTCCAGTGAGCAGTCCACATAAACCGGTTGTGGGGAACTCACAAAATTTTGTCTGGAAGAAACTATGGCTGTTTCTGAGTATACTGATGGCCTTGTCTACTTCCTTAGAGAATGGGATTGCAGAGTCTTACTCTGGTTTACCTCAATGTTGAATAGAACCTTTGTGAATGTGCCATGAAATTGGAACTATATAGCAATTATGGGAAGTCTGAATCACTTTTTTAAATTGAACCATCTGGTTTACTCCTCGCATGTTTGCCATAAGGGACGAGACACCTCGCTCCGCTCGGTGAGCCGGTGGCTCTGTCCCGTCTATCATTGATAAGAACTATATTTCAGCATGGCACTCCACAACTCCAAGTAATCAATATTTTGTGAGCACCAGCAGAAGAGCCTTGGCCAGATAGATGGAGCATATCATTATTGGGATGTGCTGAAAGGGCCGGAAGAATGTTGCATGGGCGGACTCTTGGCTGCTCTGAATAGCTAAGTTGGTAGAGAAATAGTGGGTATTTTGAACATCTGAAGGAACCCAATTCTCCTATCTTTAGGCTGATCTTCTCAAAGTCAGGTTAGTGTGCTGTTATAGATTATAGGATGTTTCAACGCCGGGACGTTTCACCACCGGCCGTAGTGGGTCGTTTCACCGCCAAAATAATAAAATTGAGACATTTCACCGCCCATCTACAACGATGTATTTCAACTAATTATTGCCTTACTAAAGTAGCTAAAAGTGTACCAGTCCTGGAGAAACACAATGTGAAAATAGAATACTTTAATAATTTCCCATATCTGTGAAACATACAAGCACATGCATTTCATCTACCAGACATATTTATAATGTACTTCCACACATGTTTCACCATGTGTAAAGTCAATTAACAAACTTTTTGCATCATTTACTATCACTGTGTGGCGGTGGATGTCTAAAGACCAGGGAGTTGAAAAGTCATGAATAATTTAGAATGAGAGTGAGAAAAAGGGAGCAGACTATGTGCAGAATAACTGCTCCTTACTATTCACACCAAACTTGATCCAACAATTACAATTCATACCAAACTTGAACATGTTGAACAGACTTTGATTTTACGGCCTTTTATAACACATTCCCTTAAAAGTCCGCTATCTATCAAGTTGAGCTAAAGGGCCGGCCCCTAGGCCAAGTGCTTAGGAGCAACCTAGTGAAGTTTTTCAGGATAAGGTTAATGTGATCGTTGATAAGTTGTTTTCAGCCTGGGCCCTAAATTCTAGCAGAAGCTCAGTTGTAGCAGTTCAATTCTGGTTCCAGGAAACCCATGTTATACGAATGTCTCATCCCATGCTAATAGTGCCCTTGCCTCATTATCATGGTCCAAGCCTGTCCATTACAAACTTATTTATTAAATAAATAGTTTAAAAAGTGGCACCACCCACCCTGATATATCACTTGGCAACAGAACATATAATCATTGTCCTTATAGCAAGATTAAGTTGATGCGGCTCTATGGAGATTGATGCCCATAAATTAAATAGTCACAAATACTGCTCAAAATTACCAGCATGCCTGCTTTAATACCAAAAATAAAGCATTTAGTGATAAATCAGCGGAACCATACAATCGACAGTGAAATATGTCCACTTTCCAGCTGCTACAATCTGACAATTTTAGCAAATGTTTCAAATCTGCCTTTAAATGCACTTAATATTGAAGTTTTTCAGGATAAGGGAACTAAGGTGGTTACTAAGACATTAAACACCCACTTATGAGCTACTTAGGTACTAACACTAGTAGCCATGGCCCCTTAAATGGGTCCTTACAGCACATTTGGCTACTTATGACAACTGTAAGGCACCAAAGAATCCACTAACAGCCAAACATAGGTACTTATGGGTACTTATGTTAGTTCCATCCACTTGCAGAGCATGAAGTCTACTAAGAATGTCCCTTTAGAAGGATTACAGAAGTGAGAATGCCTAAGGTGAAAATCCTTTGTTTGACAAACTTAGCAGATTTCATTTCGCATTGGTTCATTAAGCCCATACTGAGGAAAACACACCAGTTAACTGACTTGCATTGTTTTACCAACACATGCATAATCTCGATAGAACTGACAAATCAATAAGCGAAGCAGCAAACCCACGACTGCACAGTTCTGTTGCTGGAACAATGTAATGGAGCATGTTCCATAAATTTTTCTGAAAGAAAATACCTTGATATACATGCCAAAGTTTCAGATATGTACTATCAAACTGTTTATTGGAAGGATGTTGGATGAGGGGGTAGGGTCTAGACTAAAACAGATTTTTTACTTGATTTCCAGTGCCTCTAAATCAATAATTTTGGTTTGAATTGAACAAAATTATCAATGAGATTGATTACCTTCCAAAGCAAAAAAAATTAAATTGTACTATAAATGCTGCAAACATTCCAGAATTTACTCAAATTCTCACTGGGGGAGATTGGGGCAAGTTGTAACTTTTATAAACCATCGTTAACTAAATCAGGCAGATGATTCCCTAATTTGATACATGAAGCTAGTGTTGGAGGTTCGAGACCTGCCTCCATTGATGGTCATATTCTGATGGTGTGGGCCTTGGCTCAGTCTCAGCTGCACCAGACAAAAATGTCATTTTTAATTGTGAAAATTCTGTACTCAAAATGTATTGATAAAATTTGACATACAATTGGCCAGTGCTGAATTAGCAACATCAATGTCTCCTGCTCCTTATAATTTAACATGTTTAACTGATATGTTGTCAGAATTGGGAGTAACACTTAAGCTGTAATTTGAGTGACATTGTCCCCAAACCAATATTCGAGTCACTGGTGGCATGATAAGATACATTTTGGATCCAGATGTATGCAAAAATTATAGACCTGTGTCTAACCTCACTTTTCTCTCCAAAATTTTGGAAAAAGTTGTGGCATCTCAGCTTAATGACCATCTTAGCTTGAATGGCCTGCACGAACCTCATCAAAGTGCTTATCGACAAGGCCACAGTACAGAGACTGTGCTGCTTAGTCTCCAGAATGATGTCATCAAGGCCATCGGTGAACAGAAGATTGTACTATTGGTTATGTTGGACTTGTCGGCCGCGTTCGACACTGTGAGTCATGAGTGTTTGCTGTTGACTTTATCGGAACTTGGAATTTGCGATACAGTACTACAGTGGTTTAGAAGCTATTTAATTGGCAGGCAGCAGAAGATCAACATAAAGGGGACCTACTCGGATATTAAGGAACTAGCATGTGGAGTCCCCCAAGGCTCGGTCCTTGGACCGATACTATTTAATGTCTATACTTCATCACTGGGTCGCATGCTACGTCAGCTTTCCCCTCACTACCATATATATGCCGATGATTCGTCTTTATATCTGAGTGTGAAGCCGGATGAAATCAACTCTGCAACAAATGAAATTGCCAGATGTGTTTATTTGGTGCAAAAATGGATGTGCAAGTTTCATTTGAAGATGAATGAGGACAAGACTGAGTTTCTTGTGATATCAAGCAAGCATATGTCAAAAAGAATATCACCTATCCCTCTGTTTATTGGAGAGGAGAGTATTTCACCATCAACATCTGTGCGAAACCTTGGTGTGATCATTGACAAATTTGCATCTATGGAAGACTACATTAGCAATATATGTCGTGGCTCATATTTGCAACTGAGGAACATCAGTAAATTGAAAAAATACCTTGACCGCTCTACGCTGGAATGTATTGTCCATGCATTTGTTACATCAAAGCTGGACTATTGCAATTCCCTGCTTATAGGGTTGCCAAACACACTAATCAGTCGCCTTCAGCGTGTGCAGAATACTGCTGCTAGAATTCTGACAGGAACGCCCAAGTATTCTCACATTACACCAGTCCTAAAAGAGCTTCACTGGCTTCCTGTCGAGAAGCGGATTGTATATAAAGTGCTTCTGATGGTTTTCAAAGCTCTTCATCATCATGCACCAATTTACATCCACAACATCATCATCGAACATGTTCCGACTCGTAGTCTCCGCTCTGCTAGTCACAAACTCTTGAAAGTGCCTTACACTTCTTCATCTTTAGTCCAGGCCAGAGCTTTCAGTGTAGTAGGCCCACGGCTGTGGAATGATCTTCCTCAAGAAATTAGAAGTGAACTGTCTGTCGATCGCTTTAAAAGCAAACTAAAGACATTCCTTTTCAAAGCGTCATACAACTAGTCACTAGCCTCTGTGCAGTATTTTATTGACTTTTTAATTTGTGATATTTTTAGATTTTATGGACTTCAAAGACTTTTCGATTTTACATTTTACATTTATATTTTTACAATCTCATTGTATAGCGTTTTGAGCAGGTTTTTGGATTCTACGCTTTACAAAATAAATTTATTATTATTATTATTATTATTTAGACAACCAATAAATTGTGTCAATATAAGATACAATAACAAACCAGTTATATGCTGCAAATATTATATGAATGATTAAAATATGAGAAAAAAAGGTAAAATACAATGTAAGTTTAAAAAAAAGGGATCAACCAACCTGACTAATCCAATGATAAACCTCACAGCAACACAGGGTTCAGATGTGCAACCTAGAACTCTTTGTTAAGGTCCACCATTATCCCTAATTGTTGTGTCCCATTGTTTTAATTGCTTTACAATAGTGTTGGGCGGTTGTCATATTTTTTGTTTGGTTCGGCTTTCGGTTGTTTCTGACCCAAAAACGAGGTTTTGGTTGCGGTTTCTGTTGCAGACGAATCCACATGGTCCTTAATGTGCCCGACACGATTTTGCGATCCGCGGTTCAGCACCCGGTCCGCAAAATCGTTTTTCGGACCGGAAATCCAACGCATAAACATGGCACTCATCTGGGAGAGTGAACAGATTGACATTTTGTGGATTACTTCGTTGTTTTCTCAATAAAATTATGTATTATAATAACCGAAACACTCGGTTGTAAGATTGAACTTTGGTTAGAGTTTCAGTTGAAGTGGAGAAACCGAAACCGACCGAATCGAAATAACGGGAACCGGCACAACACTACTTCACAAAGTAAGTTTTTTAAAATAGAAAATTACCCCAAGGCAAAGATGACACAACTTACCTAAGTCTCCCCTACTTTTTTTTTTTTCAGTAAAAATTTGAATAATACACTACTGCACATGTACCAGGCCCCACTGACAGATGTTAGAAATATCCGTTCCAAAATATTTATGTTAATGTACATGTTTGAAGAAGGAGGATGCATACACCAAATTCATGGTGTTAACAGAAGGCCTCGGTTTAACAATGCATATTTTATGGTCTTATATGTATCAACTAATTTTGATTTTATGCGTAATTTAAAAGCTTTGCCGAAGGTTTAAATACTCATATTTGCTGTAAACCTTGTCATATTGCATTGTGGGTTTGCTCAAGCACAGTCTATGCTTGCACACGATCTGGTCTTTGTTTATTTCACACATTAGGATATTGACATTTAATCTCAATATTATGACAAACACAGAAACTTCGCAATGAAATTATATAAAACTGAGTAAAACAGTTCTGTAATCCCTCTAAGGAACCTCCACCAAGCATAAGGGGCCTTAGTGTCTTAGTTGCCAGCTAAGTTCCCTTATCCTGAAAAACTTCATTATACCCAACCCACTATACCAGTGAGTTTTTTAACATAGTTTTTTAACATAACCATTTGGCCTCCCAGTGGACAGATTTGGTCTCCCAGTCATTGCAAAATTGGTATCACTGGGAGACCAATTTAGGGATGCCATATTCCTTACTGAGATGGCATAGGTTGCGACCAATAACTGAGCTGACATCTCTGACACTGGATAATGCTACATACCTAATTTTCTGATATGGATTGTTTGTCATCGACTTCAGCAAGGTAATGAAACGTTCTGCGGCTTTATCTCTTGCACTGACGGTCTTGGCTAGAGATGGCAAAAATCTGCAATGAGTTGCTGGGTGTAACTTTAAGAGAATCTGAACACAACTGTTCCGATTCTCCTAAAGTTAAAAGTTACACTCAGCAATAATTTCACATTTGGTTTTTAGTTCTTGTGTGCTTTTGAATGTGAGGCTTCTTCTTTCCATATCAAAAAATATTGTTCACTGTCTTCACAATTCATTTTCTGCTAATGCCATCTTTCTGATACAATAATATATACTGATTTGCAATTTTATGTATTAAAAAAATTTTCTGACTCTTTTTGATGGAAATCAGCCGGAATCCTAAATTAGCAGTCAGCTCAACGTTTCAAGTCCCTTTTTCAAGCATGTCATTACATGAATATATTTTACGGCTGTTCAGCTGACAGATCTAGATGTCGCGCGTCACGGTGCTACGAAATCCGGTTGGTCTCCAAGTCGAAAATCCTTAAAAAATGCTCTGCACTATACTATATCCCCCCAAATTCCCTGGGATTTTAAGACAATCCAGTCAACAACCGCACCTCAATACCACCTGCCACCATGAGCGGGATTCGAACCGGCTACCTTTGAGTCAGCCTTAGGCTGATGCCCCATGTAATACTGTCCCTTAAAAGTCTGCTATCTAATGGTGATTTCTAACCAGTTAAGCTAAAGGGCCGGCCCCTAAGCCAAGTGCTTAGGAGCAACCTTTTATACCCAACCCACTATACTATACTATACTATTTAAAGGTACAATGTGTTCTAATAGGAGAAACTATTAAATGAACAATTTGCCAACAAAGTGATGGAGCAACACCCAGTCAACTCCATATGACCTTCAGACTGATGATTCATTTTTAAAAATCCCTACCAGTCTGTCGCTGAGGTCTATATCAGGTATAATAACTATAAGTCTAACTTTCCATCAGATCATTTTCAGTTTTTACATCTGAGCATCTTGAATAAAGCAGCTCTCATGAAGTCCAGTTTGGCGAAATAGATCAGTGGGTTAAGAGACGAGTTCAGTGCCATTAAGAACAGTGAAAATGGTGTGGTGACATCTGGACGTTTCCCCATAAGAAAAATAATGTAGTACGCATTATCTAAGCTGTAGCATCCAACGAAGAGAATTGTTACATAAATGAAAGACTTGGTTGCTTTGGAATTGGCAGTTGAGATGACTGAAGATTGTCCGAGTTCAGTGTTGTTCATTCTCCTCCTTAAGCTGTCTAAGACGATTGCGTACATAATAATTATTAACACCAATGGAATTCCATAGGTCAGTGAGAAATATAGGTATCCATACATTTTTAACAGTGATGCAAATTCTTTTGTTTGAAAATCATTTTTCCATTGGCATTGTCCATCCTGCTCCAATTGAAATTCAGAACAGTACACAGTGTTAAATCCAAGGCTTGTGATGTAAATGAGGCCCAATAGATATCTCACATGCTTCAGTTGCAGGAACTTGTACTTCAATGGAAATCGGACTACCATCATACGTTCAGTGGCCATGAGTACCAGATTCCAAATGGAAATATAGATAAATGCAAAACTTAATACTGAAAAAAAATAAGAATCGAATATTATGAGTTTGAATTTGTTAAATTCCTAATTAAAGTTTAGTGAAAGTCACAGAGACATACTCTCAATCTGACAACTACACAATAAAGCCATAGTTGTAACATTGCCAAACAAAAGATATCCTAAGAATTTCATATGACTGGGCTCTTAATATATTCACTGATGCTCCATAGTCAAATTTTAAGATTTTTGTCGCAATATATAGCAAACGCCCATTACTTCGGTATCAGTAAATTTCTGATTTTTTGCTTAAATATTATAACAGTAATTTCATTGTAAGTTGTAAGCCCAAGTATTACAGATAGCTGGGACAGAATGAGAAGCAGTTTATTTTGAAATCTTTCGATTGAGTACTCACCATAGGAATGAAAAACATGACACAAGAAGACATCCAGGTAAAATATTCCAGATACCCAGAACTTTGGAATTATCACATGTCCACACACAGTCAGGCAGACCATTGCATCAATAACTGATTGGTACTTCACTAAAACCATGGTCACCGGCGGCAAATGGCCTTTACTTTTATGGAGTACCGCAAGGATCAAAATATTGCCAATGATACCTATTAGCAAAAGGAGTAATTGAAATCCACCGTATATGTCCACGGTAATTGAAATCTTGTAGATATTACTACTTGAATTCATAAATACATTGATATCTGTCATTCCGTATTCGGTGTAGGTGTTTGTCCCAACTCTGGAAGCACTTGCCATTGTTCACTTATTTAATAAATGTATATATTGAAGGTAATCCTGGAAAGGATAGGCTAGACAGTAGACACCTCTTTATGTGAGATGGAGTAGAGGCATGTAAATGTGTATATCAGTCAGTGGTCATGCTGTTATATTGTTCAATGTCAGAAAACCCAGATGTTTCAAATGTAGAATGCAATGTTTTATCTATGATCTGTCGGCCACTGGCAGGATGACGCGCAGGCGTCGGACATTGCAATAATTAATATCACTGCACACAATATTTACCATGCTCTTCTACTTGCTCTTGGGGACCCAAAAACGTGACTGCACAATAATATAGACCACGCTCTAAGCAAAAAGGTTTTATATGGAACTTCAATGGTTCTATAAGCTGGTATAGATAAGGAACCCTGAAAGGTTCATTCTTCAACTTTAGAAAGGTGCAACAGCAAACAAAAGCAACACTTAGATAATCCAGCTGCACTGAATGGTTCTATAAGCTGGTATAAATAAGGAACCCTGAAAGGTTCATTATTCAACTTTAAAAAGGGTGCAACAGCGAATGAAAACAACACTTAGATAATCCAGCTGCAACACTTAGATAATCCAACTGCACTGAATAGAACTCCCACAATGGAACCCCTTTCGCTCAAGTTGGGAGTGTAGAGCTCCATCTTAGGGCCTTCCAACTTGTAATATTGAACCTTTCCAATTCAGTTGAACCCTGAACAAAATTTTTTTGCTGTGGGTTCTTTATATGTACCATCAAGAACATTTTGCATGTACTGGGAAGATGAATGCAATCTGTACAGATAGTGTGGCAGACTCTATTTCATGCGCAATAATTAAATAAAAGAAGCATATAAGTTCCATACATATCTGCACATTATGTCTATCCATCAATCTATATCCTGTCAGAGTATATTGTATATTCTGAATAAACTGAAGGAAAAGATATGAAAACTGTACCTGTTCGACACTGAATATACATGTGCTATCCACAGAACCTTCAAGTGGCCTTCAGTCGGATGAGTTGCACAACCTAAACATTTCTTGCAGATCAAATGGAACATCTATCTATATATAATATGTAAATGGCACTGCCATGAAATTCGCGCAGCACTTTAAAAAGTTTTTGTGGGACTTATAGTGTTACCATAACTTTCATGTTTATTTCATATTCAATGTATGAAAGGCAGTTATGTCACTGTTTCAGAAAATTAGAAAGACAGATACATGGAAAGACAGAGAAAAATGTAGAATAGTAAGATAAACTAGACAAAAAATATAATAGATAGATATATCGATAAATATATCGATAAATAGATAGATACTGAGATAGATAGATAGATGTATTGACAGACAGATAGATAGATAAATTGATAGATATCACTTCAGCAAAGCCTTCAGTGAATAGATCAGACACACCCACAAAGATGGCCAATGAACAGGCCTTCACACAGGTTATGCAAATGAGGTCCATTTGACTGATTGGGACAATTCCATAAGGGTTACATGCGCGTTACTTATATTGGTAGATAGATCTCTCTGAGACCTTTCAAATGATAGGTCATACGGCTCTGTAGTGTTAATAGTTGCTTCGCAAATTGCCGGTAAACTTTCGAAGTGAAGAGAAATCCTAGGCGCTGATTGGCTGTGACGCTCTGACGCAAAATCTTATGATAATGTCAGACGCTAGCATGATTCGTCTAGGGTAGATTATCTGGGTGATAGATATATATTAAATAGATAAATAAGATTGATAGATAATCAGCTAAATGGTAAAAAGGCAGACAGCACTGAAAGCTGCCAAAGTCAAGTCTATGTTAGATTGTTGATATTACATAATAGTATACATATATAGTAATACAAAAACAATAACATTGCATGTAGATTAACTGTTCGCTGTTACATAATCATCAGTTTATAAGATTATGTAACTTTAATTTTGTTATGTTTTCTTGTTGTCTGATTGAAATTAAATTAATCACATGTTAATAATTTGATTTAGCTTGTCAATGCTAATAATTTTAACTATTCCATAAAAATTATTGGTACAGGATATAATACTAGAGAAAATTGATTTTTTAACACACTTTTGGAAGATGAATATGTTATGTTTTGGTAAATACGAAACTAAATCATTGATAAGAAGCTGGACCCACTTGACCTAATTCCCAGCTGTGGACTGTTGATGTTGAGACCTTCACTGCACAGATTTTTGAGTCTTCTCTTGCACTCAATTCGCTTCGCTCAACGGCCTTTGGCCGTTTCGCTGCGCGAATATAAATAAAAGTGTAAGGCCAGGGGCACATTCAGCAGGTCGGGTTCCAACTCTCACCTCATAAAAATCACCCCATTTTTACCTCCTTCCTTCAAACACCCTCCTATGCCTCAAAACATTATAATTGCCATAATCCACATAACCAACTCACCTATACCACCCTAATTTCTAATTTCAAACAATGCTAATTTCAGCCTCCTCGGCCCCCAATATTTTTTGTGTAATTTTACTGCTTATGTATGTCAGTTTACTGTTACACTACTTACTTTTATACCTTACACACAATACTTCTAATACAAATGCAGGCCTGCAAAACACTTACCTTTCCCTGCAAAGTTAGTTTAAATAAGGCAAATATACTGACTGATTGGCACTTGATATGTCACTTTTAGTGATGCAGACCGGACCGCCTTGTACCGGTCTGGTCCACGGTCCAGCCCTGGACCGCCAAAATACTGGACCACCCACAAAAAACCGGTCCAGTGTTGGACCGGATCAGTCAAGTGCCGGTCCGGACCGGTCCAGTGATTTTTTATGTCATGAAGAGTATCGCATGAATTTTGTCATCTCCAAAAATGAAATTGATGTCATATAGCATGTTTTTTACCTCATTTTATCATAATTTTTGAAATGCCGATGGACCGCTTCTGGACCAGTCCAGTAACAAAATCGGACCACCTCATCCTGGACCAGATCAGGACCGGACCACTTTTGTAAATACCGGACCACCCTCTAAAAGGTGGTCTGGTCTGCATCACTAGTCACTTGGTCAAATGTAAGTTACTTTCACACCTATCCGCAGTCCAATCAGACAATTACCAATTTAATCATCCATTTGATCTTCCCTAACTTTTCAAGCTTTTTGACTTCACATGAATGATGAATCTGTTGATTCATACATGCATGCATAGATAGAGATAGACAGCTAGACAGACAGACAGACAGCTAGACAGCTAGACAGACAGACAGACACACGGATAGATAGATAGATAGATAGATAGATAGATAGATAGATAGATAAATAGATAGATAGATAGATAGATAGATAGATAGATAGATAGATACCTAGTCAATACACAGACATCATATTTTCCCCACTCTCTCTCACAGGACCATTTGGTATGTCCTGCCCACATTACTGTGTCTCAGCCACATAACCCAACCCCCCCCCCAAAAAAAAAACATTTACAATTGCAGTCCTCCTCCTTTAGTCATTTATGGCTGGGTAATTCTATAACAAAACAACCCAAGTCAGGGTCACTGAGTAACAATATCACGAGCTGTTGTGTGAATTAATATCACTCGAGCCCGCAGGGCGAGAGTGATATTAATTCACACAACAGCGAGTGATATTGTACGAAGTGCCCTGACGCGTGGTTGTTTTGTTTTTATCACCTGGTTTTACCTCAAATTTTCAGTTGTAAAGAGGGATTATTTTCTGCCATTGCAAAAAATGTGACGTAACCATGGAGCAACAATGGACATGACGTCACAATCCCATTATTCTGGCCCTTGTTTGGTTTGTGACATCATCAGGCAGCTGAAATGCTGGTGATGTCATATCCATTGTTAAAAAATATCGCCCTTGAAGGGTGGTATTTTTTACAATATCATAGGCCCTGATATTTTGACTGTAAACAGTGATATTTACAGCCAACCAGGTGATAATAGTTACAAAATAAAGTTTTGAGTGCATGATAGGATATCTAGCCAAACATAATGAGCAGTTACCTAGCAGTTACCTAGCAGTTACCTAGCAGTTAAATTAGTGTAAAATTAAAGTTATACACGGGCCATTCTCAATCATGTACAGCCTCTGCACAGCCTCTGCAAAATCTTGCATGCCAAGACCAAATAGGGTACACTACGTAGAAGACTGCTGGCTAACTGATCATTTCCAGCAAAATATTTGGTCATAACTTCTTGAAAGCCCCCCCCCCCCATATTCTCTTAGTAGGCACAAGTTTGTCACTTTAAGGAGGGATGATCATCATACACTCTAAACAATTTCAGACAAAATTGGTTTTTTAGATTCAAAATGGGTTTTTGAAAGAACATCTCTGCCTAAAACACGCTTCAATTGGTACAAAATCCCATGTGATAATAATGATATACATACTCAGGTGTGCGAATTACAGAATCCAAACAATTCAGGGGTGGATTTCGAAAATGTCGGTTCGGAGGGGTTTCAAATGTTCTAAAAATTTTACAGGCCTAGAGGGGGCAGGCTGAACCCCCCCCCCCCTGGATCCGCCGCTGACCATTTTGCCAATAAAACCTCCGATTATCAGCAGATAAAACATGTCATGAAAATCATATCATTGTACTATTGTTTCCATAGTATATATGAAAACTCAAGCATTAGTATTATTTAAATTAGACTGAATGGGGCCATACACACAACCAAATTAAATATCCAGGCCAAATAAATATGATGGCGTGGTCTAACATTTCGTACTTTTATGTATAAAGCTATCGTCGGGTTGCTTAAAGCATTAAAATACTACTTAGTGAGGGAGGAAGGCGGTCAGACAAGGCAAGTTGGTCTTACAACAGGGGGTTGTACCACACATGTACCTGGTAGAGTGGGTCGGGGCAAGAAGCCCGGGTTACGTGAGAAGCCCCCCCAGGGTTATATCTAAACTTACATTTTTGGTGCTTTTTCTTATTGATAGGATTAAAGCTTGAGGCTTTTTAGGTGATGTCACAAATTTTCAGGGCAAACAGCACCAAACCATAGAAGTAATTTAAGAAACAAAAAAAGGTGCATGGTTTATGTAACTTTGATTAATTCTTTGAAAGTGGTTGTCACAAATAACTTCGGAAATTATTAAAAGAATAATGGATATCTGCATTGCTTCACTTTATGACCATTACATAAATACGATTTGGATCATATTTTTTGCATTTCAGCTCAAAATATAGTGGTCAAATCAAAATATGTGAGTTTGGGGCGAGAGGCGCCACATGGTATGGGGCATGAGGCCCCCCTTCACTGAGGCCTCGGAGTCGAAGCTGCTTCAGGAACCATTTCATAATGTGTACTTTACCTTAAATCTTGATAGAATAGCTAATTGAAGTCAAAAAATTTGGCCGAAATTAAAACAGGGCAAAAAATATTAAAAAATAAATGTATGAACAGAAAAATTCAGAAATTCAGAAAAAGTGAATAGAATTCCTTAAAAATGATAGAAGAACACCAAGAAATAACTTTCAAGCTGAATGCGCCCGCAAAAAAATGCCATAGGATTATAGTAGGGGGGCTTCTTGCCCGATGGGTGGGGTAAGAAGGCCATTTTATATTTTTTTCAAAAAGGGCTGTAACTCCTTTACCAAAATTGATAGACATTTGTTTCACTAGTTATATGTAGTATTTATTCGTGAAATGTGATTAAATGTTACATTGCACAAAGGAAATGAATTATGAAATAAATTAAAATGTGGCAATTGTCTCTATCACATGCGTAATTTCATCCTTTGAAAAGCCAGGCAGAGTCTGGCTTTCTTTACAGAGTGTCAGTTTTTTAATTGAAATGCTCTTCTGCAGAAGTCATCGTCATTTTCTATAGTCGTCTCTGCTCTGCAAAATTGAAGGTTTCTGCCAATCAGACCCCCTTCCATGGATCTGTGCATTTTGATATATTTCACCAGTTCATTGTCGCCTGTGTCAATCGTGTGACAGAGCTTCTTAAAACGGTTGCACAGTTGTACCATGAAAGGAGGCTTGTCCACCAGGTGGTGTAGTATACCAGAACGAGTTTTCCAAGGGAGGTTCCATAACCGCCGAACCGTTTTTCTCCACTGCATATGAAACTGATTTATGGCCTTCTTATTGTGTAATGACCATTGTTGGCATCCATAAAAGAAACAATTTGAATCAAAAAGTTTGTTGCACACATGTCTCTGGGCACTACCAAAGTGTACAATAATGCCATTTATGCGGGAAACAAAGTCATTTTTCTTTGCCTGCACATCTTGTTCATCATCAAGGTCGCTAGTTAGTAAATTGCCAAGATGTTTAGCACTCATAGTCCAATCAATTTCATAACCATTTAACTTCAGTTTGTGTACAGGGAGTATGCGTTTCTTGTTAAAAGCAATGTTTACAGTCTTGGCATTATTGAAGAGAACTTTGTAGTCAGCTGCAAATTTTTCACACTCCTTCAGCATTTTCTGTAGTCCACTGAGGGTTGGTGCTGTCAGGGTTACATCATCAGCGTAAGCAAAGGCACCAGCGAATTCATGTCCGATATGACATCCTGCTCCACAGACTTTTAGTCGCTTCAAAATAAAGTGTAAATAGCAAGGGTGAGGTGATTCCACCCTGTCGCAGGCCATTGGTGCATGTGAATTCATCTGAGAAATTACCACGCCACATCACTCTCACTCTCTGCCCCAGGAAAGAATCAACAATAATGCGAATGACAGGTCCAGGCATTTGCTTTTCAATTAGTAATTGCACGAGTCTGTCCAGCCTCACCGGCCCGGTCAAAAGCCTTGGACGCATCGAGCAGTGAGCAAAACACAGATGAATCTGCCTCAGTATAGTGTTGAATTACCTCCTTGAGCATGAGAGTGCATAGAGTTGTCGAATGGCCCTTCTTGTAGGCGAATTGCAGGTCTGAGGTAACCATATGTTGAGAGTATTTCCGGAGAATAACAAGATCAAAGAGTTTATTTACACTTGAGCATAAGGCAATGCCCCTAAATTTGTCGCTCCGATAGTTTGTCACATTGTTTTCTTTAGGCAAAGACACTATAGACGCAAGTAACAGTTTGTAAGGGTAGTATCCATGTATAAACATCATAGAAAACAATGATGCTAAGGTAGATAGAGCCTCCTTTGGCAAATACAGTAGGTGGTTCGACCATAATCCTTGGTCACCATCGTTCTTATCATATTTCAAATGTTTAACAATATCCACAATAACTTCAGTGTCCACCATAAACTTTTCATAAGTGCTGTTATTGACTTCCTCTAAGACACTATTCATAAGGGAGTTAAGTCTGTCATGATCCGGAGGAACAGAATTATATAAATCCTGGTAGTTTTCAAAGAATATTCCACAAATATCATCTGCAGACTCCTTGCCATCCACTCTTTGTGGAGTTTCTCGAATCTTAGCTCTCATTTTCTTAAGTTCTGTCCAAATATTCTGTTGTCTATTAGATGATACGGCTTGGGCAATACGACAGTTTCGAAGGTCCCTCAACGATTTTTTTGTGTTTCATGATTGCCGTATGAATGATTCCAGAGGACGGACGACCATGGTCATTCCAGGCACGGCCCCAGAATAAACTCTCATCTCGATACGGCTTAACATTTTCCTTCCAGAAAGGAGCCAAAGGATGTCCTGCTTGACATATAGGAAACACATCACTTCCAGCTTTCAGGCATGCCTCAATGACACTGTCACAGAGTTCATCAATTAAATCCAGATGATGAGAATCATTGCATTTCATGTCTTTGCAAGAAGAGGCGCAGTTACTTCTGAGACAGCCTTTTTCGATCATTAGGCATTTGACATTTTCTTCATACAACTCTTTGTGATGTGCACTCACTTTATGCCAAGCAATTTTCTCAGGAGTTGGTGTCGACTGCGTAGATGGCAAAGCATTTGCATGGACCTCCATATTTAAAGTCATCAGAACAGGCCTATGTCCATAATCAACAAGGGTATTTCCAACTTCTATCTTGCTGAGCTTGCTATTCAAAATTCCAGAAAGTAAGAAATGGTCGATCTGGCTTCCGCCTCCTGCTGTTATAAGTAGAGTCAAGTGATCCCTTCATGACAACATAAGCATTTAAATAATCGACCACAAAAAGTAGATCAAATCACACCTCGAAGTTAAGGGGGGCTGCATGCCCCGTGCTACTCTACATGTAACTACCACTGTAGATAAAACAGGTCGTGAAAACCATGTTATTGTTTCCATAGTATATGAAAACTCCAACATTTGCATTGTTTAGAATTAGTTTTAATGGGACCATACACACAAACAAATTAAACATCCAGGAGATATAAATATGATGGCTCATTCTAACATTTCATAGTTTTATATGCAATCAGTCCACACTGCCATTGTAATGATTATATTTCAGCAGTAAAATTCATCCTTTTTGTTGGTATTTCTGGTTTCTAAATATGTTGTATTTCAAATGTCTATTATGATTATATTTCAGTAGTACAATGTCATCTTTCAAGTTGGTTATCCTGGGGATATAATGTATTTGAAATGTATTTCAAATGGCTATTATGAATATATTTCAGTAGTACAATGTTATCCTTCAAATTGGTAATCCTGGTTTGTGGATATGTTGTATTTGAAATGGCTATTATGATTATATTTCAGTAGTACAATGTCATCCTTCAAGTTTGAAATCCTGGTTTCTGGATCAGCAGGATTCATCTCTCTCCTCCTGCTGCTTACGGTTCCTCCGATATTCCAGCAGGATAACACACCCACCAGCAATCTAGGTGAACTTTTTTTTCAGTATTAAACAAACTGAATAAATAATGACAAGAATCATCAGCTTCTGTACATTTCATAATCCAGAAGTTTTGATGGCCATGTGATATGATATTAATGGAATATTGACGGAAATTTACTGACTGTGTCAAATATGTATTTTGTTGACAAATTAAGGAAATGAGATTGAAACTTCGCGTTAAAGCAAGCACTTCTTGCATTTTCCGTCAAAGTACTTTCTCAGTCAACAATTTTTGCTGTCAAAACATTAAATGTGATTCCTTTGTGAGGATTTGGTTTGTGGAGCAACACCTACAAATTTTAAAAGTTGCTATAGATGTCTCAAATTTAGAATACTGAAATCTTGCCGAAGAGGTACTTTTCTCAGCAAATCATATTCTGTTGGCTAGGATGTTAACATGGCTTTACTTCCTTGAATTTTGCACTCATGAGGCCCATTAGTAATGATTATTGGGAACAGAGACAAATGTGACTTACACTTCATAAATCAAAATGAAAAATAATCCTTAACAATTAGATGTGCCACAATTAATCCTGTCATACAGTTATGTCCATCAGTAATGATACACTCTTAAGGAAAGCACTCCAGAGTGCCTAAAAGGCATTCCAGCTTGTCACAAATAGGATAGCCAGCCAGTTCCTCGAAGTACCCAAATGCAAGGTGTTTTCAAATACCTTACAGTTAGTTACCTTAGAGAACCTGAACAGGGTATTTCAAAAATCAATTTGCATGAAATATTCAGAACATCAAGCTATTCCAGAAGGTTCTTCTATCAACTCATATATTTTGCCCTAATTTTTTAGAATTTCCGTCGACATAGGCATTTTATTTTATTGTGAAGAGTTGCTAAAATGGTCATATGTAGTGAGATATTTGGCTACACTGGCCTCCTCTTCATTTGACACAAGCTCCTCTCTTCAAGCCCGGTATTGAGAGGGGCAGAGTAAAGTTTCAAAATAACTATCCATACCTAACGAAAATTTCTGAACACCATACGGGTAATTTGAGGGAACTGTAGTACCATTTTCTTCTTAGAGTGTAATGGTCTTCTTTCTTCTTTCAGGAATATCATGTTGGTGCCCAAACCATTTCACCAGCACTATGAGGGTCTATGCCCATTGGATTTGCAGAGAAAATATCCTCAATGATCAAAGTAATCCGGTTTACAAAAGATACTATCGTGACCATGAAAATGCCCCAAAAGACAATTTCACCCTTCCTACTGATGACATTGATAATGACAAGTACCAGAAAAGAAGCATTGCAATATTGATCGCTTTGGAGTTATTGATGGTTGCCTTGTTATATGTCAGCCTTTCATTTGACCCAATTGAATTTGGAGCTAAATGTAGGACCGCCCACATAATCGTCCATGTGGCCAGCATTTTCTTCTACCTCGTAGCATCAGTTGCACCTTTTGGTTTTGTGAGTGTTATGGATGTGAGCAAAGTGAGCGGAGTACGACTGTGTGATTTTGAAATCGGACATAATGAAAGGATTCTTGAATACGTTGTCCAGTGTGCCTTTAATTACGAGAGATCATCGCATGACCTTCGTCCATTCCTCATCCTGAATGCTGCTATTTGTGCAGTGACCGCTCTGCTCACAGTGGGGTCATTTGTGCACCTGTTCAAATCAGGCTCGAAGAAATACAATAGTGACAAAATGGCACAACTTGAACAATGAATAGGCATTTCATATATTTTGCACATTTTTTGGTTTGTAACACTATCATGAAAATTGCCAAGTGCTTCAAAAGGAAAATAACCTTTTTGATGGATTTCAGGTAGATGTATATTTACTCATTATATCAAATATGAACACTTGTTTTCATCGATACATCCAGAGAATGACTTCATTATTTTGGGTTTAAGTGTAATAAAATGATTATTCTTTACTTCTCTTTGGCTCATTATATCAAATATGAACACTTGTTTTCATCGATACATCCAGAGAATGACTTCATTATTTTGGGTTTAAGTGTAATAAAATGATTATTCTTTACTTCTCTTTGGCTTTATGTTATGAATATGGTTCATAAACAACACCACTTTGACTAGATTTCACAGTTCATTTGATTACACAAAATGAAAATTATTAAATATGAAGAGAAATATGATGAAATTTTAGGCAGATTGCTGTGGCCACCATTTGTCCGAATTACTTATACTGTTTTTTGGCTCCGCATGTAGGTTTGACGATTGGTTTAACGATGTCATCTCTGTAAATTTTTGTTTTACCTGAAAATTATTGACTGGTAGATCAGAACATACAGTATATGCTGTCATGTGTTGCCCCTAGTGACTAGTGTGCGATTCTGCCGGGGCTGTTTCTGAGTGTGCTGATGGCCTTGTCTTCTTCCTTAGAGAATGTGATTGCTGAGTCTGACTCTGGTATACGTCAATGTTGAATAGAAATTTTGTGAATGTGCAATGAAATTGGAACTATTTCTTGGGACAGCAATGCTGTAGCATACAAAATCAAATTTTGTGCCAGGTGGCAGCAGCATGCAGTTCTCATTTTCACCAGACTGGGTTTCAATGCTAACTGAGTTCTATTTGCTTGGTCACTTTGTAGCATGTCTGTCACCAGATGGCTCCCGGTCAGTATCTAAATTTAGCAGACAAGTATTGCCATGCAGTGGAATCGAACCTTGGACCTCAAAATTACAATGCCAGCATGCAATCCATTCAGCCATTGAAGTACATGGCTTTGCGAAAAAGAATCTTCACACCAATGGCGATCTCAACATTATGGAATCTTTAATCAAGATTTAAGAACAGGGTAGGAATGGAGGCATATGATATCAGTCTTTTAACAAAGTGGCCAATCAGAGACTTGCATGATTATAAGTTATATTTGGATTCCTAGTTGCAGGCCAGCATACGAGGGGCGTTCAGAAAGTTCTTTGCTTTTTTTTATATGGACACTTATTTTCAATCTAGAACAATGAATTTTTTACAGGATAAAATTCAGCAGTTTTGGAATGGGTTTCCAAAATTTTGGAAAATTTGGACATTTTTAAGTCATTCTGTGGTTGCCATGGAAACAGAAAGTTTGGCTAGGTGGAGCAGGTAGTATGGAGATCAAGAAAATCAATGAATTGTGGCTGAGAGAGACCTCACTCTGCCACTTGTATTGGTAAGATTGACAATATTTGACACAAGAAATATGATATTAGCTTCTAAATATACTTTCAATCATACCAAATGTTTGTATTCTTACAGCGAACCAATGTGGGAAAGCACTCCTACATGCCTGATTTGGCAAGAGCGATTCAGACGCCAGATTGTTTGTTTGTTTGTGTTTTGTAGAAATCTCACAGAACGCTGTCCTGCTACATGTACCCAAATTTGTTTTTTTAATCCAGAAGGTGGCGCACAAGGCTAGCTCCAAAAAATCTTTTTGTTCTACAGGGTAGTTTTCTATGTGTGTTTGTTTGTCTATGACACATAACACGCAAAAAAAAGAGAACTAGTTGTTAATTACGACTGAGAACAAGTACCCACTTGGGCATATACATTACAGAACCCAAACATTTGCCAAAAACCCGCTTGTGGATAACACATGTCCTTACAACAATATTTTGTTTCCATGGTAGGCCCTAAATGAAACTACAGCATAAACATTATTTAGAATTAGATTGAATGGGGCCATACACACAAACAATTTAACTGTCCAGGCCATATAAATATGATGGCATGTTCCGACATTTCATTCCTTTATGCGAAACCAGTCCACAGAGTTGTAGTATATGTACTTACGCAGTGCTGATGTTTTATGTTAACAGCATTTTAAAATTGAGGTGAGATTTATGAACATATGTAATAGACATAAATCATGTTATGTAAAGGCCTATGCATATTCTATTTATATATTTTTCAATGCGCCAGTTGCTGTTTCCTCATATTACAAACATTTCATTGTACATTACATGGACCATGCCTTGATAGTAGTTAGAAATCCAGGAGCGGGGGGGGGGGGCAAAGGGGGCCAGGGTCTGAAATAGGGGGGGCCCACTTTCTGCGGCATTTTTGGGGCAATACTAGGGTAAAATATGACGACGCGACACAAGCCCCACTTAAAAGCGACATAGGAACGTTGACGCTCTTTTCTTCTGGTCAACACTAACTGCATTTACTATTTAATTCAGATATGGTAAAAAACACTAAATATTCTTCCACATTTACTTTTTAGAGAGAAATGACTTTCCATAAAACCAGTTGGACCAAGTGCAGAATTTTGATTTCAACCATTCAATTTGTTATGCACATGGAATTAGAGGACAGTTCATTGCGAAAATAGCACTTATTAATCTCTGACCATGCACAATAATGTGATGTTATAATCATTGCCATGATACAAGTTTAACACTGACTTGAATGGTCTCATGAAATTACTCATTTTTTTATTTGGTCAAGTAGTGATCAATAGGCCTAAAAGCTAATAGCGATCGCTGAAAATGACACAAATTCTAAAAATATAGGGAAATTCCATGCAACACATGAAAAACGGAGCAGTTTGTACAAATAACTCTGGTTAATTGGACCTGTCCAGAGATATTTCATCTAGGTGCAATATTTCTTTAGCTCAACAATGGTAAGTGGCAAGGGAAAGATTTCCTCAACTCACAAGATTGGGAAACACTGAGATTCGAGGCAAAAAGGCAAACAATTCAGGTAGATGTTTAATAAACATAGTTAAAAACCAATGGTTTTCACAAGATTTCTCTTGAAATAGTATTACATCTTGATGGAATGTGACTAAACTGTACCTGCCACTATAATCAATAAAAAAGTTCAAAAGTTCAAAGTTCAATGTATTTTATAGGGTGTGTTGTGGGGTTTTTTGACAACTGTAACACCAGAAGTTGGGGAAGACACCATAATTTAAGCGAAGTTCATTTTACATTCCTATGTGCACTGGACATTGGGATAACATATTTTATGGCGCTGTTAAGATTATGATAAATTTGAAGGGTGCCATCTTTCAAGTAGGTGAATATCGTTCCTGTATATCGAATATAATATGTGATAAGTCAATGTCCAGAGATTCAAGATAGTAGGGTCATTTCATGTCAAATCAACCAAATTTCAACAGAGTTCCCAACTGAGAGTCACAGTTTGTTTCCATAATACTATCACCGGAAGACTATATAGAAACACAGCAATGAGCAGAATTTGAAAAAGAAACATGGTAATAAAATATCATAGAAATACAGTTTAGATGAAAAGATAGTTGGTCTGTGATGCCCCATTTTGGAGAAAAATGGAATTAAAGGGGGTAGCCAGAGGGGGGGGGGGAGCTAATAATTTTGTCCTTAACTGTAAATAGCAATTTGTGTCAGAATTAGAAGAGTTATTTTAGTTTGGCAAATACAGTAAAACTAAAAATAAAGTGTGACTACCCCAGCAGGAAGGAAGAATCAGCCACTACTTTACCCCTTTCACACCTTTGGGGTACCTTCTAATAACTTCCTTCCTTTATCTACTTTAAACTACCGTACCTTTTAAAATGACATTAAATTCACATTAAAAATACACCAATTAAAACTCCTTCACCCCCTTTGTGTTTGATTTCTTTGATATTATGCCCCTTTGCTTATTCAATAAAATTGCTAGTTGTCTTAATGGAGTTCTAGATATGGCATAAGGTTGTGGTGAGGAGTCAAAAGTAGTTGTAAGGAGATTGGGGTTTAGAGAAGAAAGGAGGGCAAAAGAGGTAAACAAAGGACTTCTGACAGAAAATGTTCTTACTTTATTTTAGGTTGTGCTGTATTGTGCATGTTTAAGTTGTCGAAGAAGAGAAACATCTAGTGGGGGGCTTCATGGAACCAGTTGCCATTTTCCGGTTCAATGATGCAAGGATACCGACGAAATATTTTAAGTTACTTAGGCCTGCCATTTTACTTTGCTTATTTAAGGGCATATGATACTGTTCACAACAGTGCCCCTAATGTTAATGAAATTTGCCCCAGGTGATTTGTCACCAAACTTCTAAAACAATGCAGTTAAAACCACAGAAACTTAACGAAAATAGAATTCTAAACTTTTTTTCCGAAATTTTTTGACATGACGCCGGCCCCCTTATCGGTGGACCCACCCACTGCTAACTACGGGAAGTAGTTTGTAAGCAAACCTTTTGACCCCCCCCCTTTTCAAAAAATAAAATTGCTATTTCATATCTCAGCTGGAATATTACCAAGTTTTACTACATTTTCATATGTATTTTTCATTTTATAAGCCCACAGATATGAAAAAACATGATTTTCCCTATGTTTTCAATGTTATTTCCGAAGACAAATTGGGGTGCGTTAAAGTATCAGTAGTTCTTTAAAGTGCTGGTGACAGCCTGGTGACCCCCTATCTTATATTTTCTCTGTATTCCTTATAATCTCAGCATGCTTATCACAAAATTTCATTCACTTTTCATTGTTTGTTCTTTAAATATTGTTACTTGCAGTTGAATTTGATGTTTGGAGTGCTTGCTGGACAAAAAGTTATAGCTATGCACCTGTAGTATGTAAGATACAATGATATGTCAATTATCAACCCAAAGGGTGATGACTTACAATTTTTTTATAATTGATACCAAAAAAAAAATAGAAATAATTCTGTATCATTGAAAATTGCATGCGACATTTGCCATCCTATTATCATCCACTGATTCATACGACTTCTCTTAATGGCAATGAATCGCCATTTTGAAATGCAAATGACCTGGATCACTGTCAGTAAAAAGGAGTAGAAATTTAATGGTGTTGAACTAGGAGTACGCCCCTTACTCCCCTAACACATCACACCCAAGCATGCATTTTTTATGCCAACTCGGGTGTGCATTTACTCGTTGAGTTATAATTTTAGGTCCCAGTGCTCTACACCCAAAAAGGTGTAAAATTGTGTCTTTTGGGTTCTCGGTGCAAGCTGCATGCCACGGATAATAATTTTTAGTATGAATTTGAACACTGGAAGTTTTTTTTTACAGCAAATTCTGGCTCATGTCTTCCAGTTGGCATGCCTATGAGTTAACCTGTACTACGTGTACTATTCATGTGTTCATGAATGTTTTTTAGAATCCGAACAATGTCCAGAAATCAGGAAATACCTCACATGGGATGAAGATGGTGAGGAATTAATCTACGAGGAGCAGACGACTTGTTGGAGATGGTTGCCTAGCGAATTCATTTTTGAACTACATGATATATAAAACAGACATATTAAAGAATGCAATTATCAGACTGAATTTTGTGGAATTTATTTTGTTTTTTATTAAAATATGTACCGATAAATGTTGCTTTCTTTATGACCGATGTACTGTATTCATTGTAAATATGAAGCACTTGTAACACATTTACTGATGCCTGGGTGCAAATATGAATAAATAGGCCTAATGAACACATTTTTAACTCCTTGCAGCGTTGTTTTGATAAGACAATAGGCATGCTGTCTACAAGTGGACCGCTGTTACATTGCCACTTCTTTTTGCAGCCTTGGCACTTTGAAAGTTGGCAGATCAGAGCATAAGATGTCATGTGTTGCCATCTAGTGACTAGTGTGCTATTCCGCGAGCTCCTGCGAGCGGTCCAGATCATTTCAGTCTGAGGAACTCGCACAATTTTGTCTGGAAGAAACCGGGGCTGTTTCTGAGTGTGCTGATGGCCTTGTCTACTTCCTTAGAAAATGTGATTGCCGAGTCTGACTCTGGTATACATCAATGTTGAATAGAAATTTTGTGAATGTGCAATGAAATTGGAACTATTTCTTCGGACAGCAATGCAGTAGATAGATAGATAGATAGATAGATAGAAAGATAGATAGATAGATAGATAGATAGATGGATAGATAGATTGATAGATGGATTAGATGGTTTAGATGGATTAGATGGATTAGATTAGATGGATTAGTTTGCATTGCATTGCATCGTATACCTTTGAATTTACCAATTTACCAATTTGTTTGTGACAAGTAGGCCTAAAGACAACCTTCGAACACAAAGAACTTGATGTCAAAACAGGCAAATAAATATACTCAGTTTAAAGGATTTATGAAGCCTGGAGATGCATTGGATCCAAAATTTATTAGGAAATAGCAAAAACAAGTGTCATATTTTGTAAAAATGAAAAAAAAATCATGTTTTTTAAATGGAGTTTCAACTTTATTTCAATAAGCAAGAGGTATGATGCCATGAAATTTGCTGGAATTTGGACAAGAATGTATTCAAACCAACAGTGCAATATAAAGTTGTCACATACAGTAAGTCGTAAATCTTTAGAACTGAAACCCAACATGGCTTCATAATTTTTTTACAAGGTAGCCTATTCTAGTTGTATCATTTTATCACTATTACTTTTCTTTGAGGGCGATTTTAACAAACGGACAAAGGATGCTACTGTGAGTAGAACAGTCACCAAACAGATAACAGCATTCAGCACGAGAAATGGATGAAGGTCATTTGATGCCCCCATGTAACTATGCACACACTGTATAACGTGTGAGTGAACCCTACTTTGATAATGAATCTTAAAGGGGCATAGTCGTATTCCGGTCACTTTGCTCCAGACTGTAATCTTCACAAAACCAAAAGGCGCAACTGATGCCACAAGGAAGAAGAGAATGCTAGCCACATGGATGAATATGTGGGCAGTCCTGCACTTGGCTCCGAATTCATTGGGCTCAAATGAAAGGCAGACGTACAGCAGAGCAACCATCACCAACTCCAAGGCAAACAACATGGCAACGCTTCTTTTCTGGTACTTGTCATTTTCAGTAGGAAGGGCGAAGTTGTCTTCTTTGACTTCGTTTTCAGGACCAGCCTCACCAGGAACAAGTTGTTCATTAAGTGTACGGCTTCGATTGTTTAGAAGGTTTTCCTTGCAAATCCTATGAGCATACACCACCATGCTGCTGGTGAATTGGGCTGGACACCAACATGATATTTCTAAAAAGAAAAATAACATTTAAGTGACAAAGACTTTACTGATCCCATTCAGGAAAATGTCTTATAGACATACAAAATTAAGAGTAGTAACAGTAAGATTAAAACATAAAACCAAAATATATGTGAGATATGATTGACTTGAGAAAAAAAAGGCATTACTATAAGATAAATAACTTGATACTAAGACAATTATTCTACTCATTTAACTATACTGAACACAATTATGTAAGTATTATTTTTTCATCTGTGATTAATAAATGATATATTTAATTTTCAGGGGGCGCATGGAGTTTTACTTGGTGACTTGTGTTGTGCTAGTATACCTTGGATCAATCGGGGTAGCTCAGCCACTGTCTTTGTGGAAGCAGCTGCACTTTCTATCTTTGGTGACTGCAATATGATGATTAGGTGAGAAGACTGGGAGTTTAGAATATACCCTATTAATTCAGGGATGCAGGGTCTTTCCGTTACCCCACATAGAATACTGGATACAAGCTGCCTCCAAATAATGTCCCCCTGGGCTCAAACCAAAGTGAGTCCTGGGGTGAGACTCGAACCCGGGCCCTCAAGCCAGTTGACAAGCGTTCTTGACCTTTAGGCCATGGCGGTACTCAGTGGGAAATCATTTATCATATAAGGGTATTTACAAAGGCACTAATTTTGAGTGTGCTAAATTCTCAAATCTTTGTTTCCAAAACAAGCAACAGCCTGTTATGTAATACCCCCACTGCCAAGATAGAATTTATTCATTTCACTAAAACTGAGCAAGAAATTATTCATTTACATAAAAATCCTCAAAACTACTCCCCCCCCCCCCCGACTTCTCTTTGCACCATATTCATAATGGAGGGAAGCTGAGAGCTCTGTCAAGAAATACATTCTGCTATTCAAGTCCAACAACCAAGCAAAATGGAATGTCATGCTTCTTTAGAAATCTTCACCTAGATTGCTGGTGGGTGTGTTACCCTTCTGGAACATCGGAGGAACCACGAGCAACAGAAGGAGAGAGATGAATCCTGCTGATCCAGAAACCAGGATTACCAACTTGAAGGAGGACATTGTTCAGCTGAAATATAATCATATGTAAGATAGCATTTTGATAAACAACATATCCCATTGTCCTGTGATCATACTGGGTCATTCCATGTCAAATCAACCAACGGTCCCACCTCAACATTCTTCATTCTAAAGAAACTTTTTGCATGCTCAGTTTACTGGAAGAAACCAATATGACAAAATTTTCAAATGGTTAACTTAAAAATTGACTGAATTCTTTTCAAATTGGGCTCAATATGGTTTTACTATATAATAGTGTTTCGGTGATGGTTGTGTGGAAAAAACTGACACTGTCAAGTGGGAAATCTTCTGAAATTTGGTTGATTTGACATGGAATGACCTACTACAGTACAACCAAAATAAAGTAAGAAAATTTCCTGTCAGAAGTCTTTTGTTTTCCTATTTTGCCCTCCTTACAACTACCTTTGACTCCTTATCACAACCTTAGCCCACATTAAGATCTCTATTAAAACAGCTGTGAAGTAAATTGCAATTAGCAAAGGGGTACAATATCAAGGAAATCAAACACAATGGGGGTGATGAAGTTTGAATTGGTGTTGGCTGAATGTGAATTAAATGTAATTTTAAAAGGTAATTTCAAGTAGGAAAAAGTAGGAAGGGATTTGGAGGGAGCCAAATAGTGAAAGGGTAAAGTAGTGGCTGATTCTTCTTTCCTGCTAGGGTAATCATACTTTATTTTGGGTTGTACTGTATCTGGAACCTCTAGACATTTGACATATCATATCCAATATACATGAACCAGAATCAACGACTTGAAAGATGGCACATTTCAACTGAATTGTGGTCTTAACAGCAGCGTGAAATTCTCATCCCATTGTCCAGTGCACATGTATATCATTAGGAATGTCCAATGAACTTTGCTTAAATAATGGTGTCTTCCCCAACTTCTGGTGTTTAAGTCGTCGAAAAAAGAGTGCTTGCAGAAAGCTGCAGTTGGTGGCCATCAATGACCTCCCAAAATGCCCTATCAAATATGTTGAAATGAAGTTTCAATTTATCATTCAGTATCTTGTGACCTCATTGATGAGTATATATGGCTCCGTGGTACAATGGTTAGCATTCCCGCCTTGTGACACATTAGGACGCGGGTTCGAACCCCGCTCCGGCCATGTCCAGAGGTTATCACTATAATGATTGGTATGATTGCCGTTCAGAATGGTGAGCGCCGGTGAGCAGATTTATCTGGAATGGGCGCTATATAAAATCATACTATATATTATATATATATTAGTATGACGCATCAAATGGCTTTGCTTGCCAGCATTGCAAGTATAGGCTATGACCTCATAAATTGCTTATTATGACTCGTAATGGCATGGATAGGGCTATGACCTCACAAGAAAAATTCCTGTGCTTTGTTAACGCACACATTTTTCGTCTACTGTAATAACTGGGAGCCTTGAAGTGCCAGGCTTGGTTTATAGGATGCAGAATGCAATATGAGGAAATGGCACCTGGCACATTAAATATATTATTCATTGAATATGAATAAGTCTTATAATATGATTAATGTCTATTATATATGTTCATAAATATCTCACCTCAATTAATGCTGTTCACAAAAAACATCAACACTGCATAGTGCATGGATTCTATGGCTCTGCGGACTGTCTTCGTATAGAAATATGAAATGTGAGAACATGCCATCATATTTGTACGGCCTGGATATTTAATTTGGTTGTGTGTGGCCCCATTCAATCTATTCAATCTATTCTAAACAATGCTGATGCTGTAGTTTCATTTAGGGCCCACTGTGCAAACAAAATATTGTTGTTATCCATCAGCGGGTCTTTGGCAAAATGTTTGGGTTCTGTATTAATGTTATACAGTATAACCCAAAATAAAGTATGATTACCCCAGCAGGAAGGAAGAATCAGCCACTACTTTACCCTTTCACACCTTTTGACTACCTCTGAATCACTTCCTACTTTTACCTACTTGAAACTACCTTTTAAAATTACATTAAAATCACATTTAAATAACACCAATTTGAACTCAATCACCCCCATTGTGTTTGATTTAATTGATATTTTGCACCTCTGCTAATTGCAGTTACATTGGTAGCTGTCTAAATAGAGTTCTTAATGTAGGCTAAGGTTGTTGTAAGGAGTCAAAGGGAGTTTTAAGGGGATTTGGGGTGGAGAGGAGAAAAGAGGAAAAAATAGGTAAGGGAGTGTTCAGAATTTATGACTTAGTTTTGCTTTAACTTCCCATCAAAAATGTTCAGAATTTATGACAGGGGGGGGTTGGAGTTTTGCTTTAACTTCCCGTCAAAAATTGATACCCCCCCTTGAGTTTCATGCAGATTTTTAGTACCCCATCCTTAGGTTTCATGCGTATTTTTAGTACCCCCCTTGACATACAAACAATACACACATATACAGAGTCCGCGAAAAGTGCTTTTATCACACAGGACATTCGGGCAGGTAGATCTTGAATTTTACCTGCCCGAATTAAATCCTGTCTGCCCGAATGAAATCCTGTCTGCCCAAATAAAATCCTATGAGCCAGAAATTCCAAAATAATTAATTGTTATTCCTGATTTTGTGTGCCTTCAGAAATGTAACTTTAATTTTAAAAGTTACTCCAAACTTCTCCCAATAAAAATAGAGCCTACCAACTCATTGCTGTCAAAAAACTTTAAAATCTTAAACCTGTAGCTATTACTTTTTTTTTTTTTATTCATTCATAAACAAGCCACACACATACATTCAAAATTTGCTACATTCACACATTCCACAGGTGCCATAATATCCTATAGGCCTACATTATTCACATCTAAAATAATATACTTAATTCACTCTTTCCATCACTTTTAACACACAGTATACTTCACTCTTTCCTTCACATCCAATACACAGTAATTTCCACTCTTTCCATCACATCTAACTTATATTTCACTCTTTCCTTCACATCTAACACACAGTATATTTCATTCTTTCCATCACATTTAACAAACAGTATACTCTTTCGATCACATTAAACACACAGTATACTTCACTCTTTCCATCACATTTAACACACAGTATACTTGTATTCTTATCTAGATAAAGCTATTTCTGAAAATTTTGACGAAAGATATATTAAATCTCCTTCAAACAAATTTCCAAAAAATCAATGGTTCGACCAGGAGTGTAAAGATAGCAAGCGAGCATGTAATGATTTCTCTAAACAAAATGACCTATCTTTGGAAGACAATCGCAACTACTATTATAATAACTTAATGAAAAAACGATACAAGGCGATGATACAAAGAAAGAAAAGAGACTACCAAAAACTGGTTCGGTCGGATTTAGAAAGTTTTCACTCCAAAAATCAAAATGATTATTGGAAACTATGGGAAAAATTGAAATCAAGTAACTGTTCCAGTTCTAAATCAAATGAACTGATAACTTTGCAGTCATTTGAATCTTATTTAGTCAATGTCAGTTGCCCTCCCGAAAGTGCAATCTCCTCTTTCGACATGCCATTTCTGAAAACTGTTGAAACTTATGTTACAGATAGGCTTATTACTAACAATGTTGAATCTATCTTAACAGACCATCCTATAACATGTGAAGAAGTAGACAAGCAGATCAAATGCCTCAAATCAAATAAAGCACCGGGTGTTGATGGTATTAGTAATGAATTTTATAAATGTGCTTCTGAACAGCTGGTTCCCTCTCTAACCACTTTGTTTAACTACATATGGGAAAAAGGTGAATTCCCTGACAGATGGGCTGAGGGAATTATACAACCTTTGCACAAAAAAGGGTCTCAAGTATAGCAGATAACTACAGGAAACTAACGCTTATGGCCTGTATGGGAAAAATCTTCGAAGGTATATTGAACAAACGACTCATATTTCAAAGTGAGGTAATGTCAGTTGATGATCCAAATCAGTTTGGTTTCTGTAAAAACCGCAGAACCACAGACAATGTCTTCGTTTTAGACACTCTAATCTCACATCAGCGCTCTGTCAAGAAGCCGCTTTATCTTTGCTTTATTGATTTTACCAAAGCGTTTGATTTCATCAACAGAGATTTGCTATATTACAAACTACTGAAAAGTGGCTTTGGTGGCAAACTGGTTAAGATAGTAGTCAGTATGTTTTCTAAAGCAAATGCTAGAGTCCGTTGGAATGGTGAAATTGGTGAGAAAATAGACAGTACTCATGGGGTGTTGCAGGGTGGTATTATTAGTCCAAAATTATTCAATCTATTCCTAGCAGATTTGCATGAGTATCTAGATACCAGTCAAGGGATTACAGTGAATGACACCACTTTCACTCACTTGGTGTATGCTGATGATTTAGTACTAATATTGGAGAGTGAAAAGGGACTCCAAACTTTGTTAAACAACATAGCCGCTTATTGTAGAAAATGACACTTGATTGTTAACTGCAGTAAAAGTAAAGTTATGATTTACAATACTTCCAAAAAAGGTATTACGAATCATAAATTTGCAATAGATAACATGGAATTAGAAATTGTTAATTCTTTCAAGTACTTGGGACATGTCCTAACATCGTGTAAGAACATCCATGCATCAATGCATGGCCATGTTGCTACTCAAGCTCAAAGAGCTGTTCACTTACTCTATGATAACATTAGAAAGACTGTCGGGCACCTGTCTCCTACGCTTAGCCTTAAAATGTTCGACACTCATGTCCTGCCTATCGTAGAATATAACAGCGAAGTGTGGTTCAGTGACAAGAAAATTGATGCAATAGAAAAAATTCAGATGCAGTATTTGAAAAAGATACTTGGTGTTAGAAGGCAAACACCAACTATAGGTATTCTGGCGGACTGTGGTAGATTTCCACTTGTCGTCCGACAACAAGTTTCAGCTGTCAAATATCTGCAACGGTTGATTGCACCCGATTGCCCTAGTATACTTAAAACTTGTTATGATATTCAAATTCAAATGCATAATTCCAATAAGGAATGTTGGTACACTAAACTATGCAATGCACTAGGAAAATATGATATCACTATAGATGGTGATCTTCCTGTCATACCAAATGAAATGTACAAGCATACTCACAATAGGTTACTTAGTGAAATTTCTGACTCAAATATCAATCCGAAGCTAAGAACTTATAAAAACTTCAAAACGGAAATACGTATTGAACCATATTTAAATTGTGACCTGCCTAAACATCTCTATAGCAGTATAGCTCATTTCAGACTTAGTTCCCATAATTTACAAATAGAACTGGGAAGACACAAGCGACCGTATGTGCAACCAGAAGACCGAAAGTGCAAAAGATGTGATATGAATGTAGTAGAAGATGAAGAGCATTTCCTAATGGTATGTCCAAAATGGACATGCCAACGTCTCAAATTAGTGAAAATTGTAGTGAAACATATTTCAGGCTTTTTAGTTTCTAGTAGGTATCAGCAGCTCTTAGCGATTGCAAAAAGTAAAATTTCTGAAATAAATATAGCCCTGGGACAATTCCTGTATTATTCACTTAATGATGATAGTGCATAGACCTCCTCATTTGACATGACCTTCGCTCTTCTTGGTGACAATTGGCAAATTATAGGTACCGTTTTTATCAATGCATGTATCATATTGATTTTGTATTCGTTATTTGGCCTCAGGGTGTGGTGCTACTGAAAATTTGCTGTTTTAATCCTCCTTATGTACATGTTGTAAATTTTACTGTTATTGTATACTCTGCTATTAACTTACTTTCCAGGCTGTATATACTTTATTGGTGCATAATTGGGTGCTAATTTAAAGGTGCGCTACTTGTCTATGGTGCTCAAATTGACATTCTGTGTATATATTTTTATGTGCTTATGTATGGACATTTATGGACAATGAAAGTAGAATGTGAGAGTTCCTTGGTCCGGCCTTATAGCGGTTACCGCTGGCTCGGTGCCTCGGAGCTCTTACACCAACTTAAATGAAGCTGTTCTAACTTATAATTGCTCACAACAATAATCCTTACACTCTATATTTTATAACAAATGTTCAGTATTAATGTAATTGAATTGTGTATATACATATATGTTTATGAATGTATAGCCTAATCCCATTAGTAGTTGCTTATTTTTATGCTTTATATCTATATTTTATTTTTATTATTTTATGACATATGTATCTGTTTGATGCTTTTACATGTCAATAAAATTCTATATATATATACTTCTCTCTTTCCGTCACATCTAACACACAGTATATTTCACTCTTTCCATCACATTCTCAATCACAATCAAGTTTCAACCCATACTCATATATTTAGGGATGGTTTCATCCACGTCCCCTAGAGAGCACCACATGTATACATTATTTGAAATCATTGATAAAGCCACTTGCTCACTTAATGAACATAATCAAATGCCCTGTTGATCAGAGCTTTTGCTATACTTGATGTAAATTCACTATGGAGCAAGGTGTTACAATGTTGAGTCAGCTCGGACAGTATTACCCTCATATAATTACCAACCGTAATTGTTACTTGTTCATACCTTATCACATTCCTTCTTTTCCAAATACTATATCTGCAGATACTAAGAAACAAGTTCACAATTTCACTTTTTTCATCTTCTTCATTATCAAGGTAACCACAAATTATATTAAATTTATCAACAGAAAAATTATCTACCAATTTCTTCAAAGTATCTTCTAAATTTTTCCATATACTCATTATACCTGTACAGTCAATCAGTAAGTGCTCAACAGTTTCTATTTCTGAGTAACAAATTTTACATATACCATCTGAATATTTCATCATCTTCAGCCTCTTTTCAACGTTCACTTGGCAATAAAAAAGTTTCCAATTAAAGTCACGCTATTACTTTTACAAGCCTACAAAATTTCAAAGTGTTCTAATGACTGGACAAGGTAGGGATTATTACATATATTGATTATTTATTTCTATGGTCATTTAATAGTATTTGTCCCAAGCTGTCTATCACTTTTTGTGTGTATAAATCACTTTGCATTACTGCAGAAAACCCGTCAGAACCCCTGCTATCATACATACCATAATATTGCAACCTTGCAGGGCCTCAAATCTTATACACGATATATACCAGGTGATGCTGATTGCAATTTTCAGAGCTATTGACCCTACTTTGCTTAATAGCAATCCATTTGACACATATGCATCTGACACCAATTAGCAAATCCATCGGACATTTGGGCAGGTAACCACTTTATTTCTGCCGGCCACACGCTATTTTTGCCGGTTTTGACCGGCAAACCGGCACTTTTTGCGGACTCTGCACATATATACTGTTATACACTCCACGCGTACAGATTCGCGTCATTTCGCAGACTTTTGCGCGCAAAAAGTCCAAATAAATTAGATTTATGCGTGTTTTTTAACATTTTTCTTTGCTAAAATTTATAACCCCCCTCAAAAATTAATACCCCCCCTTGAAACACATGTGAAAAGTTAGTAAACTCCCACCGCCCCCAGTCATAAATTCTGAACAGTCCCTAAACAAAGGACTTCTGACAGAAAATTGTCTTACTTTATGATGGGTTGTACTGTATGCCCAAGTGCGTAGAGGAGAACGGGGCACGTTGGTCCGCTTTTTTATTTTTTGGCACTCAATCAAAAACTTCTCTAAATATTTGAAAAGTCATTTTACTGACTGACTTCTAAACATGTACACTACCCTTATGCCAAACCAAGTTGACCTACCTTCTATAGTTGTAGAGAAAAGTAAGTTTGACCCGGGGCACGTTGGACCGCCATGTGGGGTACGTTGGACCACAGGATAAAAGTCTAGGAAAGTAGAAGAAAGTGAGCAAATACCACATTTTATTCTCACAGATCACAACACACACTTTCGTGTCATTGCAGAATGATTATATCGGAATATTTACCCAGATAATTTTAATAAGTCTTGTTTCGGCTAGAAGGGCTGGCAGATTAGCCAACTGAATTGATTTTACCCTCATATTGTACAGGAATGACTTAGGTGCTCTATTAGTGTTAAAAATTACACAGCTGACATTTTGCCAATAACTTTTTGTCAGTCAATCCAGTTTATAATGGTCCAACGTGCCTCGGCCATGCTGGTCCAACCTTCCCAGTCCCAACCTCTTACGAAAATGTACATGTCCCGCTGACAACGTTGAATGTGAACTCGGAAAACTTACATCAAACTTTACTTGAGTGGTGATAGTTTCAATTTACGAGACTTGTCTGACAAGATCCCCCATATTTTAAAAAGGATAAACTAGCCATCGAGACTTGGAAAAAGTCACTTTTCATGCTGGAAATCAAGAAACCTGAAATAGAACTCACACTTTTTCTTCAATGCTTATGAAATTTTTTGGATAAAAGGCATACCACTAAAGGTCTCTTCATCGGGGATTTGGATATTCCGCATGTTTTATTAAAAAAATATTGACAATGGTCCAACGTGCCCCGAGGTCCAACGTGCCCCGCTCTCCCCTACTTGTTCTCAGTCGTAATTAACAACAGTAGTTTTTCGTTGAGCGAGTTATGCCGCAGACCTACAAACGTTGACTGGTCATAAGGGAAATTGTGAAACTGTTTGGCTCAAAGGATTGATTTTGATAGTTTCTATTGCTGAAGGCGGTGAGAAACAGCAGCTAAAAAACAGATGACGCTGTTGTATAATAAACTTAATGGAAGTGTGGTTCAGAGCAATGAACCTCATGAAGGTCAGGTTGCGGAAGAATACAACACTAGTCCGAAGGAGTGTTAATTCTGCATTCAGCAGACCTGACATGAATTAGGTTCATTGCTGTGAACCACACTCCCATTAAGTTTTATTTATATCCCACAACACAAATAAACCTCCTGTCATATAAATTAATAAATTCAAGAGGCGTGAATCACATGGTTTCTTGCCAGAACTTCACTGTCTGTAACAGTCATGGGTTATATTCTGAATAAACCAGTCAATAATTTTCAGGTTAAAAAAGAATTTATAGAGATGACATCGTTGACCAATCGTCAAACCTACATGTGTAGCCAAAAAACAGTAGGTTCATAAGTGATCTGGACAAATGGTGACCCCAGCAATCCGTCTAAAAGTTCTCAATTTCTCTTCATATTTAATAATTTTCATTCAGTGTTATCAGATGAACTGTGAAATCTAGTCAAAGTGGTGTTTTTTATTAACCATATTCATAACATAAAGTCAATGAGAAGTAAAGAATAATCATTTATTACTTAAACCAAAAATAAGTAATTCTCTGGAAGTATCAGTGAAAACAAGTGTTCATATTTGATATAATGAGTAAATATACATCTACCTGAAATCCATCAAAAAGGTTATTTTCCTTTTGAAGTGGCAATTTTCATGATAGTGTTACAAACTATAAAATGTGCGTACATACAAAAATATATGAAATGCCTATTCATTGTTCAAGTTGTGCCATTTTGTCACTATTGCATTTCTTCGAGCCTGATTTGAACAGGTGCACAAATGACCCCACTGTGAGCAGAGCGGTCACTGCACAAATAGCGGCATTCAGGATGAGGAAAGGACGAAGGTCATGTGATGATCTCTCGTAAGTAAAGGCACACTGGACAACGTAATTATGAACCTGTGAGGAATGACGGATGTTAAAATCACACAGTCGTACTCCGCTCACTTTGCTCACGTCCATAATACTCACAAAACCAAAAGGTGCAACTGATGCTATGAGGTAGAAGAGAATGCTAGTCACATGGACGATTATGTGGGCGGTCCTACATTTAGCACCAAATTCAATGGGGTCAAATGAAAGGCAGACATATAACAAGGCAACCATCAACAACTCCAAGGCGATCAATATTGCAATGCTTCTTTTCTGGTACTTGTCATTATCAATGTTATCAGTAGGAAGGGTGAAATTGTCTTTTGGGGCACTTTCAAGGTCGGGAAAGTATCGGTTGTAAATCTTGTGACTTTGATCATTGAGGATATTTTCTCTGCAAATCCTATAGGTATAGACCACCATGCTGCTGGTGAAATGGGATGGGCACCAACATGATATTCCTGAAAGAAGAACAAAGAACATTACTCTAAGAAAAAATTGGTACTGTTTTGAAACTTTGCTCTACCCCTCTCAATAACAGGCTTGACAGAAATTCTAAAAAATTATGGCAAAATTTATAAGTTGACAGAAGAACCTTCTGGGAATGGCTTGATGTTTTGAATATTTTATGCAAATTGCTTTTTGAAATACCGTGGTCAGGATCTCTAAAGTAACTCACTGTAAGGTATTTGAAAACACCTTGCATTTGGAAATTCGAGGAACTGGCTGGGATATCATATTTGTGACAAGCTGGAATACCTTTTAGGCACTCGGCAGTGGTTTTCGTTCTAAGACTGTATCATTACTGATGGAAATAACTGTATGGCAGGATTAGTTATGCCACATCTTATTGTTAAGAATTATTTTTCATTTTGATTTATGAAGTGTAAGTCACATTTGCCTAATGGGCCTCATATGTGTAAAAATTCAAGGTATTAAAGCCATGTTTAATTTATTCAGTTTGTTAAATACTGAAAAAATGTTCACCTAGATTGCTGGTTGCATCATCCTGCTGGAATACCGGAGGAACCGTAAGCAGCAGGAGGAGAGAGATGAATCCTGCTGATCCAGAAACCAGGATTACCAGCTTGAAGGATGACATTGTTTAGCTGAAAGATGATCATAATAGCCATTTGAAATTTAATATATCCAGAAACTAGGATTACCAACTTGAAGGATAACATTGTGCTACTGAAATACTGAAATATAATCATAACAGCCATTTGAAATACAACTCATCCAGAAACGAGGATTACCAACTTGAAGGATAACATTGTGCTACTGAAATACTGAAATATAATCATAATAGCCATTTGAAATACAACATATCCACAAATCAGGATTACCAACTTGTAGGATGACATTGTACTACTGAAATATAATCATAATAGCCATTTGCAATACAACATATCCAGAAACCAGGATTACCAACTTGAAGGATGAAATTGTACTACTGAAATATAATCATAATAGCCATTTTAAATACAACATATCCAGAAACCAGGATTACCAACTGGAAGGATGAAATTGTACTACTGAAATATAATCATAATAGCCATTTTAAATACGTTTGAAATACATTGTATCCCCAGGATAACCAATTTGCAAGACGACGTTGTGCTATGATATTGAAGGTGGCGGAGAATCAGCTGACAAACTCGCTTGGTGAGAGGTTAAACATAAACTGTTTTATTGTATAATTTTAATGTCTAAAATACATAGTTCAGATCACAATAGGTATAACACAATTGTAAAATCCAACCAAATGACTGCATCAAGGAATTTACTGTAACTGAATCTGAATCTTAGAACTGAATCCAACTGAATGTTTCTAGCGAAAGTAACAAAAAGTAACTGAGTTTTGGAACTGAATGTCGGGTCTTGTAGGAGCGTTGCCTTTTATATGAAGACTGAATCACTGGCATTTGTTTTAATACGCATGTCTGACTGATTTCTGCTCCAAAATTCTCTGATTTGGTCAACCACTATCACTATTTTGAACTACACAGCAGAGTCATGAACGGGTACCACATTTTTGATTCCGGATGGAATAATGTGAATAGCATCATTTGATAAATGGTAACGCAAAGGTACTTATTCCTTTTATTAGGCATTTAAACTTTTTTGCTTTAATGATAGGAAGTTATTGATATTGTATTACCATGGCGGATGGTGTTGCAATATGAATAATCTTGCTTCAATTCCAGAATCGAAAATGTACGCACAATTTAGAGACAATTTATTTGAACATGAATCAATCTATAAATGCAATTAGAACAAAGATCTCATCCTATCAGCAATTTGCATATTAAGATCGTTCAACACTGTCTCTATTATCAGATGGCAAATTAAGGAATATCAGCTTTGGCAGATTTTAAAGGTCATAATGCATCTCTTTTATCCTGGTATATGATTAGATTCAAGTACCTAGTCACCGTAGTTGAACTTATGTATGGCTATCACCATGCAGTGGCAGCTCTCCTTGGCCTACCATGCACTGAACTTTCATATATTCAGTGACTGAACCTCTATTTGTTCAGCTTTAGCACTGCCCGTTTATGCCTTCCTTTGGCTGGGCTTGTAAAATCTCATATGTTTCGTTTTCATATGTATACAATACTCAAATGTATCTGCAAAAATTGGAAATTCTTGAAATTCAATTCTTGTTTCTCCATTTTAGATTTCAGCATAAAATCACACTATCAGATCATCTTTTTCATTTGCCATCAAGATCATTTTCAGAAGCATTTCCAGGACTAACATCATCCACATAAATATAGAAAAGGTATGTAATTATAAATGAATAGCTGAACACACAATAAAAGTACTCACATGAATTATGGCATGTCAATTATGATAAGTCAATGTATTCATATCAAACGTCTTTATATTCAGAAAATGTGACATAAAGTCCTTTTCATATTCATTCATCTTCACATGGTCTTCAAATGTCTAAAGTATTCTTCAGCAGTTGCATCAAAGCATCTTTGGAATCAATGAGTAGTTGTACAGTACCTTTGTACCAGTTCCTTTGAGGTCACTCAGGTTGGCACAATTAGTTGGAAAATTCCATCTGCGCGTATGGGATGTCCTAACATGGGCTACATTACTCAGCACTTGAAGTTACGGGGCGGCAAGCTGAGTATTGATTTGCATGAAGTGTTAGTTAACCAACACCATCTTGACAGCATCTATTACTATCTCTGTCACGGTCTTCGGTCTCCCAATGAACACTTCACAAACATCACTACGATTGGTAATCCATGTAATTCTTCCAAGCAGATAAAAATGTTCCACAATTTAAGATCTTCACACAAAGTCATGAATTCGAACAGGGCAGTGAGTATTGATCAGATGACTCACTGCATTGCCATCACAGGCAGCAGGCAGTCGATTGCTGCACCATGTTGCTGTTCAGACACTCACATGTTCCTCTTGTTTCGGATTTTTCTTCTCTTTGCTCAAGAGTTCAAACAATTTTCTGACATATATCTTCAAGGTTGCGGAGAATCAGCTGACAAACTCGCTTTATGAGAGGTTAAACATAAACTGTTTTATTGTATAATTTAATTGAATCCAACTGAAGGTTTCTAGCGAATGTAACAGAAAGTAACTGAATGTTGGAACTGAATGTCGTGTCTTGTCGGAGAGTTGCCTTTGAAATACAACATATCCACAAACCAGGATTACCAAATTGAAGGATGACCTTGTACTACTGAAATATAGTCATAATACTATGATATGGAAACAATAATATGGTTTTCATGACATGTTTTATCTACATTGGTGCAGCTGGATTACCTAAGTGTTGTTTTTGTTTGCTGTTGCACCTTTTTAAAGTAGAATAATAAACCTTTCAGGGTTCCTTATCTATACCAGCTTATAGAACCATTGAAGTTCCATATAAAAAAATTGTTTGCTAAGAGTGTGGTCTATATCATTGTGCAGTCACATATTAGTGTCCCCAAGAGCTATAAAGTAGAAGTACGTGCCACTGCATGGTAAATATTGTGTGCAGTGACATTATTGCAATGTCATAAGCCAGCGCGTCGCCCTGCTAGGAGCCGACAGATCATAAATAAAAACATCGCATTCTTCATTTGAAACATCTAGGTTTTCTGACATTGAAGTGATATACACAATTACATGCCTCTAATCCATCTCACATAAAGAGGTGTCTGCTGTCTAGCCTATCCTTTCCAGGATTATCTTTAATATACAATTTATTAAATAAGAGAACAATGGGTAGTGCTTCCACAGTTGGGACAAACAACCACACTGAATATGGATTGATGAATATCACTGAATTTATGAATGCAAGTAGTAATATCAACGAGATTTCAATTATCGTGGACATATACGGTGGATTTCAATTACTCCTTTTGCTAATAGGTATCATTGGCAATATTTTGATCCTTGCGGTACTCCATAAAAGTAAAGGCCATTTGCCACCGGTGACCATGGTTTTAGTGAAGCACCAGTCAGTTGTTGATGCAATGGTCTGCCTGACTGTGTGTGGACATGTGATAATTCCAAAATACTGGGTATCTGGAATGTTTTACCTGGATGTCTTCTTGTGCCATGTTTTTCATTCGTATGGTGAGTATCAAAATAAACCGCCTTTCATCCTGTCCCAGCTATCTGTTTTAATTGGGCTTCCAACTTAAATAAAATTACTGTTACATTCGCACAGCAAAATTAAATTATTACAGATAATTACTTTCAAAAACAATCTAGCATAGACTTGAATTTGCCTGCTTTCAGAGTTGTTTACTTTATACCAGATTATCTATCAGTCTTATTTATCTATTTAAAATATTATCCATCTGTCTATCTATCTATCTATCTATCTATCTATCTATCTATCTATCTATCTATCTACCTATGTATATATATATATCTAGAAATAGCTCTATCTATCTATCAATCTTTTTATAATTTTTTTATGTCTTTATATCTTTCTAGTCTGCATTTCTCTGTCTTTCTATATATCTGGAATATTTTACCTTGATGTCTTCTTGTGCCATGTTTTTCATTCCTACGGTGAGTACTCGATCTAAAAATGTATTAAATGAACTGCTTCTCATCCTGTCCCAGCTATCTGTAATAATTGGGCTTCCAACTTACAATAAAATTACTGTTGAAAGTCTGACATTTACTGTTACCGAAGTAATAGGCTGTTTGCTATATATATTGAAACAAAAATCTTAAAATTTGACTACAGAGCATCAGTGAATATATTAAGAGCCTAGTCATATGAAATTCTTAACATACCTTTGTTTGGCAATGTTATTATCATTTTCATAGCTGTGTGTTTTTTGAAAACTTCATTTTGCTGTTAAACCGTGACATCATTGGGTATCTGTGTGATTGGTCTAATCTTCAACCTGTGACACCCAGTTTAAAGCTTGACATCATGGTCTATGACAAAAGTATTTGAGAACGCCAGGCAATGTTATTGTTTGTGTATAACCACAACAAACAACTTTCGTCTTAGTCAAGTGTTACACTCAAAAGAAGAGTCTCAATGTTTTGCAAAAAAAATTGTGTTATTGCTTTTCACAAGATACCAGTTATCACAATTTCAAACAACTTTTCAAAATTTTTGTCAGCCATTGCAAGGGACCGTTCAGAATTTATGGAGCACTAACTTTACACGTGTCTTTCAAGGGGGGTACCAATTTTTGACAAAATGCCCAAGGGGGTAAGATATCTTAACAAAACAAAAATGTCCAAAAACGGGCATACACTCAGTTTATCTGTGCTTTTTTACACGCAAAAATCCACGAATCTTTACATGTGACTGTCCAAGGGCGCAAGTATAACAGTATAAATATGTGTGTATTGCTTTGTATGTCGAGAAGGGGGATGGAGATACTAAAAATATGCATGAAACCTAAAGAGTGGGGTACTAAAAATTTAACTCAAGGGTGGGGGGGGGGGCTATCTAAACTTTGACGGGAAGTTCTGGCAAAACTCCAACCCCCCCCCCCCAGACATTAGTCTGTTTGATTCAGTTAAAGTTCATTGAAGCATCTGTCAACCAGTGCAGGTATAAAATCCAAACGTATACATAATCCGTGAGTCAATGCCTTTATTCAGTTTCTCGAAAGCTGTGCTTGTAATATACAAAGTTATGCAACTAAATCTGCGACATCACAGTCTTGAGACAAAGCGAAGTACAAATTTGAATTACATACAGCTATGAAAACGATAATAAAACTATGGCTTTATTGTGTACAGTTGTCAGACTAAGAGTATGTCTCTGTAACTTGGACTAAACTTTAATTGGGAATTTCAACAAATTCAAACTCATAATATTCGATTCTTATTCTTTTCCAGTGTTGAGTTTTGCATTTATCTATATTTCCATTTGGAATCTGGTACTCATGGCCACTGAACGTATGATGGTAGTCCGATTTCCATTGAAGTACAAGTTCCTGCAACTGAAGCATGTGAGATATCTATTGGGCCTCATTTACATCACAAGCCTTGGATTTAACACTGTGTACTGTTCTGAATTTCAATTGGAGCAGGATGGACAATGCCAATGGAAAAATGATTTTCAAACAAAAGAATTTGCATCACTGCTTAAAATATATGGATACATATATTTCTCACTGACCTATGGAATTCCATTGGTGTTAATAATCATCATGTTCGCAATCGTCTTAGACAGCTTAAGGAGAAGAATGAACAATGCTGAACTCGGGCAATCTTCAGTCATCTCAACTGCCAATTCCAAAGCAACCAAGTCTTTCATTTATGTAACAATTCTCTTCATTGGATGCTACAGCTTAGATAATGTGTACTACATTACTTTTCTTATGGGGAAACGTCCGAATGTCACCACACCATTATCACTGTTCTTAATGGCACTGAACTCGTCTCTTAACCCACTGATCTATTTCGCCAAACTGGACTTCATGAGAACTGCTTTATTCAAGATGCTCAGATGTAAAAACTGAAAATGTTCTAATGAAAAGTTAGACTTATAGTTATTATTCCTGATATAGGTGAAACATGTATGGAAGTACATAAATATGTCTAGTAGACGAAATGCATGTGCTTAATATATGAAGTCAAACGGAAATATTTTAAAAAATAATGAGTAGTTTCACAGATATGGGAAATTATTAAAAGTATTCTATGGTTGCATTGTGTTTCTCTTTATCGTGTTCATACCAAGGTGAAGTCATCATTGCTTAGTGATGCAGATAGGACCGCCTCGGACCGGTCCGATCCGCCGTCCAGCCCTGGACGACCAAAATACCAGACCATCCTACAAAAAACTGATCCAGTGGCAGTCCTGACCGGTCCAGTTATGTTTCATGTGGTGTCTCAAGAATTTGTTATGTATAAATGAAATTGATATCATATAGCTTGTTAAACCCTCATTTTTATCATAATTTTCAAAATGCCGATGGAAGGCTTCTGGACCACTTCACCCGGTCTGGTCTGATATCCCACAATAGGCAGTGTAGTTCTGGCAAAAAACCATGTGGTTCATCGTTGTGAACCACATGAAAGAAGTCCTGGCATTGCTATGTAAACAATGGACAGTAAAGTGATGACGTCACAATGTTTTAAGGCTCTGATTGGTCCATGTGGTTGCTAGGCATCTTTTTGGCACCATTAAAACAAAATAGTGCCAAATGAACATAGGCGTATCGGAGGGGGGGGAGGCAAGTTTGGGAAACAGTAAGATTCGGGCAAAGAGGCTAAAAATTTTGGGCAGATAATTAAATAAACACTATTGAAAATTAATGATTTCCAGCCAATTTTATTTGAAATGATATTAAATCTGTGTCTTGAAATTCGGGCAGATGTCGCTCGCCCCCCCAAAAATCGCGCGAGCCGTACGCCTATGCATATGAAATCACTTCTTTTTTTTTTACTGGAGGTTTATTTTTATTTGGGGATATAAATAAAATTTAATTGGAGTGTGGTTCACAGCAATGAACCCCACTCATGTCAGGTCTTCTGCAGAATAAACACTCGTCCTTCAGACTCGTGTTGTATTCTTACCCGACCTGACATTCATGAGGTTCATTGCTGTGAACCACAATCCCATTAAGTTTTATTATAATACATCACTTTACAAGTCCCTGGTGTTTTGACATCCACCGCCACACAGTGACAGTAAATGATGCAAAAAGTTTGTTAATTGACTTTTCACATGGTGAAACATGTGTTGCAGTACATTATAAATATGTCTTGTAGATGAAATGCCTGTACTTGTGGGTATGCTACGCCTCGGACCTGGCCATCCATCCCTAAACCACCAAAATACCGGACCACCTACAAAAAAAGCTCCAGTGCCAGACCGAACCGGTCCAGTGCCTGTCCTGACCGGTCCAGTTATTTTTCATGTCCTGAAGGGCATGAATTTTGTTATAAATAAAAATGAAATTTGTATCGTATGGCTTATCTAAACCCTCATTTTCATCACAATTTTCTAAATGCCGATGGACCGCTTCTGGACTGGTCCAGTAACAAAATTGGACCACCTCACCCGTACGAGACCAGGAACGGACCACTTTTGTAGATACCGGATCACCCTCTGAAAGGTGGTCTGGTCTACATCACTATCATTGCTGGTATTATTTGACTGAAGTGTAACATTGGAAGTATATTTCACAAATAGTTCAATAGCAGAATAGAACACTGGACTATTTTTATTAACTTAATGACACAGCTTCTATCGCAGATTTGTAAAGCACTTCACATCTTAGTGTCACCCCGTTTATTGTTAGTGTCAGAAAATGTTTATACTTTATACCCCATAATGTTTACAATACCACATGAAAATCAATGGATATATCCTTTGAGGTTTTACCGTATGTGGAAGCAGTATATCCCTGTAGATGTATTTAAAAATGGCGCTGATAATCATGTATATGATATTGTGTTTCCCAATAAAACATATTTTAAAAGCCAAACAATGTGGGTAGTCAGCTGTGGGTGGGTGTTGCACAATCTTATGCTCACTAGAATTTTCTCACAACATTTGCAAAAAGGAGAGCACACACCAATAACCATATTTTTCCCCAGCATAGTGACTGATGCAAGGTACCATCAATTTATAGGGTCAACTTATTAACCCCATTACTGAAACAAAATATTTTTAAGCCAGTGACATCATGTGACCAATTTGGAAGTTAATTTTAAAACTGTTTGGACTGCCAATCTGCAAATAGCTATAAAATAATATCAATTATAATTTGCAATATATGTAATGATATTCTAAAATCATCAAAAGTGGTAGTTTACCTTGTGAGGAAGGGAACCAAGTCTTCATTAGATGTCGATTTCTATCTAATGGTTCCGATGCATTCTATGGAAGTACTGTACTACTGTTACTGCTGCTGTTATTGCTCCTCTGCATTGCAAAAGATTAGATTTCTTTGTTTTCCCATGACTCATGGTCACTGCTGTTATCAGAAACCCGCTTCCAATTTAGGCCAGAAAGATTTCATTTTTAGCTTCTCCAGTCGACCTACCCAACAGATTTTCTGCCTATAGAAAAAAAAATTAGCTTACCATCGATTTTAATCAAATTTACGTTATAAAAAAGGAGATAACAGCTTCCTTTTTTTTCGTCCTACCAAACGACCCCAGAGAAAGTGCTTCAAAAGATCCGAGAAGCTAATGATCAATTATGTCTGGCCTTATGACATCACAACGCAAATATTCATCATTTTTATTGCCTGACAAAAACATGAAAGCTGGGTAAACACTCCCTTACAGCAGCCTGCAGACAATGGCCATTTACGGCATCTAGTCTCTGTTCAATGTTTAGATGCTTTTCACAGAAGGCAACTAAGAAGAGTGTTAGGCATTAAATTCCCTATCAAAATAACAAACAAGAAATTATATGAAAAAACAGAAGAAATGCCCTTATCGATTGCTGCCTGGCTGCGCATGAATGTGCACTAACTACCACTTTGCATGAGTAGCGAGCCACCTTAAATACTTTTATCTGTATTTTTAATATTCATTTTATAAATTGAACTTAGGGGGTAATAATAGTGATTCAGTGAGCCAAATTTGTAAGTAAACCGTACTAAACGAAAGGTTAACTTATAAAAAGCACCAAGAAAATATATGTCTGACACACTTTCATAATTCTAATGAAATGAATACACTTGACTCCCAGGCATACTGCAAAAATATTCTTTTTGTCTATCTTGGTCTGACAGACACCTATTTGAAGTATCATAAAAACTACTTGGTTGTATACATTGACCTGCACATAATACAATCAAACTGAGGGTATGGAAGGGCAAGCAAGTGAGTGCTAGGGCATAGAACTGAGTGGTTGGAAGTGAGGGCATATTCCTGAGGGCGTGGGAATTCGGAAAAATTATCGGGTTGTACTGTATGTCCTGATAAAATCAAACAACTTTTGTTGGTTATGGAAGGCGTAAAACTGGTCTATTCATTAACATTGCATTTCAATAAATTCTCCAGAGTGATGTCTGTAATTTTATTCTGTACTGTGGAAAATTAACAAAAGTTTGTTGATTATATAAGGACACATACTTCGGTGAATGAAAACTCTCCTTTCATTGTTTTATGGTGCTTCAAATAGGTGTCTCTTAGTCAAAATGCAGGCAAGAATACCTTTTTTACAGCATGACTTGTTGTCAAGTATATTCATACTCCATTGTTGTGATGAAGATGTTTCAGATATTTATTTTCTTGATGCTTTTTAATTGACCTTTTATTCTTTAATTATTTTGGCTCATTGAATCACCAAGATTACCCCTTAAGATGGATTTTATTTTTTTAATAAAAAAATGTTTCCCTGTGACTGATTGCCTTTAAATCACATGAAACATGATCTCATAACTTGTCTAAGAAAACATTGATTAATTTACCTACCTTTCCTCTAATGTACAATATCATTAAGGGCCTTTGTTGATGTAAGTCACATCAGACCTTAGTTTAGATCACCTGAAAGTCTGGTTTATCACACATATTCAAGTAAGTGATAAAAACTAGAATTCGTGTCGCAAGCGGAACGTACGGGAGTTCGCCGCACGCAGGTAGATATCGATGTAAAAGACTCGAGCGAGTGTCGCAGCGAGACTCACCCAGATCTCGAGGAAAACAAGAAATTCTGCTGTCAATGCATGATTGGGAAAACAGTGAAATCCAACATTCCTTTAGATCTGCAGGATTTCAGCTGACGTAAGGCAATCGCGTAGATTTGTGAGACCTTAAACAAGTCCTCTAGATTCGCAGGACAAGTCGGTGGGAAACTCAGTGCCTTGTTTTGCAATATAGATTGAGTTACAGACTCGAGGCAGGCAATAAAATTTATGTCATCCTAGTGCTGTGTTTCTTTCACATTTCATGGATCACAATACAGATCGTTTTTATGCCATTTATAGGTCTGAAAATAAGATAACTTCGAAATAACGTGCAAGCACTTTAACAGCTGCTTGTAGATAGACTTAGTATCTATCTATCTATCTATCTATCTATCTATCTATCCACATGTTTATCCTCCCTCCCTCCCCTCCCTTTTTTCCTTCCTACTTTCCTTTCTTTTTTCGTTCCTTCATTCGTTCCTTCATCCCTTCCTTCATTCCTTCCTGCCTTCCTTCATACGATCCTTCTGTCATCCCTTCCTTCATTCTTTCTATTGAATCTGACTGCTGCTGTTGGTGCTGGTTTCATGGAGCTGCATGGTCATTTGAAATTCGCGAAAAAAAAAATGAACATTTTAGTTTCGTAAATAAAAATTTTAATGTCACAGAAGTTTACCAAAAGTTGATGGCAGCAAGATAAAATTATATTGAGACTGTATGCTCAGTTTCAAGGTGATAGGTGAAATAGTGCGACTTCCTATATGGTCGGAGGCTGACTGAAAATTCCTCCTGCAATACAGGCTGCAAGCAGTTGTAAAAATCCGACATTGGATTTTAAAATTGGACTCTGGATTTCTTCTACTTGAAATAAGCTTTAATTTGAGCCTATTGCCAAACCTGTAGACAAAATACAGATTTTTCCTGATAAGTTTTTGTGTTTCAAATGGCTTGAATTGGTTTAAATACTGCAAATCTGCAGGCATCTTCCAGGGAAGCTACAGTCTGTCACTCTGGTACAACACTTAGGAGTAAAGGATGCGGACCAAGTAGCTGCAGACCCAGATTAATGCGGACCAGACAGATTGAAGACAAAATAGGCCTATATTTTTCAAGCAATGGCACTCAACTAGCACTGACTAAAGCGCCGTGAATAGGCTTGCCTATTTCCGCACCGTTTTTTTGGTCCACATACTTAGTATACATGGAATGCCTGTTTATCAACTTGCTTACTAAAGTTCAGAAATAGGCTTTAATATTACTTATTTAGAAGCAATAATAATCCACTTTTTAAAAATTGTTTGGTATATATATAGTCTGAATGTAGTTATGTGTGACAGAGACAACATATTCTTTTTTTTATTGGCCAATAGACCTATTTCACTGAATGTGCTGAACATTTGCCCCAAATAACTTCTAGGTAATTCCATGATTCTTAATTTGCTTTCCGCACATGGAAGATGTATGCCCATTAAACCTAAAAACACTACTTCCAAAATTTAATCTGAAAGAATCAGGAAGTTCTGAAGCCTCAACAGTGCTCAAAGTTACATGAAACAATATCCATGGAAAGTGCCCTGCGTTCACGTTTCTTGAGGTTGTATAATACTATGATCTCAGGGAACAACAGGAGAGTTGCAGCAATTATTAAGGTTTTGAGCTCATCCAAAGGCAGCATTAAAGCACGTAATCTGAATTGGCATGGGGACAAACAATGCTACGATTAATTTTGGACTCAGGCTTGGAAGGCTCAGCAACTGCCATAAGGGAACTTTCACTTGCGGTGCAGAGGGTTTCAAAACTGAACAATTGGACCTCACAGGAGATGAAGGACTGCATCCTCTATTTATCCTTAAATTGACATTTGGTTCCTGAATATAATTATTAATTTAATTACATTTATTGATTGTATTATTTTCAAAATACATAAAATGGTGTGATAAGCACGAATAAATGGTATATATATATATATATTAAAAGGCATTAAAAATACTCCAGCTTGGAGACACCTTGGGTGGACCAATCATAGGCAAGGGCGGGAAATCTATCAGCCAATGAAATTTTAAGAGTACTGACACCAAGCACCACTTTTCCCCTAGTGTTTACTGAGAGAACCGTCCCTGAAATTAGTCTATTAGTTCAGGTACTTCCAACAGCCAATAAGAACAGATTGAGTTTCAACCAATAGGAGAGGATCATCTTTAAATATTAATATTCAGACTAAAAGTCTAAAAGAACTGTCACACCTTGCAGCAAATATACTTTGATCAAGAAATGAAAGGGCAGTTATTCAAAAGACATGACTTAAAGTTACCCTGAACCATAAAATATTTAGCCAAATATGGGCGATTCTGAGTGTATTATAAAATAAACTTGTAATCATTAATATTTCAAACTAATTATTTTAAGTGTTTCTTTTATTACATGAATTATTTAGTTATTTCATTAACTTTTTGTAGATAGTGCCTCCCACCTCCAGCTAGCCCAGACGCTCGGCCTACCTGATGTCTTAGGCCAAGCATTGGCCTCCATTTTGATTTTCGGTCACGTGGTATTTGTTGACGTTTTGGCGCTGTTGACAGCTCCAGACGACGAGTTTTTAACGTTCGTTCCGGGAGTTTTAAAAGATATCCAACCGGACAGACCCATCAAAACTTGTTCAAACGTGATCAATTGACAAATACAGCTAATTTCCCATGCATGACATTCAATATTTTGTCCAGAATCAGATGCGGACAAGCGATGCCAATCAAAAACGAGCCGACTTTCCTCCACAAAAACCCGTGCACCTTTTTTGTTTACCAAACGATCGCCACAAAATTTGTACACAATCAAGAAAACATGTTTACTGACCTCCAAAAAAAAGGTGCAAAGGATCCGCTTTAAATTCGATCTTCAGGGGCGGCCGTTTCAGCTCGACTGCATGACGCCGCCATGAAATTAAACATGAATGTATAAGGATTTACTGACAACGCTCCGGAAAATGTGGTGCACCTTTTTCCCTGAGTAACCGATCGTCCTGAAACGTCCACATATCCAAGAAAAGAGTCCATTTGACAATTCGGCCGGGTGCACACAAGATGTTCCATCAAATTAATCCATTTTCCAGCTCGGTTTTGTCAAAATAATGCACATCGTCTGATCTGTGTCACGTGATCAAGTTGACCTAGAAATTATGCATACTTTCGGCGCGAAGCTTGGCGTCACTTTATTCTCACATATTCAGCAGAATTTCACCCACAACAATCATTTTCCCTGTATATCTGTGCAAAAGCCATCGAATGAAGCATCGTGACACTGGAAATACACAATAACAGTGTCTGACAGTGAAAACTGATGGGCCGTTGGATTTGGAACGACGTTGCGGTCACATGAGCTTGCGGACCAATCAGCATCGATCGGATTGAGTTTTGCGCTGATCGGATTGAGTGCTGACATACAGTTGCAGAGCCCAATGTCTGGCGTAATACACGAAGTTCGCCAGTCATCAGGCTAACCTCCAGCACATTCATTGTAGATGACGTCACAATATCCATTGTTATAAATATATTGTTATAAATTACCAAATTCTTACAATGGTGATGACGTCACAAAGCAGAAAGCACTCAAGCCACTGAGTTTTTTCCGTGCGTACCGAAATAAATCCAGGGGTCATTTAGTGCATTTAAATGACTATTTTAGTTAGAAAAAATCGTCCAACAGCATAGTAATTTTACACACAAGGCAGTATGATCAAAATATACTAGACCATGTGAAAATTAGAATTTTTTTGGGTGAAAACCTGAGCTATCATTCAGGGCAACTTTAAAGTGCAATTATATTCAAATCTGGCAATCAGAAGTGGGTCTTGCAATCAATTGGATTACAGAGAGTGCCATTCTTTGGCTTGGATCAAATGCAATTGAAAATACACATTCAATTGGATGGCACCTCCAGATTACAGCCTACACTTCCAATTCATGGCTTTTGAAGAGATCAATTGTCTTGACAATAAAAAAATATTTATTTTATCACAAAGATAGAATGAAACTGAATTAGTGTGATTGTACTTAATAAAGAAGAATAACAAATCCTCTTATTGTAAAAATGTGCTATTTAACATCATTTAGCATCAACAATGCACAAAAAAAGTATAGGCCAATGCATTTTCAACGAATTCTCAGCAATGAATAAATATATCTCCATGAAAAAAAAAAATAATACAGTCTAAGATATGGGAATTCTAAAGAGCCTAAAATTTTAATTTTAGCCCTAACAGAAGTGTCCGAAAAACTATTGGAAAGACATAAGCCAATCATGGACCAGGTAGCATGAACCTAGGATCTTGACCAATCAGAATCCCTTTTACATTTACACCATGACTGATATATGCATTTTCAACGAATTCTCAGCAATGACTAAATATATCTCCATGAAAAAACGAAATAATATAGTCTATGAATTGAGGATTCTAAAGAGCCTAAAATTTTAATTTTAGCCCTAACAGAACTGTCCAAAAAGTTATCAGAAAGACATGAGCCAACCATGAACCAGGTAGCATGAACCTAGGATCTTGACCAATCAGAATCCCTTTTACATTTACACCATGGCTGAGTCTGTGTGTAACACTGAGGGAGCAGTCAGTGAATGTAACTGAATTTATGAATGTTGATAAAACACTGGAATTTGTCCTTTTCCTCGAAATATTTACCAAATTACCACTTAACTTTGTCAGGTACAACCTTAAAGACATAACAAAATTAATTTAACATGTAAGAAAGAAATTTTAAAACTTTAATTTTCCATGTCAATATGAATTACTGGCTGCTCCCGCGTGAATAAACACCCATTTGGTTGAAAACTAAAAACCTTAATATCAAATAAACCAGAATCACAAGAAGCAAAAGTCATTACCACGCCTCTTTTATGCATCATATTAGTCCATTGGATCACAAAAACACTTTGGAAAGTGTTCCCTTGTCTCTGACAAGCGATCCAAAAATTTCTGACAATCATACCAATCCCTGAGGGAGAGAGCTGGCTCTCTCCCAATAATGAGCAAGCACTTCGTGAGATGCGTGTAGATACTCTCCCTATCTACCCTTTAACCTGTGTCTACTGTACAAAAAGTAGGTCAGCATGACCCAGTAAACTGCATTGCCGTGATTGACCTTGACCTGAAGAAAGTCAGCCTGTTTGTTTTTCTTTATCAAATTTTTCCATCTCAGAAAGGCACCAAAAGTTAATCCGCTCAAGTTAAAATACTGTGTATCTGTATGCAAAGTTTTAATGACAAAGGTGAAACAGCACGACCTTGTGAGTTGTCATAAGTTTTCAAACCCTTCCTCCCACAATACAGATGCGCTTAGAAGCAAGCATCTCTAAAAATAGTTGAAGTTTTCTCTATTTTACAACTTCCCTGACGCATAGGCAATAAAATCCATGCAGACATTTTTCAGTTGAGCACCTATTTTTCCCATAGAAATACATAGAACGGACATGAGGCTCAGGCAGATGAAGCAACCAAATCGACCATCTTGGAACTGCCCTGTATCCTGACACAATGTAACCGTGATGTCACCAATAACAGTGATGTCACTTATAACAATGGCATGACGTCACATCATAATTAGTCTATTGTGACGTCATGTCTCAGGGCAGTTCCAATATGGTGGATTTGGTGACCTCATCTTGAGGTGGCTTCATACAGCCTCATGTCCGTTCTATGTATTTCTATGATTTTTCCTTATATTGACAAAATATTGACGCGGTCTAAACTTTCGTCCGCTACTGTATATTTTGCCAACAAGCCCACTGACAATGGGATAAAACATGCCATGCCAATCGCATTTTGTTTTGAGAGTAAATAAGAACTGCAGCATCAGCATTGTTCTGAATTGGATTGAATGGGGCCATACACACAACCAAATTAAATATCCAGGCCGTTTCAGTACAGGCCATTTCCGTACAACAGCACATTCTGACATTTCATACTTTTATACCAAGCCAGTTTACAGAGCTATCACATGGCGTTGATGTTTAATTTTTACAGCATCAATTGAGGTGAGATTTTCATGTTCACAGATGTATAATTAATGATTTTATATATAATATATATTTGTATACACATGTTGTGACCGTTTTCATTTCTTGGATCTTCTTTTCTTTCAATATAAGCATTACCGTCTAACATCACAAACACATATTACTCAGTCTGGTGAAAATGAGAACTGCATGTTGCTTCCATCTAGCATAAATCAAGTTTTGTATGCTGCAGCTTTGAAGCTCCAAAGAAATAGTTCCGATTTCATGGCACATTCACAAAGTTTTTATTCAACATTGACGTAAACCACAATAAGACTCAGCAATCACATTCCCTAAGGAAGTAGACAGGGCCATCAGCATACTCTGAAACAGCCCTGGTTTCTTCCAGACAAAATTTTGTGAGTTCCTAACACTCAATATCTGTGGACCACTCGCTGGAGCTCGCGGAATCGCACACTTGCGACTGGGTGGCAACACATGACCGCATATATGTTCTGATCTGCCAAAGGCTGGAAAAGGCAGTGGGAACGAAACAGCGGTTCACTTGTAGACAGCATAATACTCTAGAAGAGAACAGGTTTATTAGAGATGCTTGCTTGCTTTTGCAAGCGCATCTCTATTGTGGGAGGCAGGCTCACTAAACTTAGGCCTATGACAACTGTTGTTTCACCTCTGTTTTCAACACAAGTAAAAATTCTCATGAGGCTGTATTTGAAGTTTTAATGACAAAGGGGCTGGCATTCTGCAGATCAAAGGTCAGTCACAGCAATGCAGTTAGCTGGGTCATGCTGACCTAATTTGGGCACACTACGGAATTTCAATGTTGCTGACATCATGGAGTATAACTCTTAAAAAGGTTCATTTAGATAGTATGGAACCTACATTATCTTTTGAGCTATGATACAATTCTGTATCTTGATTAGAAGGGGCGAAAAACTAATTTTTAGAGATCTTACCATTCTCGCTATGAGTTAGGCCAAGCCTGTGGTTGTCATTGCTTGTGGTGGGATGACTGCTTCTCTGTTAAAATTTCTGGATTACTCAAGTAAATAGTTGGATTGTCACTTTATCAGTGCTGAATATTGCTAATTGCCATTAGGCTAATTGTCATCAATCTTGACCATTCAAGCCACAATGCCATACAAATAATTATTGATTGCATAATTAAATCAAAGTAACTTTAGGAGGGTTCAGCAAGGCTTTGATTTGTAAACAAAAATTAGGTTTTTCACTACATCGAAAATTATTTGTTTGAATTTTAAAACTAATTCATCTTTATCTCATTAAGGGGGCGACCATTTAATCTTAAGGCTGGGCTTGGACTTTTCCTCCCTCAGATTCAGTAAGAAATTATTTATTTTGAGCATGCAGCAACCCCTAGATTTGTACAACTTGATAAAGGGATTTGTTTGAGCATATGGATCACAAACATTTAGGCAAATACCACATGGCTGCCAAAATGGCATACAAAATGCCATATTTCTGCCCGCTGTCTTCTAAGTATTTCACTTGGGAGTTATGTAATTTGCAGTTTCAGAAATCCAGCATCACTCCCATTGAGTGATGCTGGATTTCTGAAACACTCCAGATAACCTCAAATGACCTTAAAAAGTGCGGATTTACCCTTATCCACATGATTCTTGACAACAGATCCTGACACTTGGCAATAAATAAAATTTGTTCCTGCCACTGTCCACAAGATTACATGGCAAATTGTATGTTTTTATTTAACAATGAGTACCCGAGCACAAGGGTCGGATATAGGATGTCAAGTACCCGGGTAGAAAAATCTCTACTCGATTCAACCCTAATGATAAGGCAGTTTGTCTGCACGCATCTCTTAAAGTGCTTGCACGTTATTTTTAACAACTACATAAAGACGTACAGCATGTAAGTCATATTTTTGAACAGTTAATTTGACCATTATTTATACTTCCCATTTGCGTAACTGCAGTTGCTGAAAGACAGAATTTGAAACTTTAAGCAGTCTATTATGCCTCGAATATAGACGATGTGTTCCTGATTCCAAATTGTATGTGCAATTTTACAATGGAAGACGGGATAATGTGTTTCAATAGCTGCGATTCTCATTCCTGGGTCTTGAATATAATATGTCAAATATCCAGAGATTCAAGATGGTATCACAGGCAGTGTTCACATGCTTTGCCCTTATTCTGTTATATTATACCAAGGTGTATTGCTCAAGCTCCCCCTATGGGAAAAAGACAGTCGTTGTGTGCGGTCATATTTGCGGAAGTTGCCATAAATAGTATTCTTGGGATATCCCAAGGCCACCAGGCCTGTTTTGTGGTGGCTGGGAAACAGGCTATAGTATGCTCACCAAAGGGCAGATTGAGGTTCCAATTTAATCAAGAGATGGCTCTGTGGTCTCCTAAATTCTGATTGGCTGTCGAAGGGAATTCCCTTGTGATGTATGCTGATATGGGTGCACACATAGGTAAGATTGGCCAAACAAGGTTTAATGCGAGTCTAAATGCAGTGTAGTGGGTGAAAATCATCTCTAAGTGTTGCTGAGAGATTATAATCTCACAGAACCAACAAGAATGTTGTGAAAGGCTGCTCCTTGAGCAATTTTAATCAATTTTCTATATTTGCACTCCACCAGGCGGCACTTGAGCCATACACCTTCCTCTCTATCTCTAGAACTGCTAAGCCATTGTGATCATTCCGCCTGTGATGGTATGTTCAAAAGATAATGGGAGATGTTGGATTTCCAATTGCTACTAAATTTATTAGTAATATCATCTTTCAGCTAAACAATGTCATCCTTCAAGCTGGTAATCCTGGTTTCTGCATATGTTTTATTTCAAATGGCTATTATGATTATATTTCAGTAGTACAATGTCATCCTTCAAGTTGGTAATCCTGGTTTCCGGATCAGCAGGATTCATCTCTCTCCTCCTGCTGCTCATGGTTCCTTCGATCTTCCAAACGGATGATACACCCGCCAGTAATCTGGGTGAAGATTTTTGGTATTCAAAACACAACAAATTTTGAGTGTCCAGCTTCCCTCTATTTTGTGACCCACCAAAAATCTATAGTTGGCAAAATTGTGCAACCCCTTTATATTATCTTTATATTATCTTTTCTCATTGGTTCCAATATAATTCAATATAATATAAAGGAATGAAAATGAGGATGGGTATGGATATGGGATGTGATTATTCTTTAAACTGTATAAAATTGTTCAGTATGATTGTACATGTTGACGATAATGCTTGGTCAAAAGTTTCAATTCAGATGGGTTTTTTTTTTCAACCGTTTATTAAAGTGCAACCACAAATAAGGGGACCTTCCCAGGAAACTTGCATAGCATTTTTCTAAAGAGTGTTTGGGGCTCTTAAATAGTTTCCTGTTTGGGTACAAATACTTAATAGTAATGGTGATGTTCAATTTTCTTTCAGAAATATCATGTTGGTGTCCATCCCAATTCACCAGCAGCATGGTGGCCTATGCCAATAACATTTGCAGAGAAAATATCCTCAATAACCAAAGTCATATGATTTACAACCAATATTTTCCTGACCGTGAAAGTGCCCCGAAAGACAATTTCACGCTTCCCACTGATAACAATGATAATGACAAGTACCAGAAAAGAAGCATTGCCATGTTGATCGCTTTGGAATTGTTGATGGTTGCTGGGCTGTACATTTGTCTCTCATTTGACTACAACAAATTTGGAGCTAAATGCAGGACCGCCCACATAATCGTCCATGTGGCTAGCATTCTATTCTTCCTCTTGGCATCAGTTGCGCCTTTTGGCTTCATTGAAATTAATGACGGGATTAAAGTGAGCACAGTACGACTGTGTGATTTTGATGTTCGTCATACCACAAGGGTTCACGAATACGTTGTCCAGTGTGTCATTACTTACGAGAGATCATCGGATGACCTTCGTCCGTTCCTCATCTTGAATGCCGCTATTTGTGCAGTGACCGCTCTACTCACAATAGGATCATTTGCGCACCTGTTCAAATCAGGCTCGAAGAAATGCAATAGTGATAAAATGGCACAACTTGAATAGGCATTTCATATAATTGTATAAGTATGTATGCACATTATATTGTTTGCAACACTATCATGAAAATTACCACTTTAAAAGGAAGATGATCTTTTCGACGAATTTCAGGTTGATGTATATTGTGAATTGTACATTTGCTCATTACATCAAGTATGAACACTTGTTTTCATCGATACATCCAGAGAATGACTTCATTATTTTTGGTTTAAGTGTAATAAAATGATTATTCTTTACTTCTCTTTGGCTTTATGTTATGAATATGGTTCATAAAAAACACCACTTTGACTAGATTTCACAGTTCATTTGATGACCCAAAATGAAAATTATTAAATATGAAGAGAAATATGATGAAATTTTAGGCAGATTGCTGTGGCCACCATTTGTCCGAATTACTTATACAGTTTTTTGGCTCCACATGTAGGTTTGACGATTGGTCAACGATGTCATCTCTGCAAAATTCTTGTTTAACTTGAACATTATTGACTGGTTTATTCAGTATATATCCCACAACAGACAGTGAAGTTCTGGCAAGAAACCATGTGATTCATGCCTCTTGAAATTATTGATTTATTTAACTGGAGGTTTATTTGTGTTGTGGGATAAAAATAAAACTTAATGGGAGTGTGGTTCACAGCAATGAACCTCATTCATGTCAGGTCTGCTGCAGAATAAACACTCCTTCGAACTCGAGAGTTGTATTTCTTCTGCAACCTGGCCTTCACGAGGTTCATTGCTCTGAACAACACTTCCATTAAGTTTATTACACAACAGTGTCATCTATTTTTTAGCTGCTGTTTCTTCAGGAAACCGAAGCTGTATAGTGTATACAGATTGCAAAATTTCCTTTCAGAACCAGTCAACATTTGTAGCTCTACTACAGCTAAACTTGCTCAACAAAAAAGTTCCAGTTGTTAATTACGACTGAGAACAAGTACCCACTTAGGCATATAACATTATTACAGAACCCAAACATTTTGCTAAAAACCCTCTGGTGGATAACATAAGTTCTAACAACAATATTTTGTTTGCACAGTAGGCCCTAAATGAAACTGCAGCATCAGCATTGTTTAGAATAGATTGAATGGGACACACACAACCAAATTAAATATCCAGGCCATACAAATATGATGGCATGTTCTGACATTTCATACTTTTATACGAAGCCAGTCCGCAGAGCCATAGTATATATGCACTATGCAGAGTTGATGCTTTTTGCTAACAGCATTAATTGAGGTGAGATATTTATGAAGATAAAATAGACATTAATCATATTTTAAGGCTTATTCGTATTCACTTAATAATATTTTTAATGTGCCAGGTGCCATTTCCTCACATTACATTCTGCATCCTATAAATCAAGAGTGACACTTCAAGGCTCCCGAGTTATTACAATAGATGGAAAATGAGTGCTTAAAGAACAGCACTGGAATGTTTCTTGTTTGGTCATAGCCCTATCAATGCCATGCTATTCTCTGTGACTCATAATAAGCAATTTAGAGGTCATAGCCTATATTTGAAATGCTGGCAAGCAAAGCCATTTGATGTGTCATACCACTCATCTATGAGGTCACAATATACTGAATGATAAATTGAAACTTCATTTCAACTTATCTGATAGGGCATTTTGGGAGGTCATTGATGTCCACCAACTGCAGCTTTTTTGCAAGCACTCTTTTTTCGACAACTGTAACACCAGAAGTTGGGGAAGACATCATTATTTAAGCAAAGTTCATTTTAGATTCCTAATGATATACATGTGCACTGGACAATGGGATGAGAATTTCATGCTGCTGTTAAGACCACAATTCAGTTGAAATGTGCCATCTTTCAAGTCTTTGACTCCGGTTCATGTATATTGGATATGATATGTCAAATTGCCTGAGATTCAAGATAGCAGGTCATAATGGTCATTCCATGTGAAATCAACCAAATTCCAAAATATCCTACTTGACAGTCTCAGTTTTTTTCCATACAACCATCACCGAAAGACTATATAGAAAAACGGTATTGGGCCCAATTTTAAAAAAATTCACAGTTCAGTGAATTTTGAAGATGACCATTTGAAAAGTTGGACATACTGGTTTCTTCCAGTAAACTAAGCGTGCAAAAAGTTTCGTTAGAATCAAGGATGTTGAGGTGGGACCGTTGGTTGATTTGACATGGAATGACCCAGTATGTTCACAAGGTAATGGTATATGTTGTTTATCGAAATGCTATTTTACATATGATTACATTTCAGCTGAACAATGTCTTCCTTCAAGTTGGTAATCCTGGTTTCTGGATCAGCAGGATTTGTCTCTCTCCTTCTGTTGCTCATGGTTCCTCCGATGTTCCAGAAGGATGATACACCCGCCCGCAATCTAGGTGAAGATTTCTAAATAAGCATAGCATTCCATTTTGCTTGCTCATAATGGGGCTTGAATAGCAAAACGCATTTCTTGACAGAGCTCTCCGCTTCCCTCCGTTCGGGGGAGTTTTTTTCTATGTAAATGAAACATTTATTGCTCTGTTTTAGAATAAATTCTATCTTAATTGGCAGTCTTCAAATAAATAATTTCTAACAGGCTGTTGCTTGTTTCGGAAACAAGATTTTCCACCAAGTTCCCCCATGGTCAAGAACGCTTGTCCACTGGCTTTGAGGGTGTGTGTTCAAGTCTCACCCGGGACTCACTTTAGTCTGAGCCCAGGGGGACATTAAATGGAGGCAGCTTGCATCCAATATTCTATGCTGGGGGAACTGAAAGAACCTGGATATCCCTGAATAGAGTATGTTCAAGACTCCCAGTCTTCTCATCTCATCATCAATGCAGTCACCAAAAATAAAAAGTTCAGTTCCCTCAATAAAGACGTTCATTGATCTGCTAGCTGAGTTTGATCTGGGGTATACCAGCACAACACAAGCCAAGTCACCAAGTAAAACTTCAAACAACCCCTTAAAATTAGATGGACACCCCCTTATACATCATTTATAAATCACAGATGAAAAAATAGTACTTACATAATTGTGTTCAGTACAGGTAAATGAGTAGAATAGTCCTCTTACTATCCAGTTATGTACCTCACAGTAATGACTTTTTCTCTCTATCCAATCGTATCTCATATATATTTTGTTTTACATTTTAATCTTACTGTTATTACTTTTGACTTCATATGTCTATAAGTCCCATTTAGGAAAATGGCGCACAAAGTCTTTGTCACTGAAATGTTATTTTTCTTTTAGAAATATCATGTTGGTGCCCAGCTCAATTCACCAGCAGCATGGTGGCCTATGCTCATAGGATTTGTAAAGAAAACCTTCTAAACAATCGAAGCCGTACACTTAATGAACAACTTGTTCCTGTTGAGGCTGGTCCTGAAAACGTAGTCAAAGAAGACAACTTCATCCTTCCTATGAATAATGACAATAACCAGAAAGGAAACGTTGCCATGTTGTTTGCCTTGGAGCTGTTGATGGTTGCTCTGCTGTACGTCTGCCTTTCATTTGAGCCCAATGCATTCGGAGCTAAATGCAGGACTGCCCACATATTCATCCATGTGGCTAGCATTCTCTTCTTCCTTGTGGCATCAGTTGCACCTTTTGGTTTTGTGAAGATTACAGTCGGGAGCAAAGTGACCGGAATACGATTGTGCCCTTTTAAGATTCATTATCAAAGTAGGGTTCACTCACATGTTATACAGTGTGTCCATGGTTACAAGGGAGCATCGTACGACCTACATCCATTCCTCATGCTGAATGGCATTGTTTGTTTGGTGACTGTTCTGCTAACAGTAGCATCGTTTGTCCAATTGTTAAAATCAGGCTCGAAGAAATGTACCAGTGATAAAATGATGCAACTAGAATAGGTTACCTTGTTGAAAAATTATGAACCCACATAGGGTATTAGTTCTCAAGATTTAAGACTTACTGTACTATGTATGTGACGACTTTAATAATTGCACTTTTGCTTTGAATACATTCTAGTCCCAAATTTCAGAAAATTTCATGGCATTACACCTCACGCTTATTGAAATAAAGTTGAAAGTACATTTAAAAAACATGATTTTTTTTCCTTTTTACAAAATGTGACACTTGTTTTTGCTAGTTTCTTATATATTTTGGATCCAATGCATCCCCAGGCTTCATAAATCCTTTAACCAGAGTATATTTATTTGGCCGTTTTGACATCAAGTTCTTTGTATGTATGTATATTTATTAAGACCAGAGAAGCGAGGCTTATCAAGCTGGCCTGTAAACAAAACAAAGTATTGCAAAAGAACATCAGATAATTAGTAATGTCAATAGACTACAAAAAGTTATAACATTGATAAGAAACACTAGGTTAAAGCTATTTCATAAAAATGACACTTGAATAGAACAATTTATGTTGATTCCAATATATTTACAAAGCTACATGCATATGTTTATATAATTACATTGAGATGCATATCTACAAATGTATGTATGAATACTTTGAACACAGTATATATGTATAAACACACAAAGCCACCATGCATATATTAATCCCCATATAATCACTCAAAAAAATATCAACAATATTTACAGAAAAGCAAGTCTTAATAAGACGTAACCCCAATGTATACATATACAAGTCCACAATCACTTGCAGTCATAGTTTATATAAAACCCATATACTCGCTCAAAAAATATCAACAATATTTACCGTAAAGCAAGTCTTAGTAAGACGTAACCCCAATGTAAATACATACAAGTCTACAATCACTCGCGGTCATAGATTACATAAAAACGTAGATACATATCATTACGTAATGCACTTTCAAGTCTTTGTGTTCGAAGGTCGTCTTTACTTGTCACAAGCAAAATTCAAAGGTATACAATGCAATGATATCACACATGCCTGTCAGTTTGGTGAAAATGAGAACTGCATGCTGCTGCCACCTGGCACAAAAGTTGATTTTGTATGCCACAGCATTGCTGTCCCAAGAAATAGTTCCAATTTCATTGCACGTTCACAAAACTTCTATTCAACATTGATGTAGGCCTATGCCGGAGTCAGACTCGGCAATCACATTCTCTAAGGAAGTAGAAAAGGCCATCAACACACTCAGAAACAGCCCCGGTTTATTCCAGACAAAATTGTGCGAGTTCCGCAGACTGAAATGGTGTGGACCGCTCGCAGGAGCTCGTGGAATAGCACACTAGTCACTAGGTGGCAACACATGATAGCATATGTTCTGATCTGCCAAGGCTGCAAAAAGAAGTGGCAATGTAACAGCGGTCCACTTGTAGACAGCATGCCTGTTGTCTTATCAAAACAATGCTGCAAGGAGTTAAAAATTTATTAATTAGGCCTATTTATTCATATTTGCACCCAGGCATCGGTGAATGTGTTACCACTGGTTCAAATTTACAATGAATACAGTACATCGGTCATAAAGAAAGCAACATTTGTCGCTACATATTCTCATAAAAAACAAAATCAATTCCACAAAATTCAGTTTGATAATTACATTCTTGAATATCCTTGTCTTAGATATCATGTAGTTCAAAAATGAATTCGCTAGGCAACCATCTCCAACAAGTCGTCTGCTCCTCATAGATCAATTCCTCACCATCGTCATCCCATGTGAGGTATTTCCTGATTTCTGGACATTGTTCGGATTCTGAAAAACATGAACATATGAATAGTAGTACAGGTTAACTCATAGGCATGCCAACTGGAAAACATGAGCCAGAATTTACTGTAAAAAAAAACTTCCAGCGTCAAATTCATACTAAAAATCATTATCTGTGGCATGCAGCTTGCACCGAGAACCCGAAAGACACAATTTTACAGTCCCTGGCATCAGAAAATTGAGGTGAAACAACCTCAGGATATGTCAAGGTGACATATTCAGTGCCATGTGCATCAAGTGTGGGATCTTTTCTCTCACCTGGATTCACAATCGATTCTCACTTACCATTAAGAACCTCTAACCGACATGAGGATGTCGCGCCACGCACCCGAAATAGCAGTCCTTCAAAACCACTGGAAAATTCAGTTCCCTCAGACAATTCGAAGTCATGTTCCTATAAAACGAAAGTGGTAAGGTTTGTACTTGGATTGTACTATAACTTATATTCAAATTTACTGTTACTTATATTCAAATTTAATATGATTACAATTAATGACTTGCATTCAGCTGTTGGAGGACAGCTATGACCTCACAACAAGTCCTATCAAACTCATTGAAATAATCTGTCAATTTGTCATTCATTATCTTGTGACCTCATTGATGAGTGGTGTGACATGTTAAATGAATTTTCATATAGCATTTCAAGTATAGGATTCCAGTGCTTTTCTGCAAGCATTTGTCATTCGTCAACTGTGATACACTCCTGCTCATAAATATGGAATACTTTTTCGTGAATATAAGCAAGGTCCATTTTAAAGGTCAAGTCATCTTCTCTAATCACTCTTTAAAAGCCTCAACCACATTTTTGCAAGACTTTTCAAGTTTTTGTTGAATGAACCTCACCCTAAAAAAACCCCTGAATTTCCATATTTCATGCTGCTGTAACTTTTCCTGGGGTTAACGCTGCAGCATGCGTCTTAAACAACAACATGTTCTTCCCTTTAGCGGTCATTGGAGGTAGCAACATGTGCTCCAGCAGAAGTTGCTAAAGTTGTCAATTTCAATGGAGAATGTTGAAGTATTCCATATAAAATTTATGAGCAACGGTGTATATAGACATTAAAAAATGAGAAGACACAATTAGTAATATTACCTCTAATGAAGTGGACCCATCACTTTCAGCCTTCAGGTATGAGTTGGAACCAGAAGGGCAGATGACTATTACAGGTGCATAGTTAAAACTGTTTGTCCAGCAGGCACTCCAGACATCAAATTCAACTGCAAGTAACAATGATTAAATAATCAAAGTAAAATGGCAGTCCTAAGTTACTTAAAATATTTCCGCAGAATCCTTGCATCACGGAACAGGAAAATGGCAACAGTTCCAAGAAGCCCACGACTAGATGCATCTCTTCTCTGAGAACTTAAACGTGCATAATATTTGCCAAAATAAAATGCCTCTACTAATTCCAACACAATCTGCTATTTACAGTTAGTTGAGGACAAAATTATTAGCCCCACCCCCTCTGGTTACTTCCTTTAGGGGAGACCGGGGCTGGTTGTCACAGGGGCAGGTTGTCACACTGTGTAGAATTTAAACATGCCCTATTTCTATTTAAAGCAAGTAGGGGCACAGTCATTGTATATGAAAGTCAGTACAGGAGTAACTTAAATCTATCTGGTGAATATATACCTATATCATTCGAAATCTTGATGTCATACTGGACTTTTTTTTTTAATTCAGCACTCGGGGCAGGTTGTCACACTTTCGGGGCAGGTTGTCACACTTTTGGTTAAGAGCTTGAATGCAGGAAGTGAGACGCAGTAAGCCAAATCCTGAATAAGACAAGTTATTTTGGACATGTCAGGAATCCCCTACTTGCCCAGTGTAGACCTTAACAATCATGTGACTCTCTACAAGGGTGCTACAAATTTTGACTTATCAAGGCAACAGAAATGCATTTTGATAAGGAAGAGGGTGAGTGCAGACTGTAGAATTTTTCTGCAAATTCCTTTTGAAAATTTGAAATAGATCTATTTAGATGCTATGCCTTTTCTGCTTACATCATCAATCATCAGTAGAATGTACTAAGGATATGGGAATTTAATATCCATGAGAGCGTGACAACCTGCTCCGAAAGTGTGACAACCTGCCCCCGAAAGCGTGACAACCTGCCCCAAAAGTGTGACAACCTGCCCCGAAAGTGTGACAACCTGCCCCTGTGACAACCATCCCCGGTCTCCCCTAGTTACATTTGTCTCCAAAATTGGGCATCAAAGACCAAGAAATTATTTTTCACTTTTGTTTTCCAAATTTTCCCCCCAAAAATGTTTTTTTCCCAACTGCCCCAAACCTACTTTTTCCCCCTGAAAATTTTCCCAAGACATTCTCGATTGAGTTCATAGGGGAGCAACATGTGTTGACTTTGTGTCAAGGATATTGGCAACCAGATGAGGACCGTGATGATATCAATAGTTCATTTAGACTTTTTCAAAGAATTCACATGAACAAAATTGAACATGTTCTCAAAATGAACTATTTATGAACTGTTAGAGAATCAGGTTCTTAAACCGTTCTTTGGCATCAACACAATAATATTGACAGACGGAACTGCAGCAGAAGCCTCCGCGTTTGCAATATATTAAAAAAACAAACTTACAACGTTGATCTCCTTGTGTGTGAATATCATTGGCCAAAAAAAGGTTTGTTCCATCGAAGCCTAAGATTCTTCTCTTGCCGTGAGTGGTGAAGATGTTGTGTGACATTTTGAAAATAAGTCTTATCCCGGGCTCGGAAGGACACCATCTTGATACGTTAGTGTCAATAATTTTGACCAGGGGGTAGTCTTGTTTCTCTCCCTCTTCCTTAACGTAAAACTCTCCGAGCGTTCGAATGTATTCCACCTCAGAATCATCATCCTTCAATCCCTGGCTGAGGTTGACATACCTCCTAGAGATCTGAAAAGATTCACTTGGATGTATAAATAGACTCGAGAAAAATTCAGACAAAATTCAAAGAATACATTATATATCTATATAATTAAATGGATGGCATCCAGGGGGTTTATCTCAGTTTCCACTCAATTTCTGGGTTTCTAATTTTCCCTGTGTCTTCCTATGCCGCTCATGGCAATACTCTCCCTCTTTTCAAGGTCATTGCATTACTCTAAATGTCAAATTAATGATAAGTACTTTTCCGCTGATTCCTACACAATACACAAGAGGGCAGAACCTGTCAGTTTCTCCCTTAATTTCAGCACCAGGTAATATTTCTGGTAACACAGTCCTTTTTCTAGTACTCTTTTAAAAAGCTTTATCCTGGTAAAGAAATGCACCATTGTGCTAGGTTTGCACCCATTCCAGAAATTTCGGTTTGATTTTTCCAGTCAAACCATTTTGCCATTTTGTAGTAAAAAACAAATGACTTTCTGGCAGTATTACATATTTTCTCTAAAAAGATACCAGAAACAAAACAGAAAGAAAAAAATATGACAATAGTCCAACTCTAGGCAATCTAAATATAAAAGTGCTAACTCTCTTGGCTCCATGTCTCAAGCATAACTCTGTCACAAATATCTGCACACCTATCAAACTTTGCACGTGTCACATCACCGACATTTACTTTGTTTTGCAATAGTCACTGTACTTCAAAAATCCCTACTTGCTTTGAAATCCACCTTCATTTTAACACCTTCTGCATCAATATTTCACCAATGTGCATAAATGGGTCATGGCCTTTCTGGCAAGCTCTCGAGGTGGCAACATAGGGCAGCCATTCCAGACAACACATGCAGGTGCTGCCACCACAGCATGGTCATGCATGCTAATTGTTCTCCACACCAAATTTGCATAAACAAAATCGACTGCGTTTTCACATTTCTCAATTTCTTGACGGTTTATTACTCAACGGCCACAACTGTTTAAAAAATGCTGTCACCTTTTATCATCATCAGCAGCATGCGCTCATATTGCTATTTCCACAGGCACACAACCCAGTCTAAGTGGCTCAAATACTTGCTTGCAATGGGTTTTCTAGTACTAGTGGAACTGTCGAATATTTTGGTATAAACTTTACAGTTAGTTACCTCTCAGGGTCAGAGAGGGGAATTTCCAATATTTTCTGAAAATTTCCTCCAGTGGGTAGGATCTCCAGATTTTGACGACCTACCCATTCCCCACTCATTGAAATTTCCCCCACAGTCTGCGGGGAATGTGGTTGAGGGTTACAAATGACTGGTGCATTTAAGGGGTCGACCAGATGATCTTTTGGGGGGGGGGAGGGGTGGGCTACAGCCTTTTAGTGAAAAAAAAAGTTTGTTTTGCTCTTGACCTAAAAGAGTTTGTTCAGCACATGAAAATAAAAAAAAGCTTGTTTCCACCTGTAGCTTGGGCACCGATGGCACCGTAATGTTAAAATTGCAATAAAAAAGTTTGTCACGTGTACTCAGGTGAAAGAAATTGTTTCGTCGATGCTTAGCAAGTGAAAAAAAGTTCATCTCTGGGGTTAAAGCCCCCCCCCCCCAAACTATCGTCTGGTCGGCCTCTCAGGAAAAGACTGAAATTAAATACAAAATGGAAATGAAAAGGAAAACATACCAAAGTGATAGCTACACGAGTCTTCAGCTGGGCAAACAGCTGCAATGCATTCTGATGGGGCTTGTTGATCACACCGTTTGAGTTTATCATGAGCAGCTCATCACTTTCCCTGTAAAACATAGAACATGGTACAATGTAGTATAAGTACAGCCTTCTCCTAAAAGAGGTTGAAATACAAACACAATGAGAAAAGAAGAAAGAAAGAAAGAAGAAAGAAGAATAAAATCTCTTACCTTAGTTCAAATTGCTCAGCAAGTCCACCTTTTTCAACATCAACACAGAAGTGAATATAATATCCATCGATTAATAAAGTTAGCAACTTCATTCCAAAAGCGACTTTCTTTTCCCCAACTTCCCCCTCAGGGTGATTAACGAAAACATCTGATATTTCGTAATCAATGCCATCCGTCTCATCCAAAATGTTAAGGATATTTAGCTGGGAGGCGCATTCCTCTACACTTGTTTCCCGGGATATATTGCGAGCAACCAACATGCCGTCTCCAACTCCGTTCCCATCACATTCAGTATCAGGGATCTCACGTATTTTGTGAAACTGTTCCTCCAATTCTGGGGTGATAATACAGTTCTCAATCTGTTTTAGTCTTCCATCATCCTGTGAACAAAATCAATATCATTCATACAAGGGGTGTTCCGAAAGTTCTGACCAATTTTTTTGACAAACTTTTCTATCTTGAAATAGACAGTAAAATACATGAAATGTTTTGTGTGAAATTTGATTCAACTCCTTCAAATGGAAAGGTCTTTCAGAAAATTGGTCAAACTTTCTGAACGCCCCTGGTATGGCATTATTGAAGCCAGTTTCTGCAAGACCACTTACATTGCACTGCAGTCTCTGGGAACCGATTATGCAAATAGGCCACAAGAGGCTTGAAAATGAGCCAGAAAAGGTGGACTTATGCAATTGTTTTGTTTAAATGGAAATTTTTCATTGTTATAATAATAACACAAGTAAGGATTATAATTTAAATGCATAATGTGAGTGAAAGAAACCAAAATGGCAGAAAACATGTACACCAGCATTCTTCAGAAAACTTTGATTTAGGCCATATAGAATCTCTCGGTCACAGAAAGTGGTATCAACAAAATTATCGTGAGTGCTTGTAGAGTCTGCGTTGTTGCTGCCCTGTGCCCCGCAATCTTTTGCTTTAGGCCTAAATTTGTGATAATATTGCATGTATATCATTTTCATTAGCATAAAAGAGTAAGGCTACGAACCAACTCTGAAGGTTTCCTTTTTACGTCATCTTCAGAAATTAGTCTCCGGAAACTGCGGACTGCAGTGAATATCATCTTTAATCTACGAAGATTGATTTTACCACGATGTGACCTACTTTCTGAAGAGCCTGACCTACTTTGTGACCTTAAGAAAAAAGATAAATACAGTATTCAATAAATAGGTTATACAGGTATTGCTCACTATTTTCATTGACTAAACTGGACTTTAAAACCTTTAAACAAATTGAAGCTTATTTTCTCCTGAGAACAATGGTATAAATGTTGTCATTGTATGTCAAATAGTAAGCGAGATATTGTCAAGCGCGATTACGCAATCAGGCATTTTTTGGAAAAATTTGGGCTGAAACTGAGTGGCCTTCGGCGACCACTTAAGACTAGCAAGATTTTTCTAAAATTTTAACAGCATGTTTATTTTAATATATTTACTATTTCAATAAAATTAAGGGGTATGCGATTTGAAATTAAGAAATTCATTTTTTTCTGGACACCCTAATATTGTAACAAACAGCCCAAGTCAGGGTCACTGAGTAACAATATTACAAGCTGTTGTGTGAATTAATATCACTCGAATTCGTCCTGTATTTGTGATATTATATCCTATTATAACCTATAATATTTTCTGTGCAAAGAAAATTTATGGATTTTCTCTCCAGTCTTATCTTGCGTTACCTTTCATTGGCCGCACGATCCAACAAATTATGCAATAAGTGGGTTGTGTCATCCAGCAACTTCGCACCAAGATGTCTGCACGCCGGAGTTGGCGGTGTGTCCTTGTTGGTTTGATTGTAAACCTCGGCGTGAAAGCATACGCCGCCATCGTCATCTTCTTCGTGATCACCTAGATGTTCTGACGGATGTGGATGCCCTTCCATGTTCATCTAAAAAAGAATCAATAACTATACAATATGGTATGTTACATTTAATATCTGGTGTGTCTTATTGTTAGTCCATTTCAATTTTGTAAGACATATAAAAGCATTGCGGCATCGGAATTAACACATAAAGATATACTTCAGTGATACTGGATAAACATCAGTAAAACGTAGGTTTCCATTTTTTAACAGGTCATACGGGTGTGAACTTAAATTTAGACAAACAAATGGGGAAATACAGGCCTGTATAAATACATCTGTTTTTTTTACAGTCCAATACTCCATGTAGATCAAACAGAAACGAATATACTGCGAACAGTTCTTAGCTATTTAGTTAGCCGTATAAAGCTGGCACCCAAAAGTACTCAAATTCGGTCGTTTGACAGGTTTGACTGGAAATCAACATTTAATTTTGACAGTGTGAGGATTTTGGGAGTGTGTCAACTTCCTGAACATTCAGGAAGTTCTGACATTATAATAAGGGTAATTAGGTCGAAATCATTAAGCCTGCATGTTATGGGGTCTGTGTAGTATCAAATAATATAAAATAATATCATTATTGCCCAATAATTTGTCATTTTAATATGTGTTATGTATGTGGTTAACCATTTTTAAATGTACAAATAATTACATCCTGTTATTAATAATACTGATGGTACATGTGTACTGACTACTTAAAATACGTAAATGTTTTATCATGGGTTTTGTAAGTCTGATATATTGGACTGCGCACATAGAAAACTGTCCGTGGCAAAAAAATATTTTCTTTAGCTTACCTTGTGGCAAATTGTATGCCACCTTCTGGAGAAAAAAAAGAATTTGGGTGGCGGGACAGCGTTCTGTAGGATTTCTATGCTGGCTTGCATGCAAATGATATCAACATTTCACTTGTCATGATTGGCCATTTTGTTCAAAGACTGATATCAGGCAAGGAGGGAAATGGAGGCCTCAACAGAACGTTTCACCTTCTTCTGCTGTTCTCCAATGTGCATAGTCAAGCTTTCTATACAGGGTCGTATTAACCATAGGCAAACGGGGCATTTGCCCCGGGCCCATGACTTCAGGGGGGCCCATTATGAAGCTGAAAAGAGTCGCGGCAGTAAAGAAAGTGCGTTGGGTAACTGACGCGAGAACGTATTTTCAGAATTTAGAGAGCTTTTAGGGTGCAAGGGAGGCCCTATGGGCAGGAGGGCAATGACCTGGGGCCCACTGCCTGAGGAGGTCCTCCGCAACCTTAAAAAACAGAAAAATGATGTAAAATGAATTTCAGGCTTTATGACAAAATATCTTTTTTTTTTTTTTTTTTTTTTTTTATTACGACAAGGAAAATGTCACATCTGACACATTTGTCAAAACAGAAAACAACAAACATACAATAAATGGTTCAAGTTTAAAAAGACATAATCAATTTCAATCTTACAAAATATCTATACAATTTAAGGTTCCAGCCAATTAAATAAATGTTAATTCTAAGACATGACAAATCAGTAAATTAAATCACAATGGGCTATATATATATATACATTTAAAATGAAATGCAAAACGACAGACTATATCATTAAACATCAATACTAACAAGAAATTTACCTATAGTTTTTAATAATTGGGGTTCTCGTGATGTCATAATAGCTAAAAATTTTTCAAAATTATCGAGTTGATCAAAGTTGCATATTATATTAGATGATATAGTAATAAGATTTTCCCTGTCTAATCCATGACTAGGACATAACAATAAACAATGTATTTCATTTTCAACTTCATTTAAATCGCACTTATTACAAATTCTGTTTTCTACGGGCAACTTAGGGCTTTCATGTCTTCCAGTTTCAATTCGAAGGTTGTGAGAGCTAGTGCGAAATCTCGCAATTTTAGTGTATAATTTCCTGTTAATATTATGTAGTAAATAAGGTTCTATTCTGAAATCAGTCTTCATTAATTTATAAGTTCTAAGTTTTGGTTGTTTAGTCAAGTCATTCATTTCTTGGAAAAAATCATTTTGATATTTTTGGTATAGTTTCTCTTTAAACATCTTAGAGAACGTTTCATTTATTAGGTCTGTCTCATTAATTTCTCCAAATTGTATATTGTTGTTCTCTAGTACCTGTTTTATTTTGCTGAACCAGCATGTTCGTGAAGGTATATTTTTCTGAAAATTCAAACATTTTTTAAGAACATTATCATCTGGTCATTTTTTAAGAACATTATCATCTGGTCATTAAGTAGAGCCTTTAAATTCTAGCTGATAAAAAATTATGTAAGGGGCCTCTTGCCCAGTTTATTAAATATCCAGATACGATAGACTTGGAGGGGTCCAGATGTGCTTTGAAACTTGTCGGACCCACCTCAATCCTCATACTACTTGTATTTTGCTTTAAAATGTCATTTTCGTTTCGGGGACCTAAGAGAGTATGGGCCCCAGAGCCCCTTAATGCGCCACTATCTGCCCCCTCGATTAACTGTGCAAAGCAGGAGTCCAAGCGCCCTCCTGATTTTTCTGCAAGCGTTTTTGTATAATTTTATATTCTACCGTTCATGAATTCATATAATATCATGAAGATAAAAAAATTCGACAATTACTGTGGTTTTTATTGCCGGTATATTGAGGTAAATTAATAATGAATGCTATATTGAAGACGACACTATTGCGATAATAGCGGCCCACCAATGATTTTGCCCACTGTGGGGCCAGTCCGCCTCTGGGGACCCATTAGAAACAGTTTGCCCCGGGCCCAAAAATGTGCTGATACGGCCCTGACTCTATATGCCTTCACTCTAAACATTTGGTTTTCACTGTGACTAGTTTATGACTACTTTAGGGTATTAATGGTTGCGAAAAGTTGGTACTGACTTCCTGGAAAATCATTTTGACTATTCTATCAATATCAAAATGACTATGTTGAATATGTAAGTGTCTGAAAGGTAATCAATTTGATCACTATCTGGTAGCTTTGATTACCAGAGTGGTGCAAAAAAAAAAAGAGGTTGAGCTACCCGGCGATCCGGGGTATACCAGCACAACGTGAGAAGAAGAAGAAGAAATACTAATCCAAAATTTGTCACATTGACAACCTTGTAATAATTTTGACTCAAGGAGTTGTCGGTTTAGGCACCAGGAATTACCACTCCGGAGTTGTCATCTTGACCACCCTGTGTTTAGAGTGTTCAATTCCTGCCCTACTCTTAAATCTTGAGATTCCATAATAATGATCCCCATTGGTGTGAAGATTTTTTTTTTCACATTGCAATGTCATGTACTTCAGTGGCTGAGTGGATTGCATGCTGGTCTTGTAATCTTAGGTCCAGGTTTCAATTCTACTGTTTGGCAATGCTTGACTGCTAAATTCAGATACTGGCAGGGAGCCATCTGGTGACAGGCATGCTGCAAAGTGGGCAAGCTAATGGAACTCAGTTAGGCTTGAAACTCCTGCCTCATCTTTTTATGTGCTGCGCAGCTTGCCAGACTCACGGAGCTATCAAGTCGCTGTGACAGGACAACAATCCAAAACCTTCCACTAATTCTGCCCAATATATTTCCAGGACAGTTGGGAAAAGGTCCTCGAGTGGTTTGACACCCTCCAGACTGGAATGTTATTGATAAATTATGGTATGATCTGAGACAGGCCGTGCCCCAGCGGAGACCAACAATGAACGTGGAGTTACAGAAATTCTGTGAAGCAGAATGGATTAAAATCACTGCTTATGTCGTCTGAGGACTTTTGAAATAATGTAGTAAAATCCTGCAATCTATTCATGATCCTGAGGGGGAAAATATATGATATTACAAAATGGTATGTAAACTTTTGAAAATGTCATAAAATGCAATTGACCAATAATATCATAGAATCTCATTGCTATTGAATTTTCAATGGTTCAGAAGTGTGCGGTCGCATGCAGTGCATTGTATTTCATGTATAATTTGCCCATTGTTGTTAAAATTGCCCTAGAAATAGAGAAATTGGTCATTTTGCATCGGGGTATGTAAACTTCTGGGCAGAACTGTAGGCCCAGGTGACCCGGCAAGAGCTGTATTCGAACCCTGGACCCAGTGATTGGCAGTCCAGCACACTACCACTATACCAACCCCCCCCCCCCTTGCCAGACTGGAGGAATCGGGGGGAAGGGAGGAGCAGAGAGCTTTATATTTCTTTCCTCAAGAGAAAGTAGAGACTGTACTGCATATACATGTATCGTAAGAAAGAATAAGATGACGCTTAAGGGGTGTTTGCCATGCCGTTTCACTGTTTGCAAAAAAATGAAGTGTAATAAACCGTCTCCTGTGAATTCGATGCTTTTTTCATATTTTAATTGATCTGAAAAATTCAAATCATTGCACAGGTGACAACTGTATTTTCCCAGGAGACCTGAAGTTTAAAACAGTTTCAAACATTTCTATTTGATTACCATTGAAGATTGAATTGATTTTTCTTGGAATATCAATTTAACTTTTTCCCATTACCTTTTCTGCAAATAGCAAGAGCAAAATTTCAAGTCATTTACAAACTAATATAAATTTGTTAAAATTGCTCTGGAAGTGTCATTTCTTCTTGGGGCCAAATTACAATGTATTATATCAATAAATCTTAGTACAATATTATGATATGAAGGAGACCAACAAATAAAGGCCTACACTTACCTGTGAATCAGTGTCAATGGTCAATGAAAGTTGTCCAGTTGAATTATATCTGTCCATTGATGTTATTCAGTAAGTACACCTTCGCCGCCTGACCACAAATAGAGCTCACTGAACAGGCAAGTGAAACTATTATAAAAATTGTGATGTTCCCTTGTTACGTCAACAAATTCAACCAATCAGGACTCGTGAAATAAAAATTCTGGAAAAAATCAAAATCCCAGTACTTTGCGAGATACTCTCCAACAAAAAGCGCTCAACCAAATGATGCGGAATCCTTACTGCGTATATCATTAAAACGTCCTGTTCTGGTTTATTCGCTACAAATTTTACAAATCATCGGAAATACGGAAATAACATTGAATTTTGGATATATGCTGCCAATAAATGGGTCAATGACATGACAAATTCTATTAAACATCGGTGAAAAAAAAAGTGGATCAGTGGATCACTAGCATCATTAAAAAGTAATAAATTAAATTAAAATACATAAAATAAGTTCGCATAGTGCCATTTTAAAAAGTATTATTCAAACTAACCAAAGGTCCATTGAGTCCTTTCTCTGACAAGGCAGTCACATCAAGCATGGATGGATGGATGATTGACGTTATGCATTTATGGGCCATTCTCAAATTTCGGGACAACGGGTATAGGAAAATTGTCCTGTAACGGAGGGGACAATGTGGTAACGGAGGGGACTTTTGATGTAAAAAACCAACTGTAGGAACAGCAACAAAAGGAAAAATGATAAAAGATTGATGTAACTATTATTTTCAGAAGTACTTCATCTCGTATCAGTAGATTTTTTGGTCCAAATGTCGATTTCTTGCTCATGATCTGGTAACGGAGTGGACGGTAACGGAGGGGAACAATTTTTTGCTTTTCGCTCATTACTGCTTTTTATTTTGGAGATTAGACAAAATAATTGCAGAATATTAAAACCTGCCACCCTCAGCAACATATACATGAAATTGCTTTGTAAAATTATCATTGGTAAGCTTGGAAATGAAGGAAACGGAGGGGACATTTTAGAGGGACCACAAACATTTTTTATGAACATTATGTCATAATTTATTGAATACATGTTTTATGAAGTCTGCAAGGCAGTGGTACTATGGCGCACATGCGTCTGATGATATTCAGTGAAAATAGCTCATAAAAAACAATAACGAACAGAGCTATAGCAAGTAACGGAGGGGACAAAAAAATTGACATAAATTAGTGACACAACTATTGTATCAATTTAATCAATGAAATTATACCAAAAAAAATTGAATATGAACTAAATATAAATTCAAGTCTATATTCCCATGAATCGTGCAAAGAAACTTTGAAAATAATGTTATATTAGGAGGAAAATGAACACTTGATTTTGTCATGTCAGGTCCAGTGACAGGGAAAAACCATTGATTTTGCACGGATTTCTGGACATAATGCATTAAAAAAAGTCTAATGAATGAGTTTTTGCTCCAAATGCAGTGGTTCTAAGTAGAAATATGAATAACAGATGCAGAGTGACGCTTCAGATATTTATCGCATTCATATTAATGTCAGGGAGCTAGAGTGACGCAAATTGTCCCGAAATTTGAGAATGACCCTTATGCACTTGGTGTGAAAATTAGGAAAGGAGGAGGACATGGCAATGAGACAAAGGATGATTGAAACAGCCATCCAACATGGCCCAGGTGACCCCCGGCAAGAGCTGGATTCGAACCCTGGACCCAGCGATTGGCAGCCCAACACACAACCCCCAGTCACATCAAGGCACAGGATGCCAGACCATAATTATGTGATAAGCGTGGGAACGACACATGTTCATTTCCACCGAATAACCACAGTTAACAAAAATTTAACATAATTTTCTGGTTAATCCAAATTACATTATTTTTCAATAGTTACCTGGCTAGCAGGAAATAGCTCTCGATCATAACATAGGAAACACAGAGCAATTTCATAGAAAATTGTCAGGACTTGATGAAAAGTGTGTTATCAATGCACTTGATGGTTATTAATTAAGAATTAAAAAAAAAAAGCTGTTCCTGTTCCAGAAACTTAACTCACACTCATTAGCATACCATGAGCCTATCTTTTGTATGGGAAGTTGGGAAGTAGTATTCGCTCCAGTTTCATATACAGATATCACCCTAATTCAAATGTTATTTTCAGAATCACTGATTTTAAATTATATTTCATTTAATCATCATCAGGCTGAATTGTAAACTTCCTTAGCCAGTTCTTTTAAGGGTTCACCAAATTTTTTGTTGGGGGGGGGGGAGGCTCCCTGATTCCTCTGACATTACATCAATGCTCATCATATATCATATATTATATCACATTACACTAAGAGATGCAAATGAGATGCAGAAGATGAGAACAGAGGAGGTAATCGCAGGTCAGAGTCCGGTTTATGGATACAACTCAATCCTCACTCCTGCGATTCCTCTGGAATCTTTAAAATAAACTTTAATTTTCTACCTCATCTGCTTCAGATGCAGTTTTACAGCCGTTTCCTTCTTGTTTTGCGGCCGTTTCCTTCTTGTTTTGCGGCCGTTTCCTTCTTGTTTTGCGGCCGTTTCCTTCTTGTTTTGCGGCCGTTTCCTTCTTGTTTTGCGGCCGTTTCCTTCTTGTTTTGCGGCCGTTTCCTTCTTGTTTTGCGGCCGTTTCCTTCTTGTTTTGCGGCCGTTTCCTTCTTGTTTTGCGGCCGTTTCCTTCTTGTTTTACGGCCGTTTCCTGGAGTGAGGATTGAGTTGCTTCTTGTTTTACGGCCCGTTGCTGCTCTGTTTTACGGCCCGTTGCTGCTCTGTTTTACGGCCCGTTGCTGCTCTGTTTTACGGCCCGTTGCTGCTCTGTTTTACGGCCCGTTGCTGCTCTGTTTTACGGCCCGTTGCTGCTCTGTTTTACGGCCCGTTGCTGCTCTGTTTTACGGCCCGTTGCTGCTCTGTTTTACGGCCCGTTGCTGCTCTGTTTTACGGCCCGTTGCTGCTCTGTTTTACGGCCCGTTGCTGCTCTGTTTTACGGCCCGTTGCTGCTCTGTTTTACGGCCCGTTGCTGCTCTGTTTTACGGCCCGTTGCTGCTCTGTTTTACGGCCCGTTGCTGCTCTGTTTTACGGCCCGTTGCTGCTCTGTTTTACGGCCCGTTGCTGCTCTGTTTTACGGCCCGTTGCTGCTCTGTTTTACGGCCCGTTGCTGCTCTGTTTTACGGCCCGTTGCTGCTCTGTTTTACGGCCCGTTGCTGCTCTGTTTTACGGCCCGTTGCTCTGTTTTACGGCCCGTTGCTCTGTTTACAGCCGTTGCTCTGTTTACAGCCGTTGCTCTGTTTACAGCCGTTGCTCTGTTTACAGCCGTTGCTCTGTTTACAGCCGTTGCTCTGTTTACAGCCGTTTTTCTGTTTACAGCCGTTTTTCTGTTTACAGCCGTTTCTCTGTTTACAGCTGTTGCTCTGTTTACAGCTGTTGCTCTGTTTACAGCTGTTGCTCATTTTACAGCTGTTGCTCTCCATTTTGCAGCTGTTGCTTTCCAATTTACAGCTGTTGCTTTCCATTTTACAGCTGTTGCTTTCCATTTTACAGCTGTTGCTTTCTGTTTTAGAGCTGTTGCTTTCTGTTTTACAACGGTTGCTTTCTGTTTTAGAGCTGTTACTTTGTTTTAGAGTTGTTGCTTTCTGTTTTAGAGCCGTTGCTTTCTGTTTTAGAGCTGTTGCTTTCTGTTTTACAGCTGGTGCTTTCTGTTTTACAGCTGTTGCTTTCTGTTTTACAGCTGTTGCTTTCTGTTTAACAGCTGTTGCTTTCTGTTTTACAGCTGTTGCTTTCTGTTTTGCAGCTGCTTCTTGCAGTTTCTTGCTGTTTTACAGCTGTTTGAGCACTTACTAAGCAAATTAGATGCGCAGAGGTCTTAGTTCTGCCTTTTACAATGGGTAACGCCAGGACTCTCATGCATAATTCTTTAGAAATAGATCCAAAACAACAAGTATAAATAAATTTTCCCATGTTTATTGAGCAATGAAGTTCACGGATACATTATCACAAATATTTTTAATAGAGCAAAACAATTACCGAAAATATTCAATTGTGTTAAATTCCTTCTTGGCAAAAACAGTATGTCACTGATATATATGTAAGGTATACGATACGATACGATAATACTTTATTGAATCATTGAAAAATGAAACTCATTTGATTGACATGCTCCATCACAATCACATGCTGTTAAAACAGAATAAATAAATAAATAAATAAATATATCACAGTGCAGAAATATTATTATATCACATTATATCACAGTATATTATGGAGTCTTACACATTTAGCACATAATTTTTCCTCCTGGTCAAATGAAGTAATAAAACAAATTATTATAGAGAAAATACACAATTTTTTTTTTGTCACAGCAGGCCTTAATATTACAATATCATCCAAAACATTCAAGTAACTCTTAAATTATTACAGCATGCACAATTCTTTAAAATTGATAAAAATCAAATACCATTACAGCTGGTCTGCTGGTTAGAGGGAAAGAGTGGACTTAGGGCAATTCCGTAAAGTCCCGATTTGCAAAGCAGATTTGACACTTTAGCATGGTGTCTGTCGTACATCACACGGTGTACATCCGACACCATGACATTTTGCCATAGCTCAACTCCTGTTACACTTGGGAGTTTTGGTTGGTGGCTTGTCTGACACCCCTATTACCTGGCCTCGTCCCTGTTTAACAATGAATTAGCTGAGGTGTAATTGTCGGGCTACACATGCTGCTAAAGTGTCAAATCTGTGAATCAGACTTTACGGAATTGCCCCTAAGTGAGGAGTCATGCTGATGATTTGTCATGATCAGACAACTTCATTTTTAGGAGACCGACATGCATGTCGCGCTTTGGTGTCTGATAAACCAGAGGATTGAGAATCTAATTCTTGAACAACAACTATGACACAATTTTATATGATCTTGATCATGATTTATCACCAGACTCAGTGGTTCTCAAGCTAGAAGTCAGATCATGACACGTCATTAGCTATCATGAATCACAAAGTTAATTTACTGTAGCTCTGACAACCTCGAAGTTTACACATTTCACAGACAATTGCAATCTTTCCCCATAAAAAGGACAGCAGTGACACCAGTATATTTGACAAGAGACACAAACAAGGCAGTCGTCATTTACATGAGAAAGCATTACATTTCACTAAGAAAATAACGAGGAGCAAAAACCAATGATTATCAAAAGTAACTTAATCAGTTAAAATTATTGGAAAATTACCAATGTTCATAAAAATGTATGTAGCCAATCAACATTTTAGGACAATCCAAACAATCCGACTTCAGGAGTCCCCCTGACATTGAGTGTTAACAGCAAAAACTACCAGAGGGAGTCCTGGAGTTTGTAGGCTTACCAAAAATGTAAAGTAGACACCTTCATGAGTGTTTCATTTCCATCCTTGATGGAGCAACATTGCCATTAAACTAAAGTAGCATTGCATATAATTATAAATTGCATTTAAGCCAGACATGATTGATTTTAAGCTTCTTGATTTAGCTGAACCAAAAGATTTACTGCCTGAGAAGAAAAATTGATCTTAACATGAACCTGAGGGCATAAGGCATGTAATAAAAAGTTTTGATATCTCAAAGTTGGCATTTCTATGAATAGTTGGCCACAGAAAAAAATTCCAAGACCCCTCCCTTTGTTTTATGAAAATCTGACACAATTATAAGGATTTGTGAAATAAAAGTAAACTTCAGTTATTTCAGGAACCTAAAAAAAGTAAACTCCATTTCTTAACAAAAAAATGAGGAAATATCTCCCCTCCAAAAATAATCTTGGATTTGCAAATAAAAGAAGAAAGTTTGTTTTTCTCACTGGTGTTAGAAATTGTGTATCCTCAAACCGTTATGCGCCGAAACGCATTTTGCGAGCTTAATATTGCAATAGAGCAAAATAAATGAGCGCATTGAATGCGGGGAAGTTTATTTGATATACGCAGGTTTTTAAATTTTGAAAATCGGACGTTTATTAAGGTTTTTATGGCAAGTTTTTCATTGAAAATGATGTACACAATATTTGATGACGTTTCACACGCTAAAAATATCGCCAGAATGATTTCCTAACTTTGATGAATCGATTTAAAAGTATACTTACATATAAGTTTTTTTTACAGGTTAAGACATCGATACAAAAAAGTTCACCAAAATTCAGAGAAGCTAACGATCAATTATGTCTGGCTTTACTGAGATCAGACAATTTGTCACAATTACCAATAAACTAATTTGGTGCCATTACAGTAGAAAGAAATGAGTGCTTACAGAAAAGATATTGGTGGCCATCAATTACCTCACAACTAGCCCTATCATAACATTTTATAAAATACCCTCCTTACAATTTGAATAAGATGTCAGCTTGCCATTGAGCACCTTGTGATATCAAATTGATACTCAGTTGGTCCCTCATTTTGATAGCATTGCATATATATAATATATTCTATGACCTGATAAATTTCTTATGACTCATAGAGAATAACATGGCATGGACAGGGCTAAGATCTCACAAGGAACATTTCAGTCCAATCTGTAAGCACTCATTTTCGTCTACTGTTAGGTTTGTGCACAAATTCAATACATTGAGTCTGCACAAATTCAATACATTGAGTCAATATAGTGAAACAGCAGTGGACACTTCTAATAACATATGAAAATGTTGAATATTGACAACAAAATCGTACTTTCATGATATCAGATTTGTAACATATTTGAAGGGGAGCAAAAGAAAGTGTTTTGTGTTCAATGAAATCAAAAACATCAGGTCAGAAAACTAAGATTTCATATCTAGGAACATTTTGTGTAATAAATTCATTGGAGGGACAATTCAACTTCACATGGAAATACAGAAAAGTCAACGAACTGGAGAGGGAAATACGAGATTCAACCAATTAGTAATGCACCAGGGATGTAAAATTAGTAAGTAAAATATTGTCAATACAGAATACGATGGATGGATGGATGATTGGGGCTTTACATCCTGTATTTATGAACTTGGTAGGCTAATTAGGACGGGGGAGGTCTCAGCAATGAGGCGAAGGGTGATTGAAACAGCCATCCAACATAGGCCCAGGTGACCCGGCAAGAGCTGGATTCGAACCCTGGACCCAGCGATTGCCGACCAAGCGATTGCCAGCCCAGCACGCTACCACTAGACCAACCCTCCCCCCCCCCTCAAATAAAGAATACCAAAAAATATATTACAATTGTTGATTTTAAAAAACATAGGACAAATAGGTTACCACATGGCTTGAACAGTATTTCCAGCTAATTTCTCTCCCTATCCTGTGTCTGATTACAGTATACTACAGCGTGAAAATATCAGGGATATCAGTCGAAGCCATTTGATAACCGATGATAACCAATGAATAAAAGTAGCCTGGGGGTTAAGATTTGCAAATCATGCTCAAAAATGATGAGTGATAATAAACCAGGTGAATGGTTATAATTTTGTTGCATGTTAGAAATTATATTTTTTTGCATTTTTGCTTAGAAAAAGCAGGATTCACATGAACACATAGAACTTTAACAGAAAGTGTGGCTTGCTAACTGACCAGAGAGCAGTGGCGTCCCTATGGGGGGCACAGGTCCCCCCATATTGGACCTGTGCCCCCCAGGTGCCCTCCGTATGAACTTTCCAACTCTGGCTAAAATATACAATTAGTATAGTGGGTGCCCCCCCAGAGAATCGCGTGACCCCCCCCCCGGATCCCCCCCCACTCGAGACCCCCCAGTTACGCCACTGCCAGAGAGCTAAATCAGACCTGCAAGAAACAAGAAAATTTTTTCAAAAAAAATAGAGGCGACCTTTAAAGCAAATTCAGCTTGTTCAGCAAATGAGACCACATCTGCATGTTTTTACCGCCGATCCCGCAAAAAGCGTCCCGTTCCGCACCTGCCTATCCGCGTTTTACTGTGCAATCCCGCCGCCCGCCGGTGCGCAAATAATTTGCACAGTCCGCATTTTACTGCGTACCACACTAGCCCCGTTCTGCTGACGTGGCCTCACAGCCTGAATTTCCAATTTTGGCCTCTGGCCTCCTGTCGGGAGGCCTGTATTCATCTATACAGAGGCGCATGGCGCGAAATAGAGTAACTAAGGATATATCAGCGAGGGGCTGAGGCATCGCCTCAAAAACGAAATGCCATAGAAAATGCAACTTTGTAATGAATGTACACCAGGCTACGAGGAATAAAAATTCCCTCCAACCATTGTGGATTTCTGACATTAAAATTTACACCTGAAACATGATTATAGACCACAATGAAGACTTCAAAAAAAGAGAAGAGCGAAGAATTCCATTATGAAAATTCGACACGAGGACTATCTGACAGCATATTTGATGAGAATCACATGATTTTTATGCATTTTAGATACCTGTATCATCCCATAATACAAGCGCAACATACTAAATGCCTCTTGATATTATGTCATTTATTAATATTCTCAGGAATGGAGGTCAAGTAATCAACATTATTTTCCTATTTACTATAAATTGAATAATTGTTTAAGCCAAACTACTTTCTGCCTGCTGAATCTGCCTTCCAAACACTTGCAACAACCAATCTGCTTCCTGCATGCTGAGTCTTCCAGACATTTGTATCAGGAAAACTTGGTAGATCACACAAACAGAAACATAAAAACATTCAGCTCCAAGCTTTTAGCATGACTTTGAGAGTCTGATAAGATAGTTTTCACTTAGTTGTGTCAAGTCTAATTGCCTCAATGACATACCATAAACAATAATCGCCAAACACAAACAACATCCAGACAAAATTAAATACCCAACTTCCCCCTCCCCTTCTAAAACAGATCACTGAAAGTTAGTACCTGTGACCTCAATTGAGATGGAGGCATTCGACATGTTGGCAAGAATGAGCAAAGTTTGAAGAAGGTACGAATTTTTTGATCTAAAGTTCGGATTTCTCAGGTGATATCCAAGTCTCAGAATTGTATCAAATGAATGCCAACATCTTCAACATCGCAGGCAGGTAGAGCTTGAGCGTTTGTACTGCACACACATTTAACAGACAGTTTTGGACATTGCGGTGAGATTTTGGTGAATTTGTGGCATTTAAGTAAGGCTCAACTTATAATCATACGTATCAGTGACAATAAATCAACATGTGTAAGACATTGGTCATGACAGTTTTAGCATCAAACCAAATTTGTATCTTATCTATTCGTTAATTTTGTTCAGATGAAGACGTTCAGAATACTAGTAAGGGAAATACTCAATAATAAACTTATCAGCCAGCTCAAAATATTCTTTCCCACTCCATGTACAGTACAAATCTCTAAATGATGATCATAGGGATTACCCTCTTGCAGCAGAGCATTGTGCAGTGCCCCAATATGATTTATCTCTTTCTGCACAAGATAGGGGAGACCGGGGCTGGTTGTCACAGGGGCAGGTTGTCACAGTGTGTAAAACTTAAACACGCTACTATTTCTATTTAAAGCGTGCAGGAGCACTGCCATTCTGTATGAATGGCAAAAGGGGAGTGACTTAAACCTATCTGGTGAATATATACCTATATCATTTGAAATCTTGATGTCCTACTGGACATTTTTTTTAAATTCAGAATTCGGGGCAGGTTGTCACACTTTTGGTTATGAGCTCGAATACAGGAATAAATAATAAAAGAATAAAGAATAAAATACTTTATTTAACGTCGAAATTATTTACAACAAAAAACACAAGCACAAAGTGCTTTTCATCGACGGGTGTAAAAACATAAACAAAGAAGTGGAACTCTGTAGGGCAGATTTTGACCAAAAAAAGTTATTTTGGACATATGAGGAATCCCTTACTTGCCCAGTGAAGACCTTAACAAACATGCTACTGTGTACAATGGTGTTACAAATGAGGGCTTACGAAGCAGCAGGAAAGCATTCTGATCTGGAGTAGGATTTTTACGATTTAAAAAAAAAATTTTCATATAAATTTGAAATTGATTTATTTAAACACAATGCAATATCTGCGTACATCTTCAGTCATCAATAGCATGTATAAAGCACAAATTTATATCTGGGTTAGTTTTTTGGTTTTAAAGCCTGGTCCTAATAGGTAACAACCAGCTCCAAAAAGCGTGACAACCTGCCGCGCCTTTTTTTGACAACCTGCCCCGATTGATGAAAATTCCAAAAACGGGTGACCGAGGCCGTTTTTACCAAAATTTTAAATATTTGTTCTAATGATGATTTAAACAAATGTTTATATGATAAGTGTATTAACTGTACCTTTTCAACTACTATTTGATAAAGACTAGCATTGCATGCAAGTTGAAGGTAAAAAATTACTTTTGTGACTGGAAATTTTTAACAGACCGTGTGCCCACCAGACTCCCTTCCAGGCGTCAACATTTTTCAAAAAGACTCCAGTGGGTTATAAAAGCAATAAACAATGATTGGTTGAGCTGTGTGACTCCACAGTTTAGAGCCGCAAAAAGTGTGACAACCTGACCCTGTGACAACCAGCCCCGGTCTCCCCTACAAACATTACAAAAATTAAAGCAAAATGTAGAATAGCACTTGGTCTTGAATGAAGATGCACCGTCCGAGCCTAAGCATGCCACCAGATCGTGCATCGTACTCCACAGTCCGAGCATTGGTGACTGCACCTACCAATGGCTACCATCTCACATGACGGAAGACAAGACGTTCTCCTGAACTTGGACAACAACCAGTTATTCTCGCATGTCTGGTTATTTGACATCCTCCACAATGCAAGAGACCAGATATCCCTTGGTTTGCTGCCTTCTGTTCTGCAAATCATACAAGATCTGCTTTTTGGATCGACCTGCTTGGATACCCAGACATTTACTATTGTCTTTGCACATCCTTCATGTACGTATGGATGGATGATTGGGGATTTACGTCCTTTATTTATGTACTTGGTAAGCTAAATGGGGCAAGAGGACACAACAGTGAGGTGAAGGATGATTGAAACAGCCATCCAGTAGAGGCCCAGGTGAGCCGGCAACCACTGGATTCGAACCCTGGACCCAGAGATTGGCAACCCAGCACGCTACAACAAGACCAACCCTCCCCCCTGTGAGTTTGTGTTTTATGCCCATCAGCACCAGGAAGGGCTATTTGGAGCAGCTATAACTGCAGAGAATGTTTCATGTTGTAGGCCTAGCTTTTGGTTTTTTTTTGCACTGATTTTTAAAAAAATATAGTATTATACGCATTGTAGAGCATGCTTTAAAAATTTCAGATGAGGGTGCATTTCTGCATGTGGTCCCATGAATTCCCAAATGGTGACACCCATTGAAGGACTTGCAAACAAGTTACTCAGATCAAGGAAGAGTCTTCGGAAAGAAATGATGGACCTCAGGGTTGTCAGGCTGACCATCAGAATCAGGGCCCTGCACGGGACGGGAACGGGACTGAACTTGACAAAATTTGGCGGGAGTGGGTCAAAATTAGGAAAATGTTATCATTGTAATGCCTAGAACGGGACGGGAACGGGAGCAGATTTGGAAAGAACGGTCGGGAGTGAGACAAAAAACTAGTCCCGTGCAGGGCCCTAGTCAGAATGATACCACACAGAAATACCGTGGCAGCATAGATTGTGTCTAAAGAGACAGTGCCAGACAGCCTTTGGAAGATAATGCCCACTCGTGACCTTTTCTTACCAATTGTCATGTACACTGTAAACAACAGATAAAATAACAGATATTGATAAAATAAAGTTAAGTAACTAATATTTCAACTTTCATATCCATGGTATAAAAAAACAGTCCCAATAGAAATCAGTCCACCAAATTAAACAAAAAAAAAGTGTCCTAATGTATCAAATTTATCTGCAGCACTAGCAATGCCGATTAAATTCAATGAATGCACATTACAACACAAGGTACTGAATTGTAAGGAATAATGATCAGGACCATTTGAATCAAATTGATTGCACTAGTGACCCCTTATTGACACATTTTGTATTCACTTAAAATAGACATGGCTGCATACCTGTTTTACCTTTTTTACAATTTGGTATTTTATTGCAGTAACAGACAAGCAAGGTGCTGACAAACGTGCAGGATCATCGAAAGACAAAGGTATGCAAATTTGAAACAACATTAATATTTGCCTACTCTGACAAATGTTTCCCATTTTCCCTGTCCCTTGTCAAGCAAATAAATAGATGACTGAGATGTGCTCAATGCAATATAGCAAGGAAAGTTTTCAATCTTGTTTTCAATGTTTTGATGCTGTGACGAAGAAATTGCATTTTATACGACTCATATTCAAAGTTATACTAGTTTAATCATAATGTTGGATTGATCTTTATAAATAAGAGTAATCAAGAAAGGAATAAATTCAAATCAAATTATTAAATTACAAAATAATTGTTTATTTCCACACTGCCGAATCTTAATCTTTTTTCTTCAGTGACAGACAAGTCAGGCAATCAAACAAAGGAACAAGGGACATCAGGGGAGAGCAGGCCAACCTTGGGTTCCACAAGCTCTGTCACCTTCTGCACAAGGAGTTCCTCGCACTGAATCTTACCGTCGCTCTGTGGGAAGAACCTTCGCACATACCAGAGGACCAAGTACGATAGATTGAAGATGACCCTTTTCTGACTGTGAGACAATGAATTTGATAAATGATCTTATCAAACAGTCTGGTAGGTTCTTAATGAAAGGTGAACGGAGAGTTGGAGAAGAAAGAGATGGAGTTTAATTTTTTGATTAGTAGAAACTATCTAATTCTTAAGGCAATCGTGGCAAACATTGCAAGGTCTGGTAACATTACAAATCTTACTGCCGCCAGGTTTCACAAGGAAAAAAGGTCTTTATATCGCAAGGGTCTCTAACCACAAGACCGCAACTATTTGTGGCCCTGCTCATGTCTGCATTAAAGCGGCAGATAATGCATATTGTATACTTGTCTTTTATCAGGCATTTAAGGTCTAAGGTTGCAAATATCAACAGATCACATCTGTCGTTACAGTGAAGCTACCTTACCGGAAGTATTGAATCTAATGGCACGGAAGTATGCATTGCGAAAAAAAATTAGTTCAGGAGAATGCAGCTATCTGGTGCCATAAAGATGGAACACAAGGGAACATTCCAGTCAAGAATGCGGATGAAGAACACGGACTTCGGAGTGTTCGCGATTGAAACAAAACAACAGTTGCCTGAAAATTGACGTTCAAAATTTATGAGGTATCCTCGTTAATTTTTTAATTAAATGTATTAGAACAATAATTATGTAGTATTATATACAAATGCGGAATAGCTGGAAGTGACAAAAGTTTTCAATCACGGGCAGGAAGGATTGGACACGAATAAAAATGTCGAATATCAGGGCGACGAGTAAGTAATCTCTGCGTTTTTTCTATCTAAAAAAGAGTTTTTGATTTTTTAGTGCTTACTTCATAATTAACTTCTAGAATGCTTTAAGTTTATTTTCCTCTGGTTCAGTGAGGACCTGTCAGCTATAGTCACGGCCAACAACCACACACTGAGGGCTATGGTCAACTTGACAATGACATCACTCTGTTGGATTGGGACACTTCCGAAGTTCCAGCTCTGTTCAGGTACGCACATTATCTTCATCAACAATTTAGTTTCAGTAGCAAAAGAAAATGGGTGGGCATGAGTGAGTTTGTGAATTCTTGGGCTGAATTACACATACATGAAAGTTACCTATTTTCTTTAGGATATGGCATGCAATAAAAGCTCTCTGAAATATCGCGTGATATTCAATTGCAAAGATATTGTCTGATAGAAACCTCACTCATCACAATTTGGTAACAAAGGCTTATAATAGCCCTATAACTCCATCATTAGCTGGACTCATTCCCCTTTGTGAAGCCATTTGTGGACCTACTACTTCAAATGACACTACCAGCTCCACAACTTTCCACTATTCCAGAGGTTTGAGTTTGTGTTTTACGCCCCATCAGCACTGACCAGTGCGGGCTATTTAGGGGCAACGTCCACTATTCCAGAAGCTGGCCCTTCAGTTACACCGAAGATTGGTACAAAATGCCAACGATCCTCCAGGTCAAAATCGTACCCAGACAGGACCAACTGAAGCAACATTCTACAAGTATATAGAATATTTTATTAAATATTTTATGTGTGACAAAATGAAATTTGAATTTTTGAGATTCCAAATTTGACACTTTGTTGATGATGGTATTGAGATTCAATGTCCTTTCAAAAGATGTGACAAGAAGTTTTACAAGAAGTCCTTATTCCAATCACATATTTCACAGAATCAGATAGACCATGAAATTGGAAGTTATGATGATGAAGAGGAAGTTTCTGAGGAACACGTTGGACCTGATTCTGAGATACAACAGGAATTGTTTCTTCACAACTTGGCTTAATTATACTTAAAACTCCAAGTAAAAGCAATTCTACCTGCCTCTACATGTACAATCCAGGATACAATGGAACAGTTTCAGGAAATTCATAAAATGAGCAAGCAACATTTGCATGCCACTTTCGTTAACCGATTTCAGGACACTTTACCTGGAGATGTGATCAACAAGTTGAGGAATTGAGGAAGTATTCAACAGTGCTGATTTGTTGCAATGTTGTAATGAAGGAGTTTTGAGGTCTGATCACACCCGTGAAACAGTTTGTTCATCCTGAGTCACTTTATCTTGGAGAGGATTCCAAAAATCAAGACAGATTCGGCCAGTACAAACCAGTTAAGGAGTCATTATCTGTACTATTCAAGCAGAAATGTGTAAAAGAACAGTATGAGCAGCAGAGAAGTAAGTCGTTTAGTTATTACCTTAGACATTTTTTTTAGGAATGACACCCAGAGAAGGTGTCAAAAACTCTTGTTTTGGCGAAGTTCCATTGGAATCTAAGTGGGAAAATGCCTCATGAAAAGCGCATATTAGGTAATGTTCATAGCCCTACAGTTCTTGAAATATGTATAATTGATGTATATATAAAGAACGCACAGCCGAAAAAAGGTTCTGCTTGGTTGGAAGGCCCTATGATAGGACCCAACCTCCCAACTTGAGAAAAAGGGGTTCCATTGCAGGATTTCCACCATGCCAACTCGGATGTCGGAATTCCACCCCACACCGAGGATCACCAGACAGGACAACGACAACGAATACTTAATATTTTTTAATTCGCCATTATAAATGTGAAGGATTTCTATTTAGTATAGAATTAACCTATGTACATATTTATGCAATTTCATTTATTTTGTAATGCAATTTTATTTATTTTGTTATTCAATTTTATTTATGTTATCTAGTATATAATAAACTAACATTTCAACCAAGAATTGTTTTATTATGTTTTCAAAAGATTGTTGGTATATACAAGTCCATTGACCAGGCGGATCAACAGCACATTGTGGCAACGTCAGCATGGAGTGTCTTCCGTCGGTTAATACGTACCAATAACGATACAGAAGGCTGGCACCGGCATTAAACTTCACAGCTAAAAGACAATCGAAGGGTTTCTACAAGCTGACCTGCCTTGTACACAGAGTTGCTCTACGTCAACATCCAGACTGCCCTTGTCCAACAAGAAACTTTCCAGAGAAACTTGCGTAAGATTTACACCAAGCTGCAGGACAAGATCTTCGAGCACTTGGACAATTACGCTGCTTGAACTTTATCTGCACAGGATCTCATCAAGAATAATGATTGGTATGATTGCCGTTCAGTATGGTGAGCGCTGGTGAGCAGATTTATCTGGAATGGGCGCTATATAAAATCATACTATATTATTATATAAGGTGATCCACTTCAACAGCCCCGATGCGTAATGTACGACTGGTTTTGATATAAAAAACCAGTCATTTTTCTGGGCAATAATAGTGTCTGATTCTCTATTTGAACAGCATGGTGTTGACACCACTCAGAAATGGAAAAGCGCTGAAGCATTAAAAATCGTTGAAACATTGAATGTCTTCCTCAGCATTCACACATTGGTGACAAAGACAAGAGAATGAAAATGAAGGATGAACTGCTTGACTTTATTGTGAAGTCCAGATACAGGAAACCAAGGACTCAGACAGTAACCAGTCTTTGCAAACTAGAGCTGCAGTGGATATGGTTATGATAACCTCATAGGATGACTTTTGATTGTGTTCTTCTTTCTTAAGCCTCACTATGAGAACACAAGGACTTCCTTTTCCACACACCCAAAAAAATAGGCCTACACCTGACCTAAGCAATACAATTGGACAAGGAGAGGCGAGTCATAATAATTACCACTAAATACCTTAAACCTCAACCCACAACAAGCTTTTACCAAAATGAAACGGTATCCTCCTTCTATTCAATCACTCTCTTTTGACAGGTTATAACCGGCTTCAATCAACTATTATTTCCAGGAAACAACAACTGCATTTGTCTGTCACCAGTAAAATAGCAACACCAACTGTCATAGTGACTATTAAAGAGGTATGCAAACTTCAATACTAGATACGAAAGTTTGCCCTGAATTTATCAAATCATTTTTCCACTAGTTTGATCCATTTCACTTACAGAGCAAGAATCAAGATACTATCAGTATTTGGTAAAGACGGCAGTGACGACACGATAGGTATCTCTTGGTTCGTCCTTCTCGATCACTTTTTCTTTGGTTACAATCATTGGCATTGCCTATGGATTGAAGAAACGCTATGGGAAGCAAGGAAATGTAAGTAACTGAATTGAATTTTCATTCATAATTTGTAATACATGCTAATACTAATGCTTTTGTCGCTATATTATGACTTGAAAACATGTATCCCCAAGCCAAGGTGTGAACAAGAATGATTTCACAGGTGAGGGTATAGTTGAAAGAGACGTCAGGTCCTATTTTTCCATGAAATATATGGAAGAGAACCTGGACCAGGAACCAACTACGACAATGATGAGTATATAATTGAGGAGTATTTTTGGGATATCTTCATTTGCTGATTTTTTTTTTGGAAACCATGCTTTACTTGCCAAGACAACTTCTCTTCATGATCTGCCAGTACCTGGACCTTCCAGAGCTACTGAAACTGATGTCCTGCTGCACCACACTGCAGGACTTGGTAGAATGGTTTTTCCCCCATGGACTGGATCGACATCATGGACCTGCAAGATCAGGGACCCCTCCACATGTCAACGCTGCAGTGGGTTGTCAGGAAGAAGTCCGCCCTGGTTGAGAGCCTGTGCGCCAGAGAGCTGCCCATCGTACAAGACATCCCATGGCTGTTTTGGACTTCCTCCGGTACATGCCGTCTCTTCGAGAGCTGGACCTGGAAGGATGCCGTAACCTGGGAGAACATTCGCTGCCATCCTTGTCGCAAGTGTCCAGTCTGCGAGAGCTGAAGATTGGAGACAACTTTAACGTCACCTGTCAAGGGCTTGCAGCCAGACATCTGCCTGCCTCCCTGCAAGCACGGTTTTGTGAAGGGCCTAAGCTGAGTGCTTGCCAGGTCGACATAATCTGTGATGCTCTGCCTGTTTTGGAAGTGAGTGTGACATATTTTCCAAGTGCAATTGTATTTATCATATTGTTTAATGGAATAAAATGTAAGTGCGAGTGACCTCCCCCAAACTACTTTTAACATTGGTGGTTCTATAGCAGTAGTGCAGCTGCTGGTAAAATAGGTGGCACTGCATGTGGCATACCTGGCAGCTTGTTGGCTGGCTGACTGGCTGGCTACTTGGCTCGGACGAAATATGCAAATAAATCCCAATGAAATAATCAGAGTAAAAATGATATTCTGTTATTAGCATGTATCCACAAAAAAGAACATTACCGATGCATAAGTTTACATTGAATTACTTCATATTTCAGTACCTCACCCTGAGCGTCGTTCCCGGAGAACAGGCCACAGATGTATTAAGAAGGAGGAGGGTGGACGGAATGATTCTTCTGCTCAAGTGGAACTATGACAGACGGATGGGTTCTGGAGTGTACTTCTGAATGTGAAATTTTGAATGTATATATGCAAAATGTCTGAAAACAACTGCCTTTTTAAAGGCCACCAAATCCTCCCACGTACACATCTATGACAATTGACTAAGTAGGCAGACAACAGGGGGCAAATGCTAAAAAAAAAGTGCATCAACAGCTTGAATTTTTGTTCCAAATGATTTGTAACTTTCTGAGGCTTCTTTGGATAACCTCCTTAGAAGTTCTGAGTTCTTTTTTGGGTCTCAGAAGTGGTCATCAGTGCGCCTAAATCGGACACAATCATGGACTACGCCAGTTTGGTCCTTGAGCTGGCTGCACAGTTGCACTGTTGTTGAGACTGTAAGACCCCAAACCGTGAAAAGATGCTGCCCCTATTGAAAGCAAACAGTGACCTTGCAAAGTACCCCTTGGAGATACTGCGTTTTCTAGTGATTCAGTACTCTCTGCTCCCCGAGAGTGCCGCAAGACAAATGTTTCTCCAGTGTTTTGTGAATACCAAGGGGCGTTCCGATTCCTGAGTGCCATGAGACCTGGTGATGGAATAGTTCGAGACCAAAAACGCCACATCAAGCACATGTTCTCGAATAAAACTGAATCGAACATCTCAGCCAGATCTGAAGCACTGGGCGGCCTTGAGAAAATTTCCGAAAACTTTGACACTGATGCGGCCATCAGAAAGAGTTCGAAAGGTCACAAAGCACTTTCGGCTGGTGGAGATGAAGCCATCATCATAGAGGGCCTACGTAAACTACATCCCTTCAAGACCGAGGAAGGCAGAGCCCATGACAACTTCACTTCTATCAAGCCAACCATGTTGAAGTTATTCGATGGAGCCAAGCTCCATAAGTGGTTTTAAAACACAAGGATCTTTTCCATCCGTCTACGTTAGTTAGGAGCGGAGCGGGCCGCCAGCTTAAACTGCAGTCACACCTCTGTGCTTCTCATGGAGCTCTCACTGCGTCCATTCCACCTTAAAAAACGCGACAAGATCGCCAAAAAGTGCCCAAAAATTACTGCTAAAGTTGCTGTTACGTTCTTGCAGCTTCTGCCGAGTGTAAAGTAAGTTCTCAGCTAGCTGTTATCCCGACCTCTTGAGCTTCTTGGACGTTTTCAGAGCAGCATCAACTGGGCTTGCAGTACGATGTCCAGGATGCTGGTGCGACTTTTGAGCTCTCAATGCACTCCCACTGAGCTTGCAGTGGGCCTGCACTGAGCTTTGGCCAGAGCACGAAGCCACTGCGCTTGTTTTGTGCATGCACAAAACAAACGCAGTGCACTGGCGCTTTGGAGGGCCTTGGGGTTTCTCCCAGGACCTTACAGGTCCTTACTACGTCCCTATGAAGTTTCCAGAACCTCTCCAACTAGTTCTAGGAGACTTCACTGAGCTTCTTGGTCGTACTGAGAGCCCCTACAAGAACGCAAAGGTGTGACTGGGGTTTTAAGCCCTACCTGTCAATCAAATGCTCAATGAGCGGTACTGGCTTATGATTGGTGTAAGGAGGAGGGGCTCTGGGTGCCAGGGGCCAGATTGAATTGTCGAAGGTTTTACTGAATAAAGTACCTTAGTATTGAAAAACCCTTCTGATGACATTTACCTACAGCTTGGATCTTTGGTTATTGATCAAACTGATCAGTAGCATTTATTGGGAAGAACAGCCAAGGATGTCAAAGTGCTCAGACTATTAATAATAACTAGGGAAAAGATAAACGGTTATACCCTGTTACCCCTGCCAGGGACAGGACTGCTGGATCGTGCTGGTGCAAGATCAATGAGATTGAAGCCCACCTCCCCTTCTGAATATCCTTTTGCGTTAATCCGTTGGAGCATGGGCAGGACAAGGGAAGCACCAGAGAAGTTTGTCCCTTCAAGGAAATAGACTTTTTAATGACTGACCTTATTGATGATATTTGGATCATGATTTTATTTCCAAGTCATTAAATGATCAGAGAAAAAGTCTGCAAGGTAACAGACCAAAGCTGAACATTCACAAGAAACAGACAACATAACCACTTCGGCGAACTAGGCATCACAACAAAGACCATCATCAACAAAGATGTCAAGGCACTGGTCAAGATTCAGTTGAGTACTATAATTATATGTCGTGTATATTCTTGTATGGAGTAATTATTGATAATGGACTACATATGTAACTCCAGCAGACAGACTTATGTTGATAACGATACACTGACATTGAATTCATAAATGGAAATTATCTTTTCAGATTTACCATCCCTTGAAGAATATTTTAGATATGTCACCTGAGGACATCCAGCTATCGCTGTGCCAGAACTCTTCAACTTGGTGCGATAGGTCAACCATGTTAGACAACAGGGCAAGCCTAAACATCCAAGGAAATTGGATTTGAGGTATTAATCAATAATCATACTTCTTATCCCAATGGTTTTTTTAGTTAATTTTCATATTATGTAACCGCCAATAAATGCAAATAAACTAATCATTTACATGTTTGTTTGACCTTGCGTTGCAAAACTTGCAATAGAATGTCATCCCTCACAGTGCCCCTGAGCAAACTTTAAGAATTAAAAAAAAAAGCAAGAAGACGAATAGCATGCGGTTGTAGAGCAAGGTCAGGAGAACATTTCAAGACAAAAACGAAAAAATTCTGTTGGGAAAATTTTGAGTTATATCGATTTTAAGTGTTTTGGTTTATCACACTCATATTTCAATGCTGAAACGGGGGGCATAGGCATTGAAGGAAATGTTTTAGATCATTTGCAGGGACAATTGTTGATGGAGAGACAATACCATTAATTTCTGTAACCATTGCACTTGTGTAAAACATGTTTTGCCTAAATATAGTGTGCAGAGTGTGACAAACACATGTGACTGTTTGCTCCAGACCAATAGTACAGTGATGAGCAAGTTTGTAGCCTTCCAACATTGTCCCCTTTAATCAGACTAAATCAGTAGTATTGTTTCTGCGTGGTTAATTGTATATAGGCTGGATTTTAGTTATATTAGACCTGTATTGAGAATGTTTTATGTCAAACATGCCACAGAATGTTGTTTACTGTGTCGTTGTAAGTCATATCTGTGAAGTTTCATTGATAACAATCCGCAATGGTCTTCAGGTGCAGAAATTACCTTTCTGCTTTCCCTTTCCCAAACATTTTTTATTAGATAATAATTTTTTTTTATATGTCCCACCATTGCTCAATGATCAACATACACCATTGTTTGCACACTCATCCTGACAATTCAAAAATTTTTCAATGCCAAATCTCTGTTTGGTATAAATATCAAGCTAATTAGGTTCTCGCCTGCAAAATATGTTGGTCTAGAATCTCAGGAAGTCTTTTTAATTTCATTTTATTGTCCTAAAATCAATACAATCATGCAGTCAACATTAATACATACAATGTCATACATGCACTTCTAAGAAAAAAACAAGCCATGACTTTGGGTTATTTGTAAAAAGATATGCATTGTTAACATGATTTTTAAAGACAATTGAACTAGTCATTCCCTGTGCCTGTATTGATTATTCATAAATATCAATGATATAAAATATCCTAAAAGCTACATCTGAGACCAAATTTTGTCATGAACATGCAGCAAAAGACTCCAAAGAAAGGCTTAGCTAAGTTCAAACCCACCCAGAAGCAGTTGAACACTCAAAAGAAACAATAAAGTCAATTTAGCAGGGCTAAAAACATAGTATTCTTGACAGACATACAGTCAAGTGAGTTTATCACACTCTGCACACTATTTCTTGATATAACATGTTTCACACACATATCATAGTCACAGTGATTAAAGATTACTGTCTTTCCTTCAAAAACTGTATCTGTAAATGACTTTATAACTTATGTCACAATCTAATTATTGCAAAACTGAACGCTTACAATTTCGACAAAAAGGCAACTGTCTTAATTTCCAGTTACTTACGGCAGAGAAAGCAGCGTGTAAAAATTGGAAACACACGCAGTGAATGGTTAACAATTAAAAAAGGAGTACCTCAAGGGTCTATTGTAGGACCTACCTTATTTAACTACTTCCTAAATGATCTCCTTATGTTAGAAAATGATTTTGTGTTCGGAAATTCTGCAGACGACAACACTATTTGTGCTTCAGCTCCAAATAGAGAACTATTGATGGACAAACTTGCAAATGCTACACAGGTGGCACTCACATGGTTTACTCAGAACAGTATGCAAGCTAATGCTGAAAAATTTCAGTTCATCACATTTGGTAACAAAACTGAAAATATTGCATTAAATGTTGGAAACAATGTTATTGAAAATGTAAAACTACTAGGAATTTCCCTTAACAAAAAATTAGATTACAGCGCTCATATTACAAATTTATGTCGAAAGACTGCTTGGCAGCTTACTGCCCTGGCTCGAATCAACAGACATTTAAGGATTGAAGCCAGAAAGACAATCTTCAGATCATTTGTGCTCAGCAACTTTGACTATTGCAAAATTGTGTTACATTTCATAAGAAAATTGGATAGTAGAAAATTAGAAAAACTTCAAGAACGCGGCCTGCGAGCCGTTTTTCAAGACTTCAGTTCAACTTATGAACATTTGTTGGATAAATGCAATCTTAAACCTCTCAGAGAAGCCAGGCTTCAATGTCTAATACTAGAGGTGTTTAAATCCCAAAATAATTTAACACCAAAATATATTGAAAGTATGTTTCAAGTCAAAGACACAGGGTACGCGTCGCATCGGACAAACCAGCTCCAAATCAGTAACAAAAGAACCAAATCACATGGTATTGCTTCTTTTGCACACACTGGTGCAGTAATATGGAATAAACTTCCAAACTCTGTAAAACACCATACAGAGTTAAATAAATTTAAAAACCATCTTTCTAAAATAAACTTAAGCGACATCGACGATGCTCGAGTCACAATTTAAATAAATAAATTTTAATGTAAACTTACTCTGATTTGTAGCTGGTTTGCCCGATGTGAAACTCTATTTATACATACCTCCTGTTCATTTCGTTTTTATCACTTTGTTTTTATTATCCTCAATTAATTTATTTTTATCATTTGTTGTTTACTCACATTGTTTTTACCTTAATTTTAATTTTAATTGTTTTATTTAATTACTTTGTTAAAAAATTTCGGTTACACTAGTTTGTTTAAAACTAATGTTATCATGTTGTAAATACCGAATTCAAATAAATCTTGTCTATGTCTATGTCTATGTCCACTTTTATGACCCACTTTTAGGCAGAAAATGTGGGTGTGATAAACAAAAATCTTAAAATTGGTATAACTCAAAATTTTCCCAACAGAATTTTTTCGTTTTTGTCTTAAAATGTTCTGCTGACCTTGCTCTACGGCTGCGTGCTATTCTTCTTCTCGCTTTTTTTTTTATTCTTAAAGATTGCTCAGGGGCACTGTGCCCTGATGGCTTTCTTTGGAGGATCTGAGAGTTGACTCCAAACGACATTTGATCTTTGCAACTGACAAGATGCTGCGAACTCTGTCAAGAGCCAAGACTTGGTGTCATAATGACATGAAGCTGGTTTCTCCTTCTCTGGGCTGCCAAATTCCTGGCCCTAGTCCCGGTCTTCCGGTATTCCATCCTCTTGCCTTTGTTCCCCCATCATGGCACTGGCTCAGCGGAGTGTATGGACATCAGCAGCTGCGAGAATGCCTTTTTCTTAATCGAACAAAAGCACTGTGCTCTTTACTCTTCAAAAACGGCTACAATGAAGTTCTACAACAGCAAACAAGAGTTTGCTTAAAAATTCTTGGTGACTGACCAGGATCTCACCTTTGATTTGGATGTGATGGTTGGTGAAAGCAATGATCTTCACCGGGTGATGCTGAGATCTCTCTTTCAAAGCCAGAATGCTGCATCATTGTGCTCTACTACAATGATTTGGCCCGCCTTTACGACCGCATGCTGGCGTGTCGGACTGATTTGCTCTCCAAGAAAGATCCAGTGCGTGTTGTCATCTCCCCAAATTTGGAGCTGACACGAACCATCCAACCAGGAGAAGATCTATTTCACACCAGAAACCAGTGGCGTAGCTAGGATTTTTCTCTGGGGGGGCAAATGAACCTAGATTTCCCCAAAATGTTATCGACAACATGGGCTACGTTCAATACGGTTCTGAAGTTTTGACAAACTTAACTGATACCTCATATGATGATGTTAGTTATAGCAATTTGTAAAATAATAGAAAAAGTTGCTAGCATCCAGCGTCGGACATAATTTTGTGATGACAAAGACTCCTTTGTGTTATTCATCATTAATTAAACATAGAATCTGAAAAAGCCACTGGTCATTTAAGAAGAAAAAGTTTTGCCAAGGTGTTGTGAGCATAAGTAATAAACAGGGAAAAACATTCAAAAAGTTCAATTAATTGTCAGCCATTAAGATTAAAAAATCAGTCTGAAAATTCTTGTTCAATTCCATCGAGCAGTGCTCAGTGGATTTTGTTTTTGAATTCTAATTCCACATAAATTTCACATGTTCCAGTTCATTATAAGTATTTTCTCCAATCATTCTTCAAATTGATCTGAATTTTGGACTGTTGATTACCAAAATCTTCATTCTGGTTTGCTGCTGTTTGCCAAAATATTATTAAGACTTCAGAAGCTCGTATGTTAGGAGTTAAGATCATGCAAACCATCAAAACCAAATGGATATACATTACTACTATTTACTAGTACTATTTAGATATGTGTAATAATTACCTCAATTTTCACACTAATATGGACTATACTAGTCTCTCCTACCGGTTCCTGTTTATTTGTCAATTAGTCATACTTCGAAGTTTCAAATAAAGTTTCCGCAAGAATTTCAACAGAATTTCCCCAAAAACGTCTTTTGCCCTTTCTATTCTTTTTCCCTCTGTGTATTCTCCTTTTCTTCCCCATTTTCCCATCTTTTCACCCTCATCCATTTTGGCCCATTTCCCCATTTTTTCTCCATTTCCCCATTTTTTTGTCCATTTCCCCATTTTTCCCCAAAAAGTTGTCTGGGGGGGCAACTTGCCCCCCTGCCCCCCCCACTAGCTACGCCACTGCCAGAGACCAGCATCCAGTCTTTCGAATTTTTAAGGCAGTAGGCACCCTACTTCCACCACCTCTGCTCTGAGTGCTTTAAACATCTCAATTTTGCCCAGACCTGCCCCACCCTGGACTATGTGGTGGAGGTCCTAAATGATTGGGGCTGCACCTCCCCCTTCTTGAGGGCCATAAGCTGCTTGAACACTAGCCTTGTAGAGACAGAAGACATGACCGAACGAATAAGAATTCTGGACCTTCTCTACAAGGCTTACATTTACAGCCTCCAATAATAGACTGAAAATGACTGACTGCCTGGCTGACTGGCTGTCTGCCTGGCTGAACGCCTGCCTGTCAAAAAAATAGTCCATTTGAACATATATTGCACACTGAAGGTTTGTTATTTTTTGTTATATGCCTACTGTGTCTAAAAAATGACATTTGTGATAATCAAACCACTCAATTTTAATCTTTAAAAAACGTCTTTTTTTCGTTTACCAAATTAAGTCCATAACTGAGTTTGCTCCCTGCGAAGCCCTGTCCCAGCCCAGTGACTGCTTTTGTCGGAACTGCAAGACCAAGGTCCCATCATGAAAGAGGAAGATACAAGACAACATGGCCCAAGCAACACCTCGAAAAAAGAACTGTACCACTGTTGCCGATACCAATCCAGCCAAACTGCTTCCATTATCTTCATCCGATACATCCAAACCCCCAGTCCCTATCCCAGTCATCACTCGAACCCAACCACGAGGGCTTCCATAAGGGCTTCAATTGCATAACATCCATCCTGCTGTTACAATTTCTGCCCAGACAGACAGGCCACCAACTGAGAGTCCATCACCCAGAGCAAGACCACCCATCAGCCCACCCAGTGTGAACCTGATTGCCGTGAATCCATCCATTGAAAGACAAACTCCCTTCCCATCTACGCCTAGATCTTCAGTACCTGCCAGTGATCGAGTCTCCCAAAGACCTCACATCAGTAGTCGCATCCCAACCCCGATCTCCAGCTATCGACCATCCATTGCACATGATGAAAGAGCGGATCGCAGTCACAGTGTAAGGCTAGTCAAGGTTATGAAATTTTGGAGATCATGCACTATTTCTTCTTATTGTAATTATACTGTTGTAAATCGTAAAATTTTGTAATCAGACTTTGTAGTAAAAAATTGACAAACTGACTATAAGAATGACGTAATCAACAAATTAGTGTATTCTTGTTTTCAGGGTAGGTCAAAACGAAAAGTGAATTACAAGATGTAAATTTTTATTAAAGGTGCTGCAAAACAAATTTATCTTTTTGTATTAATAAATTATATTGGAACTGTTACTTACGTTTTTTCTATTAAAAATCCAAGATTCATATTTTATAAAGTTATAAATGTCTTAATGTGTATGCAACAAAATTGAAAAGATACAGACTGTCTGTAAAGGCCAGATTTATGTAATAGCTGAACATCTGTAAGCGACAATTTCAGTGTGACCATTGAAAATATCAGAGTCAGTAGAAGAGTAAATAGCGTAAGATATGGACTGTCTGTATGTGACAGAACAAGCAATTTCAGCAAAATGCGTTAAAGTGTGACAAGATATCAGTCAGCTAACTAGGAAGTGATGCCAGCTTTTTCGATCCAAGGGCCATTCTTGGCTGTACATGTACCCATATTACATGTACTTGGTTTTCCCCCAACTAACATTCTTGTGGCTCAGGAAATCAGCAGGCCCTGCCCCTCATGTCATTTGCACTTATGTTGCCATCAAGATCTATGGTTATAAGATCAGAGACTATTCCTGGAACCATGGTGAACTGCCCAAGACTATGTAATCCCTCAATGGTCATAATTCCAGCATGTGAGTGCAACTGCTTATCACTAATGAAATAGAACATCAACACTCCATCGGCTTGTACATTTGAAATTTTTTGGACCAGACAAGTGACAGAGCACCTCACAACGTGGCATCATGCTCATTGATCAAAGAATATTCTTGTCTGGACAGTGAGGATGCCCAGGATTATCTAGCAAATGAATGGAGAGCAATTTAATACTTGCTATCGGACGCCTTCCTTCACCTGGGCTACCATCTGAACACGCTTACAGACGGACACTGTCGAACAGATGTTGTCATTTTTGACAACATATTTGCAAATTTCTTCACAGAACTTCCATAAAAGATATATTTTTGGGGAAGAAACTTTGTAGGGTCTGATCTGGTTTGTGGGTCCGGTAGAAAGATAATCCAACCGTCTGGAGTTCTTTCCTGTCGATAAAAGAGATGCCAAAACAAGATGACAGGGGAAATAGTCCAGGTGAACACCCCACAGAGGAATTGCTGACATCGATGCTTATTCGACATGCTGAATTAGACATGTCACACTGAAGAGATGTCCCAGAAAAACTCAGTCATGGATGTCATTGGATGCTTTGTTTGAGAAATTTGTAGGATGTTTTAAATACTCCAATTGTTACATAAATGTTTATTGAATGCACTAGACCAGCTGAGAAGCAGCTAATTTTAATAACAACCATACCTGATGCACAATGTTTTTTTTGCGAAGGACGTCAGTCAAATAACACACTTGTATTGAAATCTTTTTCATAGATAAAACAACTAAACTGATTGAATATATTGTACATTGAGTTTGTTGCTGGTGTTGCTGCTAATCTGAGTAATCTTTAGTTTTGCTTTTTGCTCAGAGATCTGTGATAAAGAGAAATTTCTTGCAGTTGATGAATACCTACAAAAAAAGGTAATGGTAGAAGAAAAAGCTCCATTTAAAAAGACAAAAAGTTACTGGAAAAATATTTGTATCTGTTACGTCCTGCATCTTTTTGCAGTTTTGGAGACCTCTCCCACTAAAATGTGATTGGGTCAAAAGAATAGAGATGGATGGATGATTACCTATATTTATGCACTTGGTAGGCTAATTAGGACAAGGAGGACACAGCAATGAGGCATTCAAATTTGTCATATCAGAATTGTTGGAAGAAGAGGCAAATGATGCACTCTGCACAACAGCACAATTCAATATGACAATATTGTCAGTCCATTGCGATCTTGGTGTTACAGAAAACAGAAGGAAATCAACCCTACAACGTCAACAATTAAGGAATCAAATTACACAGTAGTTGCAAACTATGTAAAAACGTAAATGGCTTGTTGTTTGACGAACATTGTTCGGTGTGAGTGAGTGCGTTTTACGTCCCATCAGCACAAGTATGGGCTATTTGGAGGCAACAAACAAACATTGTTTGAAAAATTGGCAAACGAAAAACATGACAGCTTTCATTGCAGCATCTGTGCAGTTACGGGCAAATCTAGAAAAGGACACAATTTGAAATTTATTACTGGCAAACCGACTGCAGTGCAAGGGCGGGGGGCATCATAGTTATTTGTTCACATCATATCACAGTTGCTTACCTCTCGGAAAACGTCTGAAGACTCTTTAAGGTGATTAAGGTAAGTCAGGAGTTTTTCAAATATTATAAATTACTATGGATTTGTGAAAATAGCCACATAACTCAATTGGAAGTGATGATACCAAGGGCTGCATCAATGGAATTTCCATTGATCATGAAGTATGAATGAAGTTGGTAGCAAGACCAGAATTATTTCAACAAATACTTAACCTCGGTGGCAGGCACAACAGTGCTGCAATATGGACAATCAGTGAATACGATCTTGCTATCAACAAACACCATTTCAAAAAGGCTAATGCCAGATGTTATAACAAAACAACCCAAGTCAGGGTCACTGAGTAAAAATATCACGAGCTGTTGTGTGAATTAATATCACTCGAGCCCGCAAGGTGAGAGTGATATTAATTCACACAACAGCGAGTGATGACTTGACTTGACTTGTGTTGCGCTGGTGTACCCCGGATCAGCCGGGGCAGCTCAACCACCATCTTTGTGGAGGGAGCTGCACTTTTATTTTTGGTGACCGTCGTATGATGATGAGATGAGAAGACTGGGAGTCTGGAACATACCCTATTAATTCAGGGATGCCTAGGGTCTTTCAGTTGCCCCAGCATAGAATACTGGATACAACCCGCCTCCATTTAATGTCCCATGGGCTCGGACTAAAGTGAGTTCCCGGGGTGAGATTTGAACCTATGCCCTCAAAGCCAGTGGTCAAGCAGTCTTGACCATTAGGCCACGAGGGAACTTCTATATAGTACGAAGTGCCCCGACACGTGGTTCTTTCTTTTGTTTTTATCACCTGGTTTTACCTCAAATTTTCAGTTATAAAGAGGGACTACTTTCTACCATAACAAAAATGTGACGTCACCATGAAGCAACAATGGATATGATGTCACAATCCCATTATTCTGGCCCTTGTTCGGTTTGTGACATCATTAGGCAGCTGAAATGCTGGTGATGTCATAACCATTGTTAAAAAATATTGCCCTTGAAGGGTGATATTTTTTACAATATCATAGGCCCTGATATTTTGACTGTAAACAGTGATATTCAAAGCCAACCAGGTGATAAAGCATGTCACTGCCATATAAATTGTTGCAATTGCTGGATGAAAGTATGAAGATCTTTTGAAGTCATTTAATGAAGGGGTGATGCATTCTGACTTAACACGGAAAGTCATTTTTCAAGAAGACCTTTAATTTTGTCAAACCTGAATCTTCGCCTTCCCTGGTGTGCAAAAGAGGATTCTATATGTCGTTGACCAAGAAATAGATCTGACCGTATCAGACACCCCAACCAAACCCAATTCTTGCAAGCATGAATGTATTGAATATACTAGATGGAACGCTTGATCCACTAATAACTGAAATCCTGAAGCAATGTCTCTTGTCAATTAAACAACCTCTTCCTGAACTTCCCTGATCCCTCCCCTAGCAGCTATGGCCCCCAATGGAACAACGATATATATATATAAGAATGAAATGTGGCAGTGTGGCTTCATTATTTTTGAGAAATTTTCTTTCATTCCAGATATTTGAGACCGAGGATAAGGTGTCAAGGAAGACACTAAGACCGTATTGTAAGAAGGATCTGATTCTGAGCGATAAAGAGAGTGACAAGTCGATAAGGCTGAAGCTGTGGGGCAAGCGGTTCACCGCTTTGACTGAAGAAGTCAAAGTGGGGGATCATATTATGTTGACCAATGTACAAGTCGAGACGTTCACACCGGATTCGGCAATGGACACTACAAATGTCAAACAGGATGACGAATACGAAAATGTTAAAGTTGTCGTTGAAGTTGTCAGAAAAGAAGGGTGTAGCATTCACTATTTGCCTATTTAAATATATATTCATTCATTATTACACAAATTTACTATAATTCTACTACAATGCACACATCATTTCTCATGATCAGCTGTTCTGTATAACCTGTGATAAATTGCCATGTTTCAATGTTGTATTATGTGTTGGATATTGCTGTTGATTGCATATGTATTGTTTAACATGTATTCCATGATGCATTCATAGTTTCCCTATACATGTAGGGCATCCTGCCCCTTTTTTAGTCAGTTGAAATCTAACTCAGGAGATATGAAGATTTTCTAAAATTGCTTACCAAATTTTTGATGCTCATAAGGTTGACTATGTAAATGAGTATCTTGATTGAGCTTGGATGCTTCTGTGTACCCAGGAGTATGCACAATCTTGTAAGTGTTTTTCATTTGTAGTACTCAATTCATATTTTGTGTAGATTCATGTGACTGGTCAGTCATTATGGTATTCAATTTATTTATTTATCAGATAGCAGTAATGGAAGAGAGCTTTCGAGGTTGCTGAGTTTTCAATTCACATCATTATACATCTCTGGAGAAAAATAATTAAATTCATATGCACCAAATGGACAGCAACGATAGTGATAGGCTATCCCGTGCAAATTAAGGAACTGCTTCACTTTTCAAGATGACTGGTATTGTTAATGTGCAAAGGATGTCAAGGATTATCTGGCAAGTGAATGGAGAGTGATTTCCCACTTGCCACCACAGACGAACCGATACGGTCATTGTTGACTGCATATTAGGATAATCACAGTGTATTGGGATATGTATTGAGAATCTATATTGCCAAAATTGGTTCTGTAAGTGTTATGCATAACACCAGGTGGCAGTAAATCAAATTGCAAAAATGTGTTCACTTTGATTATGATTTTATTACTGAAAGCATCACTCAGGATGTACTAGCAAATTATTGCTTTTAAACTAATCATCACATTTCATTCCTGACTTTACTATTGGATTTCCTATATGGAACCACTTTACTGAATGTAAGTGGATTTACTTATACTATATTGCATTTAACATTTATTTATTTATTGAGAAATTGGCTAAGTATAGGTTATTTAGCATTTATTGATTTATTTTCATAAACTTTTGTATTTAAAATTACTTAGAAAACTTTTCTCACAAAACATTTATGGAATTTACTTTGGTGAACTTTATTTAATTTGATATTGCCATGCTAAATATTTAACATAATTTATTATTAGTCAACTTCATTGAATTTATTATCATCAACTTTACATGAACTTTATACATATTGTACATACTTTATACTTTGTGCTTTCTGAAATCAAATTGTGTGTGCTGCTCTGCTTGTATTAAGATAGGTCAACTTGCCCTATGGCTGAGAAAGCTAACTTCAGCCTCTCACCCAACTTCAGCCCCCCTACACAAAACTCCTTGTAATTAAATTTCCATTTGGCCAAGGTGTCAGTTTTTGGATTTAAAGTTATTGTCAATGTGTTTAGAATAAATTATCAAAATGTTATGACCATCATTACATATGATTCAGGAATTTTACATGTTTTTTTGGTGGACCGCATTTTGCTTGTTTTGCAACGCGAATAAAACGCGAAAAGAAAAAAAATTTGATAAAACTTTGAATCTGTCGGTTGGCTGTAACCAATTCACCCAAGCAGGAGCAACCAAAAAAAGTTTCATCACAAGGGAAAATTAGTAATCTTCCATAAATTAAGGGTTTTTTTCCAATATTTTCTGCTTGATCATTCAATGAATTAGGTGATTTATAAGACATGTCAATCTTACCTAACTTCAGCCCCCATGGTCCTAACTTCAGCCCCCATATGACCTAACTTCAGCCCCCAGGTTTCCCAAACTCCAGCCAATAAATCTCACCTGAGAAGTTTGTTTATTCATCACTGAATATCTATCTATCTAAAATTTAATTTTCAAAGCATTTTTACGTCTGGCATACTGGAATAGACCAGTTGCCTGAAATAGAGTTTAAAATACATTTTTATCCTCTTTCCGCGAAAACGATGACTTCTTTCCAAGCTTTTTTGAAATACATTTTTGGAGGACTGATTTTTTTCAGACCATCATGTTTTATATACAGGTAAGTAATTAAAGCCAAATTTAAACAGTCTGCTGTTTTTATATGACAGAATAGGGTCAATTGGTTTAAGTTAGGCACGGGGCTGAAGTTAGGTACAACCTAGGCTGAAGTTAGGTACTATGTGGCTGAAGTTAGGTACATGTCCCACTTTTGTCCTTGAAGCACATTTGCACTGCCTTATAAGGCATTCAGCTGTTTTTTCACAATATGGTCATGAAGAGGAGTGGAGGCTGGGGTTAGGTCCACAGCTACATGTTATTCCCATGAATAGCCAGCCAATGACAAGCGATCAAAACCCAAAGTAGGCTGAAGTTAGGTCAACTTGCCCTATAGCATCTTGGTGTAATGTCACAGAAATGGGGGATAAAAATTAATAATGATTTTAGGAAACTGTCAATTATAACTGCCTTTTTTCTGTGGCATAATACTGAGGGTCAGTGAAATACCTGGTTTCTTTTAGGCTACTACTTTTACATTGAATTGAATTGAATTGAATTTATTAATTTATATAGCGCTCCTATTTGAAAAACCATTCTAGGGCGCTGTACAATAAATAAGGATTATGATAGATTAAAATATATAAAGAAATGTAAAAACATGATAATGACTAAAATAAATAAATTACTAAAAATAATTTTACCACGTTAAAAACATAAATTGGTAAGACGATAAAAACTAAGTTTATAAATAAATATTAACAGAATAATTGATTTAAGTGAAGGGTAGACGTAACGCACATAATATGAAAACAGGGATGAAAATATGATAAACCCACTGGCCACGTTTGTTGCCTATGGGTCAGTTATTTATTAAAATATTCATTGAATAGATGAGTTTTTAGTTTCTTTCTGAAGGAGTCAATATTATTACATTCGTGTAGTTCTGATGGTAGATTGTTCCAATGATGAGGGCCTGCGACTGAGAAACTTCTCTTTGCGAAGGTTGCTCAAGTTGTTTTTGGTACTATCAGTTTAATGCCGGTATCAGAGGAAGATCTTGTTATGCGTGCTGATGTTTTTTGTATGACGAGCAGGTTACTCAGGTATGATGGTGCAGTATTATGAAGACATTTGAAGACCATAAGGAGCAATTTGAATTTACAGCACTGTCTAATCGGTAGCCAATGAAGGTCACGCAAAGCAGATGTCGCGCTGTCATGTTTCTTGCGACCGAGAATTTCCCTTGCAGCATGATTTTGTACGAGTTGAGCTGGTTTTAGTGTGGATTCAGGAAGATCGCATAGGATCGTGTTGCTGTAATCAAGGTGTGAGATGACTAGTGCCTGAATTAGCGTTTTGCAGGAATCGACACTTAGATGTTTTCGAATAGCTTTGATGTTCCTGAGGTTTAGTGATGCCAGTTTGCACTTTTGTTGAATATGGGATTTAAAGTTGAGTTCTGCATCTATCACTACACCAAGATATTTAATGCTTGTGGCTCTATCAATTTTTGCATCACCAACTGATAAAAATGAACTGTGACACTTCTTAAGCTGGGTTCTATGGCCACAGAAGATAAATTCTGTTTTATCATCATTCATTTTTAGACGATTCTCATTCATCCATATACGTATGTCCTTGACACACTTTTGCTGTTCATTTAAACATTTTGACTAGGCTTGTGTGGTACCAGACGAGAAACTGCTATAGATGATATGGTCATCAGCGTATCCACTGATCTTGGTGTCGTAATTAGCAATTACCAGTTTCATCGTGCTTGCATATGCTGTGTATAGAATGGGCCCAGCAGCACTTCCTTGAGGGACAGAAAATGGTAGATTGAGGAATTCAGATTTGGAATTGTTGATTTTTACATGCATAGACCTTGGCTGCAGATAGGAACTCATCCATTGAAGTGCATCACCTGTTATTCCAAAACAGTTCTGCAGCACTTTCAGTAGGGTCGAATGGTCGACAGTGTCAAAAGCGGCACTAAGGTCCATAGCAACCAGACTGGTTATTTTCTGATTCTCCATGTTCCAGAGGATGTCGTTGATGACTTTAATAATGGCTGTCTCAGTGCTGAAGTATTTTCTATAGGCACTTTGGTATGATGGTAGAAGGTCGTTTGCCTCAAGATATGGACAGATCTGGGACAGGACAGATTTTTCGGTAATTTTGGAGAGGAAGCTTAGGTTACTGATTGGACGGTAATTAGAAAGAGTATTCTTGTCTAGGCTTGGTTTCTTTATAAGTGGACAGATGATGGCATTCTTCCAGCAGTCTGCGAAAGTATAAGTAGAGAGCGATGAGTTGACAATCCGAGTGATTGGTTGGGAGAAGATGTCAATGTATTCTTTAACTAGTGTAGTAGGCACTGGATCCGAATCACAGCTAGCAGGTTTAGAGGAACGTAGGAGATTTCTCACCGTGGCATCAGAAACTTTATTGAACTTTTCAAACGTATTGTTACATGACACTTTTGGATTAAAGAGATCAAAATGATCGAGCTTTTACATCACAGATGCCAATTTAACCTCTCATCTGAACAACATCCAGTTCAGCTGGGATTTTTCTCATTGAGGTGCACTGAAAGTTGTGGGTTCCCCAGCCAGGTTCAAACCCATGCAGGCTGAGTGCCTGGCAGCGTTAAAACTACCAAAACTTTCTTTTTATAAATTGATCATCAAACAATCTTCTTTAACCAGAATAGCCATAACTACCTTATAAATGCAATAGTCCTTCACACCCAAATTGTATTAAAAGTCAAACATTCAGAATCACCGAAAAAACCTAGAAAAACCGACATCACATCAAAAGGAACAGACCTGTGTGTCGCCAACAAGTAAAAAAAACCATGTATGTGGTAAAACAAGTTGAGAATTTGGATACATCTGATGATGATGATGATGATGATGAGGGGGATATTCCTGCAGGCGGCGCAGAAGATCATGAGATCAAGATTTTCAGGACACACGGATTGTGAAACAGAAGACAAGGAATCGAATGAAGCATTCGCTGATGCCCATGATTCACAAAGGGAAGCACATGGCCTGACAGGGCAATTCCTGCAAAGGACTTAACAATTACTTATCACCCTTTCCAACCGAATCACCATTCATTTCATCAGCATCAAAGCATTTTATGGTACAAAGTCCTCCTTCCACATGCTGAAGATATTTCAGAATGATGGATCGATGGATGATTGGGGCTTTATGTCCTGCATTTATGCAATTGTTAGAACAGGAGGAGGACATGGCAATGAGGTGAAGGATCGCCCACATTACTGCTCAGTCTGCGAGTGTCAGTGTGCCTCTCTTAATGGGAACAACCTTTTAGACCACCTTTGCGTAGCTCGGGTTAGTAAACCCAAATCAGGCAACATTGACGATCTGTATGCTATTCTGGTGCACTCGCTTTATGCTATAACCTGACAGTTTGCTTGAGAACAAAAATTCCACAGAAATTGCCCAATGACTTAGAAGTTAAAATCCCTTCGTTTTGTCATCCAAAAATGAACTGAATTCGATTTCCCGTTGACCCATATTGGAAACATGGACGAAACCCCTGTATTTACCGAATTACCAACCAATAGTTCTGTACTAAGTAGCCATTTGTTCCACTGGCCATGAAAGATCCCACTTTACCACCATCTTATATATACTAAGCCCTCATTTCCTAAGGAGGAACAAGACAAGTTCCAGAAGAAATTAGCTTATTGTGCAAGTTGACGCCCCTAACTTGCCACACCTGATATTCACTGATGACGACATGAGTGAGTTACCCAAGGACCTCTCACCCATCAGGTCCTTGCCCTGCTTGCTGAACAATATCGCCTCAAAGTATTCCATTGGATGTCACCAATCTTCCCATTCTCATATGTGTATCCCGATGGTTGAGGGCATTCCACTTGTTTTATTTCCTTTTTGTCATGTTGGGATGTCCTGCTCCGTTTCTTCTTGGAAATAAAGATTTTGGCTGCTTTTGAGACATCCCCCAGAAGTAAAGGGCAAAGCAGTCAAGTGGTCCAAGCAGGTATAATCTGGCACAGTGCCAAAAATCACAAAAACAACATTCATACAGCCAAAATAACAATAAGGTGGGGTGTGTCACTGAAAAATCATGAATCTCAGAAAGGTATGACAGACCCCTTGGATAATCCTGGTCTTCAAATGTCTGATTGTAGAATGTAAAGTTAGGTTTATTTAGCAACTTTCATGATTGTGCGTTGAATCTGACAATCTGGGGGTAACAGCAAAATGACCGCGGTCATAATAAAATATGAAGCATGGTCCATATGTATCGATTTGACGTTCCAAACAAAAGCCATGCACTGAGTGGAAGGAAATGCACTTGGGTAACCAACGACATGGTGCAAGTGATGAAATGCCCACATATAATTGGCCTGACAAAGAACGTAAGTTGCACGCTTTTCATGAAGATTTATCAAACACAACGGTAAGTATTTCACTTCAGACAGTTAACATTTGCTGCATGTTGCAGTCCTTCAATGTAACCAAATCTGTGCCACTCATGAAATGAAGTAATGTTTTGCTCTCCAATTTTAATTTAGAAATAAAATACACATGTAAAATATTAAAATGTTACTTAATACTAAACATGAATTTGTTTGGCCCACCTGAGGACGGCCTTAATGTTGTCATTCTCAAATGTCTATCTATGTAGCTAGCAGTGTGTCTGCACAATTGAGGAAACACAGCTGCAGTGCTGCACACATTCTAATTAAAGTGCACTCACAACAAAACTGTTGGTTTTGGTGAAGATCGATAGTTGAAATACCTGAAAATTTTCAAAATATACCGCATCATTCTCTGATAGAATTTTTCAAATTGCATATTTTCAAAAGTGATGGAAATCTTTGTTAAAACAGGCAAGCAATGCTAGTAAGAATCTGAAAAAGTTGACTCGGAATAGACCTAAACTGGTGTAATAAGATGACCTTGTGAGTGACCTCTGGCACATGTGTCTGTGCGACGGATCACATTGTGCAGATATTAAATTTGCATACAACAAATAATTTCAATGTCGTAACTCAGAATATGAATCTTGTTGTGTAACAATTGTTGTTACATTTGTTGTCTTTTTTCAGACTACCACTCTTGGACGACATGCCAAATGCAATTACTCTTCAATTGCGTGCCGCAAGAGCGTCGATTTTCAGAAGCAAGGAACCACCAAGCTCTTTGGAAGCAGGTGGCTGAGGCGATGACGGAGAGTGGGTATAAGCTGGATCAACAGAAGTGTATGAACAAATGGAAGGCTTTGAAAAGGGAATATCGCAAATGTGTTGGCAAAAAACAAACAAAATGCCCCTTGTACAAAGAATTTAGCGGCCTTTATGGCATGTCCTCATCAACCAGACCAAGCCACACAATTTCAAGTGAGGGAGGTGAAGGAAGAGTTAGAAGAACATGTGCAAGATGAAGATAAATTGGCGGACGGTCAAGAAGATGAGGAAAGAACCCTAAAGGCAGATAGGCTGGAATTGCATGGAGAGCAAGAAGAGTGCTTGAAAGAGAAAACAAGGGCAAGGAAAAGACGGGGTGTGGCAAATATTAACTCTGTGCTGGACTGGTTGCAGGAGGTGGAGCAGAAAAGAGAGGAGAGAGAGGAAGCCAAGCTTGCAAGGCTCACAGAGCAGCATGAACAAAAGCTAAGCCTCTTCGGAGAATTCTTAAGTCTTGAAAGATAAAAAAAAGTAGGAAATTGTTAATCGGAATCATTTGTGAATTTAACCAAATATTTGATACTTACCCAGGGGGCCAGCCACGTCCACCAGACACGGGCTGCTGTAAAAGGTTGTGGGGTATGGTTGGATTCCTATGACCCTCAGCTACCACCTCCAGGTTCACAACCTCGCCAACCGGCTGCTCAATTCCGGCTATTCAAGATGGCGTCCAAGATGGCCGCCGTTTCTTGAGCACTCTCTATCTTGCTTAATAATGATCAGATTTTGATGTGCAATATGTCTATTCTGGGGTTTTTGGGGTCAAGGAGTCTGATTATAGTGTTCTACATGTGCTAGAATGGTTATTTTACAAAATAGCAATAATAAAAACATATTTTAGTCTCAGGTTTTATGTTATTTCATGAACATTTGAGCAAGCAGCCACACACCATACGAATAGAACATGCATATCATTCATAATACAGCATAAAACATAACAGTGGAAAAGCATAAGCATATTAAGCAACTAGGCAAACCAATAAGCTGTTAAATCTATGATACTTACTAAATTATTAGAACTTAGTAAGGTGCAAAAGTACATTTTAAATATTTCTGGTATCTTCAGTTTCTTATTAAGAAAATTCTTGTCATTAAACAAAGTCAGGTTGAATCATATATTGATTTCACTAATTCCATTTCTTAATTCTAAGAAAATTACAATCATTGCAAAAAACACCATTGGCACTGATTGTTGAACAAATCTTAAAACAGTTAAGAAATTGTATGTCTCACATATTAGACATGTAGCATTTTCCATCCTATGCATATAGTAAAACAGTACAAATCATGGAGAAACCCTCTGTAATGTGACAGGCAGCATACTGGAAAACTATTCTGATTCTGATTCTTCAGATTCTTCTTGGAAGTATTGGGCCCTTGAACATCTCTCTGGTGACCCTTGACACTTACAGCCAATGAAGCAGGGAACTTGTTTTCTGGCACAAGAACAGTTTCTGGAACAACCTTTCTTGCATCCACAGGACACTGTCTGCGATAAGTCTTGTGGCCACAATGGTTCAGTTACAGGTACTGGTAAGAGCACTTCGTCCTTGAGGACCCAACCATAGTCTTCAATGTCGGGGTAGTTAGGCCTTGGGGTGTGTGCTGTTTTGTCAATGATAGTAGCATACATAGCACGTTTCAGATGCAGTCTGAAGACATTTTCAGTTGGTGGCAACAATTTCAGCAAAGTTGCCTTGTTTGTAAGGAATTTGTTAGCCCTAGCATCTGACAGTGACATTCCTGGGATAGCATTGCTCTTTGCATAAGTCATAATCAAAAGATCACGGGATTGGTTCACTAGGTCATCAGTGATATCGAACTTTCCATTTTCACCAAATTCTTCAAGAGCGCTTGTATTGACTTTGGTTGATGCAACGAACCATCCCTTTTTGCTAGTGAAGTAAGGGTGGCTTGTTGTATCCCTTCCACTGAAGCTATGTAGAAATGGCAGCAATTTGCATTGTGATGGCTGAAGAGATTTGGCTATTTCATGAATTGGCAAATAACTCAATGGCCCAGTTTTGACCCACAGTTCATCAAGCTGCGTCATCAATGTTGATGCATAATAATAGATGCAGAGAGTTATCACATCAGTGTCATTTGCATGCACAATGACACGTTTTGCTGCCTCCTTGTTAACGGAGTAGATGATGTGGAGAATAACGCGAGTATCCGCTTCTTCCTGCGTCGACTGAAGATCATGAACAGCGGACACAGTTCCCCTTGTTAGAACCACTGACTTGGACATTTCTTGAAAGCCACCACCAATGTAGAATGACCTTGACCCCATGAATGGACTTTCCCGTTCCTGGTCACACCAGTAATTAGACAGAAACATCAGAAGTTGAAACTTGTTCTGACTGCTTGAAAAGAAATCCTTTGGGTCTGGAGCATTGTACTGGCTCTCAACTTCGTACAGCTTCTTGACTCGGTTTCCGATGCGTTTTGACCGCGTTGCATCTTTCGTACTTGGGGTCCAGTATCGATCGCAACAGAAATGAATGGAGTTGGCGCCCTGCGGAGCAGTACTTAGTATTTGGTTTTTCAGTCTTTTTGCATATTCTGCAAAATTTTCATCTTTCTGGAAGGGTGAGCGACGAATGAGACCCATTGCATCAATGATAACAGATGTACAATTGTCGTTTTGTGGTAGCTCTTCCACACTTGACACATTTGTCTCATCTTTGAGCACTTTGATGAAGTCTGATTTCGTTCCTGATGACCTCATAATACCATCGCTTTCAAACAGTGCTGGAGGAATTGGGCTACATTCATAATCACCCAGACAATGTTTGATATCCACTTTCCCACCACTAGCAACTATTTGGGTAATACGAAGCAACGCAGCCATTTCATCACTTTTTTGGGGTGTTTGAGGTTTTGTTGCCTTACTCTTTGTTTGGCTGTAGAATGTGTTAAGTCTCACTGTGCTTGTCTTGGCATGATCTCTTCCAAGAGTTCTTCCGAGTTCATTCATTCCAATTTCTTTAATATGAGTGAGGTCATGTTCCACCTCAGCACTAGCAAGTTGCCCATTCATGATGTTGACTAGGTTTGATGACTGATGAGTAAAAGGGTTTTGCTCAATTGTTGCAAGAACACTTGTTACCAGTGCTATGTCTCTTTGCACTTTTGAGCGACCAGAATCATGATGAGGGTTTTCAGAGGCAGAGTTTAGGTGGAGCATTGCGCGGTATCTTGTGCTGACAGAGGCTGTGATAGCTTTGGTTGTCACCCATTTCGTACGAGCAGCAGGTTTCAGTGTTAATCCTGTCAGACCACTAGCTTCCTTGGCATCGGCGTTGTATGTCTGCTCCAGCAGCATGTCAGGTGACACAGCATTGTGGCTACCATCACTTCGTCTGCCTACAAAGCATCCATTCATCATAGCAGTGTGAACCTCAGGTGCAGATTCAGGGAGTTTCACCATTTCCTGCAGGAAAATTGGTAAAGACTGTTGCCCATACTTGTAGTGTCCTGCTGCTGTAAGATATGGCAACATCTTGGCAGACTCAGACAAGTAGCCCAGCCAGTTTCCTTGTCGTTGGTAAAATAGAAAACGAAGTAGTATCTCTGCCATATCCAAGAATGCCAACCAGTAGTTTGCAGTAGGTTGTGGCTGCAAAGTTTGCTTGAACTGCGCAAGGAGTTCTTCGATACGACTGAGATCCAGTTCCAATAAATCCTGCATGGTATATCTTTGGACAGACTTCCCAAGTCCCCTAACAGTAGTCATGGCCTCCTCTTCAAGAGATACTTCATTTTCTTGAAGCCACCTCTGGAATGCCTCCCAAAATAATTGCCAGATTGCCTCAGTGAGAATTTGCAGAGCATGTAAAGATTGATAGTAATCTGCCTTCTCACCAAATATCTTGTTTGCTGTTCCTTCTTGACACAGACCTGAACGGTAGAGGAGCTCTTCACCTCCGCTGTTCCTCATGATTTTCAAAATAGCCTTCAAAAAGTTATGAGCTTGGTGAAATCCTCCTAACAGCAAAATAACGTTCTCAAAATTTTGAGGCTCTTTCATTCTTATTGCTGAGGCAAGTTCGTATAATGCTTGATCACAAATAATGATGGTCCAAGTATTTCCTAGCTTCTGAGATGTTTTGACTAGACGCTGCATTTCTTCCTTGACTACCGAAGGTTGTGTTGGTGAATGCTCAATCAAAGGCAAATAGACAATTTTGCTTGAGAGCTTCCTTTCACTAATCTTGGCACAAAATGCTGAAAATCCTGGAATAGTATTTTCATCATCATCTTCAGATACGCTTTGTTCCTGACAATCAACATTTCTCAGCCTTGCCATGTGCCAAAGAAACAACAGTTTATCTGCGGACTTGTCACTTTCAACTTCAAGATCTGTGACAGAGGCGACGTTCTCCACAGAGCGTGCCTTCTTTTTGTCCAGTGCAGTGAGATTGCACTCTGGGAGGACTGTCAATGGAACTGTCTGGAGAGTTTTACTTCGGTCTCTTGATCTGGCAACTTCAGGGTTACTACAGCTAGCTGGTTGTTGTTGCAAATTTATGTTTTCAATAGCGATGGCTGTTGTCGCATGAAAACTACCTCCTTCAATCGTTTGGTTTCTCCAGTCGAGGTTGTCCATAGCGAATACTTGAGGTATGCCTGCATCAACCGACAAGCTGTCGGGGATGTAGACTCCGTCTTCGTCAATCTGTTGCAGGATAGATGCACTTTTAGCTGTCAACTTTCTGTGCAAACTATCATAACTAATGCTATGGCCCAGCCGATTGCTCAGAGTTATTAATTCCTTGCTCCTTGTTTGATTGTACAAGTGGAAACCAGTTCCGACACCAAGTGGAGTTACAACATCACCCACATGTTGCAGAATCTGTTGTGCCATTATCAGAATTTTCTCTTCTTTAGTGCTGATTGTTTGGATTCTGGAATTTCCAGGAGCAAGATTTTTGGCTTTATCTGTTAGGAGGTAGTTAAGGAAATTATACAAATTATCTGGAGTTAGCTTTGAAGCGGCTGCTGTTGACACCTCCGTGATTCGCACATCTTTCTGGTCTTTTTTACACTGTATGATATCATTTCTCAGGATTCTTGCTGCCTCCTTTAGGATGCCAAGGCCTTTTCGCTCATTGCTGTCCTCTTCCAGCTTTCTCAGCTTGTCAATGGCATCACCCAAAGCTATATCTGATGCACAAAAGAAGCCAGCACCGAAGCTTTGATCAAGCACTGTAACTCGATTGCCAAAATGTTGTTGCAGCCTCCATTTCAATGTGATTGATCGATATTTCTCCGAATTTCGCACACCTAAATTGGCCAGATGAACTCTGTAACGATTTCTTAAAGACTGGATGAGAAAAGCCTGTTTTCTAACAAACAGGTCTATTTCTAGCTCCTCAATTAGCAGTTGAAATGCAGATTCATACAGATTTGGCCTTTCTGTTTTTCTGACTCTTGTAGCTTTAAAGGCATTCATACAGGGTGCGTGATAACAAATATCATTAGCGATCATATCATGCCCTGCACCGACTAGTCTGTGCAGAATATCATTTCTTTGCAGTTGTCGTGCATGGGCGAGAATTGCCTCTTGACTATTGACAGTTGTAACTTTACAATCTGGTTTTTTAGTACGGAACCATTTCTTGCCGCAAATTACACAGCAGTCTTTGGCATGATAGGGTTCACTAGTAGATCTTGTGGCAAGACTTGGCCGAGATTCGTCTGGGATGGTTGGAGTTTGTGGTCTAGAATCAGATGCAGGACCAGCTTGCTTACGTTGTACACAACTTAAGCTTTTCTCATTTAAGTATTGATTTCTGCATTTTTCATGCCATTTAGGATCATTCTGAGACAACCAATCTTGAGCGACCACCGCAGCCTTCAAGCGAATTGCAGTAGCATCCTTCCTGATTTCAATAGCATTCTTTAGTTTTTCGACAGTGGTTGGTTGTATCTTGTACAGCCTCAGACCTTTTGCTGACAGTTGGCAAATTATACAGTAATCATAGTTTGTTGTTTCATCTTCAACCTTTTGTTTCTTGACACACTGAACGGAAACTACTTCATCGGGCGTTCTTTTACTCGAGTTCATTTTCTTCTTACTTCAACATCTGAAATAAAGCAAAATACTAGTAAAATCATAAGGTTAATAAAGATGTTCATTCCCATCACCAGTAAATTGATACTACCATGCCAACTACAAAATAGATTGATACTACCATGCAAACTACCACACTAAGATAGTTACCCATGTCCGAAATGGTTGTGTAATCCCAGCGAACGATGGTTCGAAAAATATGAAATAAGGATATAAATGTCGCATAACATCATGGCGTGCCAATGATATTACTGCACATTTAAAAACTGACAATTCATTAAATAACAACAAAGTCAATGATAATCATGGTTAGACTGCTTTTATTGGCCAAATTTATAAAAATATGCACAATTAATATATTAGCTTCAAGTAATATGTTTGATAAAATACTCAATAGGCTCTGTATACCAGAAAATATTGTCTGTATTGTGTCCAATTGCATTTCAATGACATCTCTGACCCAAAAAACCCCAAAATAGACATATTGCACATCAATATCTGATCATTAATAAGCGAGATAGAGAGTGCTCAAGAAACGGCGGCCATCTTGGACGCCATCTTGAATAGCCGGAATTGAGCAGCCGTTTGGCGAGGTTGTGAACCTGGAGGTGATAGCTGAGGGTCTTAGGAATCCAACCATACCCCACAACCTTTTACAGCAGCCCGTGTCTGGTGGACCCAAATATTGGGGCCTGGCCCCCTGGGTAACTCTCTTTTTTTTCATGTCTTAACATTTTGCAATTTACAGTCACTCTCATTTCAATTTCCAACTCGCATAATGTCATAAGGATCCACTTGTCATTACTGCTTTTTGCTCAACTTAGTTGCAATTGCTCAAAAGTATCTGACTGAGAAACCATACATTGTTTATGTTATATTGATTGTTATTATGTTGCCTCCCAGATATTTTGGTGCGGATCGAGACCGAAGGCAAGCCGGTGAAGCGAAGGCCCTCCGGTATTCCTCTTGCCAAACGCCAGGCGCTTGATGCCCAGATAGTGGACTTGCTTCGCCAGAAAGTCACAGTGCCCTATTCATCTCCTTGGGCCTCTCCCATTATGCTGGTGGCCAAGAAGGATCCAAATGCTCCTCTTCGCTTCACGGTGGACTACACTAGTGTCAACAAGCTGACCAAGAAGGAGTCCTACTCGATCCCACTGTTCCAGGACATTTTTGATCAGTTGCATGGAGCGACAATTTTTTTCGACACTCGATCTCAAGTCAGGCTTCCATCAACTGCAAATGCATCCCGAGGATCAGGAAAAGATGGCATTTGTGTGTCATGGAGGCCTATTCCAGTTGTCCAGAATGCCAATGGGGTTAAGTAACGCTTCGCAAAAAAATTTCAGCGGGCCATGGAAGTTGTGCTGAAAGGTCACATCGGCACAATAGCTTTATTATACATCGATGACATAATCCTGTATAGCCGCACGAAAGAGGAAAATGTGGATCATCAGTAGCCACACCAACAATAACTTGTTGCTGTCAGGCGCTATTCTTCATGCAGGCAGTTCATACAGCACTGTCAGACAAACATTCAGTTTCATAAACTTGGCACTTCATTCTGAGCGAAATCGAAAATTCAAGCGTCCAATCCTTTTCCAATTGTTCATGAAGCTTGGAGAAAGGAAGAGGCCAGATCCATCAAACTTGCCCAAACAAGCCAGTTGTGACAGCTCAGGAGATGGGTGATGTGATTCTCCTGAATTCAGTATCTTGAAATGGCACAGGAACTAATCACAAAAACAAGGGATACCTTAAAGAAAACAAAATAAAACAAAAACAAAGATTTAAAAAAGAAAATAAAACAAGAAGGATTTGTGGAAAATAGAAATTAGTTCTTTTGCTGTTATAGGACCCTTGCACTGAACAGTGTGAAGTATTCAGTCAGGGGCAGCAGTCAGCCTTTTTCGTCAGCTGAAACAGGAAATTATCAAATATCATGTCAGTCATCCATCTGCTAGCCATCTGGATATTGCCAATCACTTTTCCACTGTTTGTGATTCTGAAGAGAAATGGTACACACTACACAGTTGGCGATGTCATTAATCAAAGAGAAAAGTGGATGCCCACCACTTTAATGGAATCTGCTGCTAAAAATGAGAAAACAGCAAAGAATTATTGTTGATTAAATGATGCCCCTGACAACCCTGTCAGGAGTGCGCCATTCTCCAGTGTTGCCATTTCCCCGGAACAATCATTTCATGTGTTCCCCCAACAGCCACCTCAGCCACAGACTCAGTCCCAGCCTCAACCTGAGCAACAGCAGCAGCAACTGCAACAGCCTGGGCAACCTTCAGCACCAACTCAACAGAAGTCCACAAAGGAAGTGTCAAAAAGCCAAATCGACCAATCAGGAGATTCCTGCGAACCTGAAATTGCTGTCTTTGCCGAAGCAGCATTCGTTTGGCCCCCAGATATTGGGACCGCAGAATAGGACTTCGCAAATAACCATTAAACAACACGCAAAAATATGGAACCACTGCGTCTGCACACGCCGAAGCAGCTGTCCCAACAGCACCAGCAGCAACCGCCGCAGAAGGTGAAGGTTAACCCGGGCAAGGTGCAGGTGCGACAGGTTAAGAAGGATCCACCGGCACGTCAAATGCTGTCTACTAAGATGGCCGTTGCCCTTGTGGAGGAGAAAAATCGGCAATAGCAGCAGCAAGAACAAGAAAAGCTGAGACAAAAACAGCAGTGGCAAAATGTCACATGACAGTAACGACTGAAAGCGAGAAGAAGACTGTTGATGAAGCAAGCCGTCAACGTGAACTGGCTCACAGAATCCGATACAAAGATGTTGCTCGTGCTGAAATGCCAACCACAATGCTGGTTGACTATGACGACTTGGATGACGATGAAGAGGAGGCTGAAGAGATGGAGGTGGAGATGAAGCCAGGAAATGACTCCCTATCGACGCCTTTATGAAATCACCAGCCCCCTTCATGGATGGGTCGGCTCCCGATGAAATGGAAAGGTAAGACAAATTGACAAAATTATTGCTTAAATTAACTTTAGTTGCTTAAATTAACTTTAGTTGTTCTTTGACATGACTCATGAGGTTTTTCTTTCTTCGACTTTATTTTAGGCAAGCAGTTAGAGATCTGGAAGTGAGATTGAAGGCCGATGAAAAAAAAGAAGAAGTGCAGACCACGCCCTCCTTTCAGCCTGTTTATGACGACATCTCTTCTTCTGATGATGAGCATTACCAATCAACAGTAACAGGAAGCAAACATGCAGGTGATGGTTGAGGAGAGAAAACAGGCAAATATAGAAAATGACACGTTGAAGACGACCGATGCGCTACAGTGCCACACCGTCAAGAGGCAAGTATTAGCTCTGAGCAGTTTTATTTTGGTGGAGGTGGTTATTTTTAATACTTTTAATTTTATTATCATTATTATCAATATGAACTTTTTTCCTGACCTCATTACTCAGGTACCTTCAGGGGGAAACGATTCCCAAGTGTGAGGCTCCCGCGAATTGCGGGGCCGACGGTGGTGAATGCAGCACTGTTGCGGGCGGGTCATGTGTCAGAAAATGTCTCATTATCTGTTACAGCTACAGAACCATCAGTTTTCTTAATGCATGGGATACTTGATTTGACAGAAGACTGGCTCTTTACACATCCATAAAATTTACTAGAATTATTGTGCCTTGAGAACAACAAATTTTCATGATTACATTTCTCTTTCAAAAATTCAGATCTAAATTTATTGGCTGAAGTTTTTTTTATAAAATCAGCCTAAAGCAAAATTGGCCTAGGTCATTTTTGGCAATTTTTGGCAAACAGCCAAAAACTGACTTAGGCAATTTTTTCTATCACATCAATAGAAGTCAAAAAGTCTACTTCAACACAAATTCCTGTAATGACCTAATCATATTATATGTTATATTATGTTAATAGAAAAATCTACGCCCCTGCTGAGTAGAATTTCATGGTTCTGCCCGATGGGGATAAAAAAGCAGTTACACAATTTGTTAAAGCAAACGTTTTAATTCCCACAATGACTTACTTTTGCAAGTTTAATGTCATATTAATATTGTCAGATCAATATCTCACATCTCTTTCCTGTGTGGACCTTTTTCCTCAATATGAAGATTTCTCATCCCTCTCACAACTGCCTCAGCAGCCATCCTTAATAAGTGTGGATTATCAGTCAAGTTGATTTCGCCAATGTTGCAGAAGAGATGGATGGATGTGCATTGAAATTTCTGTGATTAATTGTAAAAACTTTTTAAACTAAAAAAGTAACCCCCCCCCCCTCCCGAAGTTCTTCACTAGCAGATTGATTTGATTGGTTGCTTGTCAAAGTGGACTAATCCTACAGGGGTTGGACGAATAGGGTAAGATATGTATTATTAATATTTTCTTTTGATACAGACTTGATAAGAATTTCATGTTTTTCTTTACAGGCAACTGATAGTGACCAACATGCTGGACCTGCAGGACCTCTCACCCCTACTGAACCCATCACTCCTCGAGCAGCAACCCCCCCCTCGAGCAGCAACCCCCCCTCGAGCAGCAACCCCCCCTCGAGCAGCAACCCCCCCTCGAGCAGCAACCCCCCCTCGAGCAGCAACCCCCCTCGAGCAGCAACCCCCCTCGAGCAGCGACCCCCCCTCGAGCAGCAACCCCCCCCTCGAGCAGCGACCCCCCCTCGAGCAGCGACCCCCCCTCGAGCAGCGACCCCCCCTCGATCACCGACCCCCCCTCGAGCAGCGACCCCCCCTCGAGCAGCGACCCCCCCTCGAGCAGCGACCCCCCCTCGAGCAGCGACCCCCCCTCGAGCAGCGACCCCCCCTCGAGCAGCGACCCCCCCTCGAGCAGCGACCCCCCTCGAGCAGCAACCCCCCCCTCGAGCAGCAACCCCCCCTCGAGCAGCAACCCCCCCTCGAGCAGCGACCCCCCCCTCGAGCAGCGACCCCCCCTCGATCACCGACCCGTCCTCGATCACCGACTCGTCCTCGATCACCGACTCCCCCTCGATCACCGACTCGTCCTCGATCACCGACTCCCCCTCCAGCGACCCTCGCCGCCCCCCTGTACCTGCTCCCAGGCACTCTCCCTGCTGTTGCCTCAACCCAGAGGCCACACATAATTGATCTTTAGCTTCTCGGATCAAGTCACTTTTTCTAGGGTCGGTCGGTAGGAAAACAAGAAAAAAAGGTTAAAAAAAAAATTTTTTATAATGTCAAAAAAAAAAAAAATTTTTTTTTTCAATTTTTTTTTTCCATCGGCAGTGTATCTATTGTATCGGCGGGTCCGCGAAGCTAAGAATTAATTATGTGTGGCCAGAAGACCCAGAAGAGAAAGCGCTCCCCCCCTCACTCTTCTGAGGCGAAGAATGCGCACCAGAAGAGCACCTGAAAAGTTGGTTCTTTAGTGAATGTATGATCATTGTAATGTCTCACAATATTATAGGGTGCTCAGTTGTGTAATGTGTGTGTGCTTGTTTAATCAAAATATGTATTAGTTACAACAGTTTTAATGCACTTTTTATTATTGCCTTTGTATACTACATGTGATGCAACTGATAGGTAAAATTATGTATGCAATTTTTGTAATTTCAAAACAATATCTGCATGTTATTATCAAACCTTAATTGTTGATGTCAGTCAATTACTTTTTCTGATTTTCGTCTGAATGTACTCAATTGATTTGTAACAAGTTGTTTAAATTTATTTATACTTTTTAATGAATAAACTGGTTGAATATATTGCAAATGGAGTTTGTTGCTAATGTTCCTCATGAGCCGAGTTATAAGGCTCTTCCAAACATGTCCGGGTAATTGGTCAGTTTATATATACTTGCTAAACATGTAATGTTCAACAATTGACATTTACAAGAGGTGAGTGAATATGCAACATTTAACATATACAAGAGTGAGTGAAAGTGCAACATATTGCACATTCATGAATAAATGCGTGGATGTGTAAAATAGTGAATAACTTGTTGATATAATACACATACACGACCAGGGCATGTTTTATCTAACACATTCACGCACTAGAGAAGTGTTAGAAAACACACATCCACTCATGGGCTGTGCGTGGATGTGTAATAACTTGCATGAGTGGATGTGCAATTGCCAACAAAATATATAGCTCCACATGGACAGCACATGCCTCTTTCATTTGACAGGATGGCAGGAAAGGTGGAGGAAAATTTCTTGCAGCTGAGGAAGAATTTCAAGTTATTACCCTACAGCCTGAAACCGCAGCAGTGTGCCAATTTGCCTACAGGTTTTTACAAAAGTCTAATCTTTATGCTTTACCTTTGCTACATGATCTGGTGAGTGGAACTTCCTAACAAATATGCACTTGTGTATACAATTACGTGTTATAAATACTAGTTTTCAACAACCAGCACAGACCATCACAGATGAATTTGTTGACTAGGAGGAGGTTCACTTCAAACAAATAATGTATATATGTAGTGTTGATGAATTTTTCCCCAAATGGCTTTTGCATTTTCAGTTTGGTTTTGTTGTGTTTTTTGGAGATATATGTGATTATGGAAATTGATGTTTGGATTTCTTGCAGCTGATTACCAAAGAACCAAGAGTACCGCAAGAGAGCATATATATATTGCTCAATCCAATCAAAATAATGGAACGGAATTGATCCAAAAATGGCAATGAACCCCAACATGGTTGAACTAATTTAATGGCAACAACAAGAGCTAAGCTGTAAAGGACCAACTGGGCACTGATGGCCGCAAAGGTGATACATTTAAGAGCAAATCAAAATAACAGCAATTGTTGAGGTAAGGAAATCGCATATTGATTCTCAAACCTCGTCCCAGCTTCAGCTGTACCATCAAATGAAGCACAAGCCCTTCATGTTCCTGAATGTAGACCAGAAAGTCATCATTTCTGAGACCTGCGAAATCATAAGGTCCTGCGATTACAACGGACAGATGCAAACAGCAATCGTTGAGGTCAGGAAATCGCATGATAGCCTGCGTAACATCGAGTTGCCATGCTTTGTAGTCCCCCTCACTCCAGCCCTCTACGGGTAGCTCCTCAACGCCCTTCTCAACGCCCTTCTCAACGCCCTTCTCAACGCCCTTCTCAACGCCCTTCTCAACGCCCTTCTCAACGCCCTTCTCAACGCCCTTCTCAACGCCCTTCTCAACGCCCTTCTCAACGCCCTTCTCAACGCCCTTCTCAACGCCCTTCTCAACGCCCTTCTCAACGCCCTTCTCAACGCCCTTCTCAACGCCCTTCTCAACGCCCTTCTCAACGCCCTTCTCAACGCCCTTCTCAACGCCCTTCTCAACGCCCTTCTCAACGCCCTTATTGTGTTGTAACCATTGATTTTGTGAAGGTTTAACTTCTAATGTTCGAGCTAGATCTCCTAAAGCTGGAGAAGTGTATGTGTTTGACACAAGTGTAATTGGTTGCGATTGGAAGGCAGATGAATATCTATGGAAAAATAACCGCCATGTAATGACCCGATTTTGAAAAATACATTTTTTATGAGTCTTTGGACTGTTGGAGGTAAAATGATTGCCATTGATTAATTTTAAAAAGTTGTATATTTTTTTTTACTCGATCAGCCCAACATTATTGTGGTCCATCATAGAGGGGATGAAAAAAAGTTGAAGGTCGTGCAATTGGAAACAATGATAAGCGTACTACTTTTGAGAGAGCAGCGACTTCATTGATAAATACCAGTCATGTTCACCTCAGTGACTACACAACAGGGCCCACAGAGTGAGAAGGTCAAACAACACGACGGGACAGGCAGTCAGTCAGGGAGTGACAGAGGTAGAGGAAAGATGGGTGGCTAAAAGCGGAAGAGTCGCAGGGTTGAGGGTCGTGCTGGAAAGGAGGCCAGGGTGGAACAGTAATCTCTGCTCAACCGTTCCATGATTTTAAGACGGGTCTCAAGGATTGCTGCTACACCATCCTTAAGAAGGCGACTATATATAAAACAAGGGCAGCCAAAAGCTGCACTTATAACTCAGGGCCTGTGGGAGACGGTGATCACTGATACTAGACAGATGTATGATGTTCCTCATCACTATGCCACCCCTGAGGAATTCTCTACTCCATGCTGCTCGATAACCTGCCCAGACTCAAAGAAGTGTGCAGACATGCTGTTCTCCCCCAACTGGAGTCTCACACTCCCCCTCTCTGCAAAAGACAATGCCGGAACACTAGCATGTGTCAGTACTTCTCAACAATGGAAGAAGCCAGTAGAGATCATAACATTATCCTGAAGAATCTCGCATTGACCATTGACGAAAACTATGATGTTGTTCAGCTGGATCACTTCCCCCAGCTGTCCACTCAGATGACTGCATCGTTGGAGATGCTTCTGAAGGCTCTCCCGAGAATCCATGAACTCAATGTTTGATCCTACATCAGATTCTTTGCGCTCTGACACCCCACGCTGAAGCATCCATGACCCCCTCCCCATCAAATAATTATACTTGATGACATAAACATTGACTTCTCCCTCCACCTGCAGGCCCACTCCCTCCGACTCACTCCCTAATTGAACTCAGATTGGAACGTCCCATGCAATGTTTCTATGATAATTATAATTGAAATGATTGTATGCCCTCTGATGCGACACTTTCTTAAACTGAGTAATTGACAAAATAAAAGTCTTTTAAAATTTAAAAGGAACATCTTGCTTCCACTTCATTTATCGAACGTGAAGCTGTGCAGGAGCTGGGGATGAAGGAAATGACGAGTTTGACAGTTCTGAGGGTTTACGGCGTGTGAGATTGTCCTGATGGGAGCAGGCCAATGATTCTAATTATGATGAATTGTGTACCTGTGGTTGATGAAAGCTGGCCCACAGTACCAGGTGCACCGTCGCATCCCTGCGCCAGTAAACGCCCTGAGAACAGACCCGATTCCCAATATTCTGGTTCCCTTTTTGTTTCCCTGCAACCATAGTCAACACTGGCAATACAGTCATTAGGACCTGTCTTTGTTCATGCAAGTTAAACTACACAATTTAAAGCAGAACAGAGCCAGTTTTTGACCATGTGTGTTGCACTCTGTATCCTAGGGCAACAACATTATGTTGTGATTTGCTACAGGCTATTTAATGTCTGTAAAATGTAAAGAACATTAGTAAATTTTTTTGATTGTTTTATAATATCACCCTTCGACCCTGTTCTAAATAAGAGAAGGATCACTTTTAGTTTCATATCAATCCAATAATATTTTACCCTCACAGGTATTTTTGTATCCTAAAATCTCAAATATTGTAATTTAATATTTTGATACATTAAGATTAGCGGGTGGGAGGCACCCAATATACAGTGATGCAGCTGACAAACGATACATTGACACTTGTACACATGACCCGTACCAAAGGCATACACATACACTGCGACAGAGATTAATGAATGCTATGATTTGTAAGCACCACAATCAAGGTATTCCTTCTGCTTCATGCAACATTGACACTATGGCTGAAGTTTATTGTTTTGGTGTATTTTCTTCTGATATAGGAAGGAAAGTGACAATCCTCTCTTACTGAGCACGGTATTCCTTGTGCTTCATGCAACATTGATACTGTGGCTGAAGTTTATTGTTTTGGTGTATTCTCTAGTGATATAGGAAGGAGGATGACAATCTTCTCTTACTGAGCACGGTATTCCTTGTGCTTCATGCAACATTGATACTATGGCTGAAGTTTATTGTTTTGGTGTATTCTCTTATGATCATAGGAGAGAGACAATCCTCTCTTACTGAGCACGGTATTCCTTGTGCTTCATGCAACATTGATACTATGGCTGAAGTTTATTGTTTTGGTGTATTCTCTTATGATCATAGGAAGGAGAGTGACAATCCTCTCTTACTGAGCACGGTATTCCTTGTGCTTCATGCAGCATTGACACTATGGTTGAAGTTTATTGTTTTGGTGTATTCTCTTATGATCATAGGAGAGAGACAATCCTCTCTTACTGATCACGGTATTCCTTGTGCTTCATGCAACATTGATACTATGGCTGAAGTTTATTGTTTTGGTGTATTCTCTTATGATCATAGGAAGGAGAGTGACAATCCTCTCTTATTGAGCACGGTATTCCTTGTGCTTCATGCAGCATTGACACTATGGTTGAAGTTTATTGTTTTGGTGTATTCTCTTATGATCATAGGAGAGTGCCAATCCTCTCTTACTGAGCACTGTATTCCTTGTGCTTCATGCAACATTGATACTATGGCTGAAGTTTATTGTTTTGGTGTATTCTCTTATGATATAGGAAGGAGAGTGACAATCCTCTCTTAGAGATCATGGTATTCCTTGTGCTTCATGCAGCATTGACACTATGGTTGAAGTTTATTGTTTTGGTGTATTCTCTTATGATCATAGGAGAGTGCCAATCCTCTCTTACTGATCACGGTATTCCTTGTGCTTCATGCAACATTGATACTATGGCTGAAGTTTATTGTTTTGGTGTATTCTCTTATGATCATAGGAAGGAGAGTGACACCAGCAAAGATACCAAAGATTTTGTGATATCTTAAGACTGAGAAATATCATGACGTGTGATAGGCCTAAATAATACATATATTAATTCGACTGAGGAGATACTGAGGTGTGTGCATGTGTGTATGTGATGTGTGTGTGAGTTGCGGCAAAATGCTGTTTTGGATGGGCCGGTTTCATGCTCTTCACTTGCTCTTAGCACTTGTGATCATTATGCAATTTTCTGGATATTAACTGTGGCAGAGGATTCTAAATATGAAGTTAGTTCTATTAAAAGAAATATTGGATCTGTTTTCAAAGCCATGGATAAGTGTTCTTCCTGTGGTTGGCAGAACATTGAGGATATTGTCAGGAAAGATTTGGATTTGGCAGATGACTCCCAACTTCAATGGGATTGATGGAGCTATCGACACTGAGAGAAAAGAGTCACCACTTCACACAATCTGCAGTGACTACTACGAAAAATGGATCGAAATTTTAAACTTTGGCATATTTTACATGGTGTGCCAGCCCTTCTACCAGCTGTTTTGTACGTCATGAAGGAATTTATTGACTTGAAATCCAGTTCTGTTAATTTCCCAGTTTCGGGTGTTCGTAAGAACACTAGACCCGGGATAGCCACCCCACACATAAGTTTTAAAGCATATGCACAAAAGTTTTAAAGCATATGCACCTGACAAATACATTGACACTCAAGGCATGGGATTCCTTTCAAATTGCAAATAGCCAGCGCAGCAAACTTGGCGAACCACCTTGCACCCTAAAGTTGTGCATTTAAGAAAAGCCTAACATCCCAACTAATGAGCAGATGCTGGAGATACTTGGTGAGGAAAGGGCATGCAGCCCAGTTCTTTTTTATTTGCTGAAGAAGACACCAGCAGACTCACTCAAAGCAAAATTAAGTGACATAATGAACAAGTCGATTTTAATTCACAATTTTGGCCTGAAAGTTGGTAAAATTAGGAGCAACCCTGCCAGCTGTTTAGAATTAGTAGGCACGTCACTCTGGGGGAAAAGGTAAACAAATGGCAACGTGGAATGCTGAGGGCTCGGATTCGGGCATCAAGGCTGAAATGGGCTTATATGCAATTTTTATATTTGGACATTATGTCCATTTAATTTCAGAGAGAAATCAAGGATGAGCTTAATTTCGAAACGAAGCTGGCTCACCGTACAAGGCACAATAACATTTTCGGACTTGCTCAATTGCATATTTCAACATATCATGTTTGAAATAATGCATGGTCTTTTCCGTATTGTCAAAAAACTGATGAATATCGAGATAGAGAAGATTTTCAGTAAAAGAAATGAGGGTCATCAGGGTCAACAATCGCATGGACATGCTCCTTCTACCAAGCAACAGCTGGGAAACCCTGTGGCTAATGTCAACCATAGAGGTAAGGAAATATCCAGATTTTTTTCTACAAGAGTGGCAAGGTGGTACCTATCAGTCTAAACAAGGACCATGCTCTTGGAATAATTAGTTGGGCTCCTCCTGGGAAAGAAGAGGACTACTGTCACATCTCGCAAGATGTTGTCTAATGCAGTTTATTTAAATACACAATGGACATTTCATGTAATTTATTTGTATTTTTACTTTTGTCATGAATGAGGGTTTTTAACAAATCTAATTTACTCAAATGACGTGAATCTCTTGAGGCAGGTGGATGGATGGATGGATGATTGGGGCTCTACGTCCTGAGGCGGAGGTTATTTGGTCAGCAGTGAAGCAAAGGACAAGCTAACTAAAACCAAAACTACCTCAACTTTGTTCTGCTCTGCAGAATATTTTGTTGGAGGGAAGACCACTTCTCATGTGGATTCATTCAATAACATTACGAACATGTTTCAAGATACAGAGGATGTATCATACTGATGAAAAATACCCAGCTCGTTTGTATTTAGCTATTTGTACAGGAACGAAACACCGGCAGAGATCACACCTCAGTGCGGGAAGCCCAGTTACTGGAAATGGCCCAAGACCTGGTCAAAAAACCCCCTGATAGGCCGATATCTGTCCATTGTTACCCTAGTTGAGACTAATCTGGCCCTCATGGTTAATTTTTGAAGTAACGACAGATAATTCAATAAGTTCAAAGACGTTGATTGTTGGAACATTTATCGGCCTCCACGGAATTCACACCAAGACTATTAGGTACTTATCACTGAAATTGACAAGCTTCTGACCGACTTTAAACGATTGACCATGGAAATAGTTATTGCTGGCGACTACTCGAATCACAGATACTAGTGCCACTGTTATTGACAACTATTTAGTGAAACTATCAAATCAATTTTCTAAAACAAGAGCTTGTACCTTAGAGCATAATCTATCTGATCACTATCCATATTTCATATGTTTGGACTTTCTTAAAGTACTCCAGCTGCAGTGAGTGAGTGAGTGAGTTAGTGTTTTACGTCTCATCAGCACCTATGTGAGCTATTTAGAGACATAATACTACAGCTGCATATGAAAAATGTAAAAGTGAAATATTACAGTCACGTTCGATTGAAAATTTCAATGTGAAGATGATCCAAATCATGATCTTAGCTACTTAAATCACCAGGCCAGAGTTATGCCCATTGGTTTGCTTTTGCATGAGTTAATGGACTTAATCCACAAGTACTTGTTGAATTGTTGGAAGTCAGTTGGTGCAATTTTTTTATGGAGTTAAAAGCATCGGTATATTTTATTTAATTACATCGATGAAGGACACGGATATCGTTTATATGCATGGAATGTCAACAACTGCAGATATGAGTGGTTGGATGCAACCCCAAAACACAGATAAAATGTTCTCACTTTTTAGTATTCCCATCTGCATTTGCAAGATATTCTTAATTTTATATTTTCCTCAGTTGTGCAAAAAATAGTTCAATGAGTCAAGGTTAAAAAATCATAGACTGGGCCAATTACTGCAGTGGGTGAGTTTGTGTTTTACGCCCCATCAACACCGATGTGGGCTATTTAGAGGCAAGGCCAATTACTGCAGAGATTTATTCTCGGAGTACCACACTCGATACATAATGCCAGTCCAATTCAGGGTACAATTGAAAGAGATGAAAGTCTGTTTGGAAGAAAGGTGAGATACCAGAAAGGAAAAGGAGTAGCAAAAGGAATGCTTGCAAAAGATAGTGCATTTGCCTTGACAAGAAATTAGAAATGTGTAAAAGTTCTAGTAATACAAACTGCAAGATAAGGTTGAAACGTTTTTTACAGAGTACCAGCCTCTAAAGTTGGGACCTGTGACATTCAGCAAAGGGGAAATTGTCCTTATTTACGCCCCTTCTGACCAGAGAATGAAGTACGACCAGGTCCCATGGTTGGGTGTAATCGCAAAGGTCAGTTCAAAAGAATTGACCTTAGACTGGATGACACCCAGGATCACCAGACAGGACAACGACAACAAAGACTTAATATTTTTAAATTTGCCGTTATAAATGTGAAGGATTTCTATTTAGTATAGAATTAACCTGTATCTATGTACATATTTATGCAATTTTATTTATTTTGTAATGCAATTTCATTAATTTTGTTATGCAATTTCATTAATTTTGTTATGCAATTTCATTAATTCTGTTATAATAAACTTACTTTTCAACTAAGAATTTTATTATTTTTTCAAAAGATTGTTGGTATATATAAGTCAATTGACCTGTTAAAAGCAATCAGTACAAGATCTAACAAGTTCTTGTCTATTAAAGTGGAGGAAAAATGCTCTGAAAGTAATTGCCCAGCAATTCCCTGGATTGGCTATTCTTGCTCAGAGCACTTTAGGAGTGATGGCAACAAGTGCTTCAACCTTGGTGATTTGCATGTCACAACAACAACATTCGGTAGTGCGACGTTGAACGACTGGCGACCATCCCTTGACAGCAGGCCCCATGTTTTAACACTGCAATTCCGACCAACTTGTGTTGTTTTTCACCATCTTGCTGGGGAGTTGCATGAATGCACTGCACAACCATTCTGCAGTAGTGATGGCGAAAAAGCCCTGAGACAAGTATTCTCAAGGGCATTCCCTGAGGCTAAAAACATTCTGTATATGCGACATTTGGAAAAGAACGCAAGTGACTACTTGCAAAATAAAATTGGAATTGGCCAATCTAAATGGCAAATTATCTTATCAAAGTTTTAAAAAGGTGTAATTATAAGTGCAAGCGATAATAACAAATTTGACTTCAAAATTGACACTGCCAGGATTGACAGAAATTAGGAAACACGCACCCAAATTTGACAATTACTTCGAAATGCAGTTGCTACCTTGTTCGAAGGAAAACTTTTGAGTGCCATCTTTGTAGTCTAATGGGGAGAAATTGGGCAAGATCAAACTGACAAGGTAATTTCCTCGAACTGATTCAGCGCTTCTATACATTAGATGGTCCTGTCAACTTCCACACTACCTACCCAATATTCAACTCCTGGAACGAACATGCAACTCAGGAAATATGTAGCAAAACCATCTTTCCATGCTTGTAAGGCGTCTGGTCAATCTCTGGGTGGACAAAACCACCTATGTCAGGTTTTCTACTTTGGATCTCTCACAAACACTTTTTTATGCATTTTGCTATGATTATGTTTAACATAGATATGTCAATATAGGGCTATTTAGAGGCAAACAAAAGAGGGGCATCCCAATCAAGTGAATTGTTATCTTTCGAGTGTGGGAAGGATCAGTGATCAACAATTGTTACCTTCAGCATTGACCGAGGAGCAGTACGACTCCCTTCTGCTTCACCTCCCGAGGATCATCAAGCTGTCTGATATCCCCATCCCCGAGTTCCCCGAGACCTACTCCCTGTCCATGTACAGGTGCGATGCCCTGCAGTACAGAGAGGATAGTCCAACATTATCTGACACCCGAGGACGTGGAGAGGCAACCAGGCGTCATTCTCTCTGATGACCACCTCAGGAAGAATTGGACCTGGTCATTAAGGACCTGTTGAACATGACCTCGGATGACCTCCCTTTCCTGACTCCCCCCGCAAGCGAGGCCAATCCGCCCAGGACATCTTCCCCCATCAGCAGCTCCCCCCGTCTCCTTGATGACATCGCCCCCGTCCTGCGAGATCTGTCGACCCACTCCCTCACGGAGACAGCTGTCCTCAGGCGAGACTCGATGGATGTAGTTCACGGATTACTCGTCCGACTATTCATGGACAAAATTAAATACTTTGCCCAGTTGGATGGCCCATTGCCATTTGACATGAGCAACACCATGGAGGCCCAAGACTCACTGTGCAGTGAATGGCGGTTGGTCATGGATCATGCAGAGTATATCTATCATGTACAGTTCCAAAAGAAACATGATATTGGATGGATGAATTGACTGGGGCCTTTTAAAAGTCCTGTATTTAGGAACTTGGTAGGCTAATTAGGACAGGGGAGGACGCAGTATGGGGCAAAGGGGTAATAAGGATAGCCCTCTGTCTGCCAATTCCTTTTGTATCCTACAATCTGCTGTAGACAGGTGGAAGAAGTTATATTTTTCTTTTTTATGAATTTTCTTTTTCTAAAGAAACAAACCAACTCACTGTAGGCAGTTTTGCTCAGATATACCACATAACAAATTGTCTTGTAAGAACTGTGCAGAAATAGCCCATACCTAACTTCAAAATTGACTGAGCGATCCAAAATTGTTGCCGTTCAGGTATAAACGGGGGCGAACATGTAGATGACGAAAATTCTCCTGCACTAAACTATACTAGATGGGGATATACCATTCTTCTTACAGAGCCATATAAAAATGGCAGCTTTTTGTAATGTACATTTGATGATTGATACACCAGTGGATTATGTAAATGATATTGTTTAAAATATTTTTCCTGTAAAATGTCTTTTTAAAAAAGATGAATATCAAAAAGGTATTGTTGCTTTGAGTAGTGTGAGGTAAATATTAATAGAGATTTTACAGTTCAGACAAACTAGCTTGGAGCGATATATATACCCTTCCCCCCCCCTCCAATTAACAGGTTTGTGTTCCGCCTGCTCTCTAAAATCAAATGTTATAGAAAGAAAATGTCCCTGTCTCCTGATCTTTTAGAGATATGGTGACTACTTATCCATTTATGATATTATGAAGTAAATGTACTTATCTATGCACCTGGCTACCTCAATTTTACTATCCCGACTGTGCTGCCATCAATTTTACCTTCTCGGCCAGTGACCTCTATCAACTCTTTACTCAAATGATGGATCATGTCGAGGATCTCTTTCACTACAAGTGCAGCAATGTCGACGTCTCAGAGAGGATCCAGCTCTTGCGACATGAACGACCACTGGGATACCTGTCTAGCTGAAATCTACAGCAGCTCATACAGATAGCTCACTGAAAACGTTTGGAGATCCCCCTGACAATGACATTGCATGATGGCCTGCTTGCTCAAATGCCCGAAATGCTGGATCTGAATCAACAAGTCATTGACCAAGAAGAGGCCAAACCCCTGATGACGCTCTTCCTAAGAGTCTGTGTGGCCGATCCTTCAGAAACCCCCCAACTGTTCCTGACAGAAGCCGACTCAATGCATGCCCCAGGCCAAGTTGTGGTGAAGAACCATGTAAAAGAAACACTGCTCGACCTGGAGAAGCAGGCCTTCCAGAAGAAGATGCGGCTGGAGCCTCACTGGGGGAGTGAACAATCTCCCATCGTTTTGGGGGATGGAGACATTACTGTGCTGCCCTTTCAGTCGCCTCTACCTTTTTCAGATGAATGCCCTTAGACCGACACAAGACCAAATTTGCAGGCACTTGGTTAGCTGTGGTTTACAATTGTGCCTAAATCTGTACAGCCACTCCTAAAAATACGCTGCACAAATTTCCAGGAGTTTTAATTTTGTTTTTGGTGAATTTAAAGTTAATTTTATTGAAATGTTTTTACTGGAATAGAAAAAACTTTATTGGGAGTAAAATTAGAATTCCAGAAATTTAAAAAACTACTCAAAATACAATATGAGGCCTAATGAATATAGAAGAAGAAATAGGGGATTAATTTGTCAATGGTTATGAATCCAGCATAAAATTGCTACTTCATGTTGCTTTTCACTCGGTGGGGGACCACCCCCTCTGCACCTCTCTAATGGTATTTTCTTCTTGATGGTCTCTTGGCGAGTCAAAACAATATTCAATTGGTAACCCTCATAATCAAGTAGTGCTTATGTCCTCAAGTGGTATTGATGGCAATCAATTGAATGGGGTGACCAGGGAAAGGATTATGCATCCAAAATAGAATCTTGAAAGGTCATTGGAGTGGCACAATCTTTTTTTTCCTTTTCTTTTTTTCTGTAATCTTCTTGTATTAACTTTTTCTTTACAATTCCTTTTTTTTCCCTTTTCATCTTGAAAAGAATTTAGAGGAAGGAATGAAGGACTGCTGTTCGACATTGCTGGAGATGACAGCCATGTATAAGGCTCTGAAAAAGACTCTAAAAAGAAAGAGGGGAGACGCTGACTATTTAGATTGTGAGCTCCTTGAAGCAGCAATCAGACGTTTTCTGGAGTAAGTTTAACAATTTTTTTAAAATTATATTTATTCATAATTATTTTTTAAAACTATTTCATATTGTATGCTTGGTTTATTTGTTTCATTTTTTACTCTTCGTTTATTTAAGTACTCAAGCGCAAGTGTGTGAAGAATCTGAAGAAGAAATGTCATTTCAATCTTCACCTTCATCGCCAAGCAGGTGGCAGAACAGGAGAGGTAGCTGACGCCAATTCAGTAGGTCAGGACACCTAGCCTTCTCCTCACCCAAGCCTGAATGGAGTGACGGGTAAATAGCTTCTTATATTATGGTTTAAAAGATAATAATAAAAAGTGGGTGTGTGTGCTTTAGGGTGATGCACACTAAAAAATAAACACAAGCTTGGTCGGTCAGCGGAGTACACCGTTATTTTTAAGCAGTTTACCGCCCAAAGAAATGCACATTTAGTCAGACAAGTCGAAGATTCAGACACAGACGAAGACGATGAAAACGACAACAGTGAAAATGACGCTATCCCATCAGATGGCGTGGACCATTTTAGAGACTCCGATGAAGAAGAATTCTCGGATCAAGAAGAATTTGTAAATAAAAAATTTGCAGAATTACCAGAAATTGTCCAAAAATACAGAGACTTCTTGCTCTGATTCAATGGTGGGAAAAAATCCTCGAAATACGCTTCGGCCGCCATTAGAAGAATACATCACTTTTTTAAAGTAGTAGAAATGAAACTGGATGTCACCTGCAAAATTCAAGCCTTAACCAAGCTGGGTGACCACATCTCGCACATGCTCGACACAGAAATACAGTGCGTTTTTATCTGGCTGACTTTACAAAATTTATTCATTACAGCTTGAATTTCAACTTAGGATGGGTTGACAGTGAAGGCATGACGGCTTTTTTGTACCAATCTAAAATTTGGAACAAACTTCTGTCAAGTGGCTGCAGAATAAGGCATGCACATCACCAAGAAGCCCAGGCTGACAAGCTTCTAGATATATCTCAGCTCAAGCAATAGCGGTAGTCCTAAACTGCTAGTAAAGCCATTAATTCAATTATGTCGCAAGCTCCCGACAACTCTTTGAAAAACTTCACACAAGCGAGAGACTTTCTTTGAAGACAGGAGCTCGCCCAATGCAGTTGATAAATATGACAGTGGCCGATGTCCGCGCTGCAAAACCCGTCGAAACTAAATTTCAAATAAGTGTTTCTTGTCACAAGACTATGGAAAAATTTGGCTCTGCTAAAATGTATTTGTCCGCTTCAGATATAAAACTACTAATAGGGTTTATTTCGAAATTCATGATCAACTCCGAAGACGAAAAAGCTAAAGTTTCACTTCATTTGGGGGGAAAGGAACTCTGTGCTTCGCAATTGCCAGCCATTTTAACCAAACAGCTTCATCTTGCACTGGAAATACATGAACAGGTGTCTTATTAGAAAAAGTCTCACGACGGCACTGATGGCAGAAAATTCCGATCAAAGTCATTCTATAATATTTTGATTCCTGGGTTATTATTTAAGATATATGTGAAAAGATGATCAACTCATAGATGCAGTAGATTCATTTATTCCTTGTTCAAAGACCAACAAGTAACTGCCCAGAGAGAGCTAGGCTCCCTCCAGATCATTGGGGCTGCAACCAATCAGAGGCCTTTGCCTCTTGGATCCTGCCCAACAAACAGCATTCCATTCCCTAATACGAGGATGGAGTTGGTGGGGCAAGCTGCCAAGATATTAATAGATAGGTGCTCTGACTGGCTGCTACATACAGTAAAACCCAAATAAAATACATTACAATTCAGTAGCACGATTCTTTCATCATTCTGAGGATGCAAACGGAAAATTACAATCTTAGCGACACCGCAGGGCTGAAAACAAGTCAGTGTTTGAACAAATTGATGACTAAAGCCAGCGCCAGTACACCTTATCCTTGTCAATTGGATCTTCTCTTGCCCATGAACTAAAACAAGAGGGAAGAGGAGAGGAAGATGGAGGAGGAGAAGATGACATAAAATAAGTGTGCATATATAAAAAAAGCAGTGAACTTTCTGAATGCCCCACGTACATATATATAGACAAAATCATTTTATTAACAGTTCTTTCTCATGTTACAGGATGCAGTTTTCAACCAACAGCAATATGAGGAGAAAAGGAATATGCTGCTCAAAGCATTACCCCCCCCCCCCACCCCCCAAGTTGAGGTAGGTGGTGCAGGTTATGTTGAGGCAAAAAAAGTCATCTGAAGCCGGTGTATGTATTTGTCTGATGTTCTTTACTTTTTTTAACTAGGCGAGACTAATCTGTGACCGCAAATTACGCCGCTGTCAGACGAAGGCCTATAGAGACCACCACCAGAGAGTGGTCAAACTTTGGGAACTGCAGCGGGAAGGAGAAATCACTGCTATGACCATGCTGACTGTGAAGTCGAATGTCCAACCCACATCAAGGATTACCATGCAAGACAACGACAATGTCCAGTTTGTCATGCAGCAGTACCCAGACCGCACGGAGATGACTTAAAGTCTCAATTTCATATTTTCAATTTTGGTTTGATAGCTTCATTGTCAATGATGTGATAAAATAATTTATATCTATGTTTAATATATTATATGTTTAATATATTTTTAGTAAACACTCCAGTGAAGAGGAACGTATCGAAGTGTAAACAAAAAATGACAGCAGGTAACCAGTTATTCCAGCTTGATGGGCCACACCCTACCCAGTACCCATATTGTGTTCAAGATGCAGGAACTCACACCCACACCAGACTAGACGTGCAGACATTTCTCAGCTATGCTCTACAGGATGCAAATACAATATCCTTAAGTCTGGCATGTGCCATAAAGTAATCGACTAATTACGACCTATCAGGAAATCACTGTACTCCGGAATTTCATGGAAAAGCTCGAATTTTTTAAAATTATTTCTTTCCTGGAAGAGGCACTGTTTAGACCAAACTTGATTGAAGACGACCACTGTAAATTGAAGGAAGGTCATTCGGAAAGTTTAAAGCCATCTGCCATTCTGGGATATGAAATGGATCAAGCCATGATAAAATCAGACCACTTCTGCTGGAAATGATCAGAGTCTCTCTAAGCTGAGGAATGTGCAGCCAAACTAATCTGCAACTATTCATTCATTTCTTATAAATGCAATTTGTTCAATTAAAACTGCTTTTACACATTATCACAAATATGCGGATTGTGAAGCATATTTAATGTTCGGCTAATCAAATGCATATTTATTTCAAATTCAGCATTTGACATTTTACTTTTCTTGGGTCATAATTAACAACCCAATGCTGGGAACTTGGCACATGAGTCTTATAATAAACTCAGCAAGCTTAAAAACGCGCACATTTTCAAAGTATCATAACTTTTGAAACTTGAAAAATGTGCTGATTAGCTTCTCAACTAAAGATTGTAAACGTTTGAATACGATCCATGGATATTGCTATGAACCAGACACACTTGTGACAATATGTCAAATTTGGAATTTGCAAAATTGATAAGTGGAAAGGAGAGTAGAGTACAGATGCTATCACATATTATTGACTTGGAATGGTCAAAACAGATGTCCAACACGATTTCAGCTCTAAATTTAAGCAGTGACAGACTTCACATGAGATCGAATTTTGAGCAATTTGGATTGGTTGTGATTGGTTTTGGACATGTTGCACTAGAAGTGAATTAATCCAGCCGTTTAATATGTTTTCTTTGTGAAATTTTCTGAACTTTCTCAAGAGATGTCAACTGAAATAAGTGTGAAGTTTCATGGAAATATCTACTTAACAAGTTAACAAGTAAGTTTTTAAGCTGTTTAAAAATGTGTGCATTTTTAATGTTGTTGAATTTACTTTGCTTAACTTCAGGTCTTGCATCAAATGGAATCGTCTGTGGAAGAAATGGCCAAGCAGCTGCAACACGCTGCAACTTTTTTTTAGTGCTCCGAAACCAGCACCATTCAGACAGGAGGAAGTAAGTAGCTAGACTAAGTACAATGCATTAAGTCGCCACTATCTTTCTCTTGAGAAGCTACAAAATAAAGTTTAAAAGACTTGAGTGAATGGCTGTCAATTTTCCACAAATGCTAGGGTAACCCAATAATACAAAAAAAGATCAGATGACAATCTGATCCAGCTAGTGAAAAAGCGATATCCAAAGATAAATTTAAGGTACTGCAGTTTTTGTTTTGCATCATTACTGATCAAGTCTTGAAATGTAAAATCCACAGCCGCTGCACAGGTCATGCCAAGTCCATGCATTGCAAAAAGGACGACGAAGAGAAAACATGCAAGATATGCAGAAATACTTGACAAGCAAACTGAATGAGAAGTCATTTATTCACTGCAATTCAGGGTTGTTGATTTTATTTTCAACAATCAAAACAATCTGATTTATTTGATTTACGAAATTTTGTAACTAGAAATTTTCGCAAAATGACAAGGAACTTACACCAGGTTATGAACCGCCCCAACGTTAGAAACTATCTACCCCTCAATTATAAGAAAGAGAAAGAAGAGCTGTAATGAGCTAACAGGCAAGACCGTTAACCAAAGCTTCACCCACAAGTCCGTCTTCCAATCACCGCTGAGATGCTGACAGACCTCCAACAAAGATCGCAGGTCCTCAAAACAGACATTGGCCACCGTTTCCTAGAAACCATCAGATGCAATCCATCATACTGGCAAAAAACAATGAGGAATCTAATGGCAATGCGGTACCAACTTGGTTTTGCTCATTTAGTGTAGGAGACAGGCGAGAAATACCAATAGCAATTCTCAAACAGCAAGGCAAAGAAATCCCATCAACACCTCCCTGGCACCTCCCTGGGCAGATCACTGCAAGCTCATCAATTCCAACCCAGTGACAGTCTGCAGGAATCATCTTGTCTCCATGCAATCCATTAAGTCACATCCAAGACTACAACTATATCAAAAGACAAACATTGCTCTGACAACTGCCAAACAAATATATGACAGTGTGCCAGGGAGTGTCTACTCATTCAATTATGGCAATATCTTAAAAATGACAACTTATTTGGCACCCATGATATCACAGGTGATAACCTAAATTAACAAAGAAACATGTATGCAAGGAGCCAAGTATGTCATGAAAGAAATTGGTAATAATTCAATGATTCAGCGTGAGGGCATAGTACAAAAGAGCCAAAGTTGAATGCTCAATATACTGTGATGGCCATTATGACCTGCTTCTGAATCTAAATGACAGAGTTGTTTGACATGGACTAGCTATTCATTATTCAACATTTTCGATTCAGCTAATTACTCTGAATGAAACTTTTTACCTCAGAGGTCAGGATCTGCCACTGAAAATTACATTTCGCACAGAAAAGGATTCATTGGATGGATGGATGGATGGATGGATGGACAGACTCACAAGTGACCATTTCTCCTCACAAAACTGCTCTGTACTCCCCATTCAACTCACAGAGGAGTCTCCAGAGGCACAGATGGATCGATGGATGGACAGATGGATGGACGGATGGATAGATTCATTCTCTTCAATATGAACATGGGCATTTTCAACTTAGTTTTTTTGGTGATCAACATAAGGCTTAATATTTCAAGTCAGTTGCAATTCCGATTTACACAAAATCACTTATCTGTACACACTGTATAATTTCAGACGGTCAGACAAAGAAGGCAGCAAAGAATGTATTTGAACTTGTTAGTGATGATGATAGTTTGTAAATATTTTATGTGGCACTTCATGGATTTTAGCATAAATGCATATACACCGCCGTCCAAGAGTTTGAATACACATGAAAAAGTAAGAAAATTAGAGACAAAATTACTTATTTTGGGGTCAAAACAATCCTTAGCCCACTCAAGTTAGATGACTTTCATCCGAGAATAGACAGTCAATGATAATATTTCACAGTGACCCAAGACTATTCCGGATTTGTATAATTGAGTGGTCAAAGACTTTATTTTAAACAGCCTTTGCGAAGTTTGAAAGTGTGGTGAAAATGAACATGTAAAAAAACAATGACATTTCATAGAACTGGAAGATAAATGTGTCGTAACAACTTTTTATGGATGGCATGATATGGGATATCAACAAAGTTATTCAAATTTGTAACAAAATGACCAAACATGACAAAGTCTCCTTGCAGCCTAAATGTGAGTTATCTTATTGTTTCATGTAAGTATTCAATGAAAGTATCGAATAAAAAGAAGGGTCAGGAATGAAGTATTTTTAAAAGAAGCCTCCAAACTTTTGGAGGGTGGTGTAAATGGTCAGATACTGGTATATCTCACACTGTCAGCCGAAAAGGAGTAAAAGTACTCTTTTAAAGGTGTTGGAGTAGGAGTACACCCCTCTGACGTGAACTCTCACCCACCAGAGTAATGATAACTCCCCTTGATAATTCTGTTTTAGCAAGAAGGTGTTCTCTGTAGTCCCTGGGGTGTGTCAATGACTCTACTCTCCTAAGCATAGTGGTGTTACTCCCTGAAGTGTACATGTGTATGAGCAAAGGAGTAATGTCAACTCCTGAAGCAGTTGCACTAACTGGACACTCAGACAGAATCATCATGGAAGTCAGCATGTTTTGCAGGGACAGTATAATCATGTGTCAATTCAGCTACAAAACAGCATTGTGCATATGCAGAAAATACCATAAATAGTAAACCCCTTAAAAAAGAGAAGATTTTGTGAAGAGCCAGTTGCCGGACATTACTTCATGTGTCTCAGAGATAGAGTAAGTAATCATTTTGCATATATTATATATATATATATTCGGTGTCTCTTTAAATTAAATGTTCAGCCTTATTGCAATCTCTACTCTTCAATCTATATTTAATAATGATTGCAGTTTTGTTTGTATAAGTATGACATTAATAAAATATTTAAAAAAAGTGTAAATAGAAATTGCCTTGGGGGACTCATGGGGGAGGTGCCACTGCAGCGAACGCATGGTAATTTGCTTCTTTTTGGAAAGAATAAAGAAAAAACAATAAAAAAACTTTATTTAAAGTCGGTATGGTTTAAAAACAACAATAAAACATAAGCGTCAAGCGCTTGTAATTCCGTTATGGTTGAATTGTTATTCAAGACTGAAAATATTCTTATTTCAGACTCATGCAGGTTTGTAGCATTCATCATCCTGGTTCCACAGTTGCAAGATAAGGTTTACTATGTCCTGGATGGAGAGGGGTAGGCCTACATACCATCAATGCACTCTCAGCTATTTCCTGGAAAGAGGTGTTGTACTTCATGAAGAGTGCAATTTTTATTTTTTTGAAAAATATTAAAGCGTCATGGACAAGGAGTCTCTTTGAGGCATTTGATATACTGGTTGCTTCATTCTACACCTTTAACAGTGCCTTTTCTAAAATAAAGATGAGGATTCAAGAGTTTTTTCTGCAATTTCCAAGATTGCAGCACGCCTGATGCAGAAGAATGTGACCTACAGGAAAAACTGGATGTTCCATTTTGTTCTTTGAATAAAGAAGATGTTCATAATTTGAAGTCCACTATGGGCATAAACTATTTTATTAATTTAGCGTTTTGAAATGTGCGGTATATTCTTTTGTTGTTTTGTAGGTCATAGAAATTACTATAAACATAGCTACTTAAGCAAATTTATGTATGGTTTACATCTTTTTAGTGTATTCAATCCATGTAATATTGACAATGCGTGCAATAAGATGACATCTTTGTACAAAGTAATATTCCATGTAAAGTATGACATGTATCATTTTACGATATTATTATATATATGATGTAATTGTTTTATTGTTTTTTTGTCATCTATGATCTCTTCTTTGTCATAATAATACATGAAATCATCGTACAGATGTCAAACACAATTACTGCCAGTGTCGCTTTCAATTTCTTTTGACAATAACAATATGTACTAATAATTATGGAATGAAGATGTTAACTACTTATGTCATTCATATTTTTCACACATGTTGAGTCTGTTATATGGTTAATGTTACTAACTGCGGTCACTCTTAAAAGTTCTCTTTATGGTGTTTAAATATAGATGTGAAAAGTAATTGTTTCCAGTTGTTACTTCTACTTTTAATTACTTTAACAATCATTACAATGACAATATATATTTTATCTTTTTTGCCAATTGTATTTTATGAGTTTTGAGTTCTTTGTTGTGACTTATCTTAATTCGGAATAATTCTATCATCTGTTTAAATTACCAATGACACAGGTCAAACCGTATTGTTGCTTGTTGTTACAATGCATGTACTTTTAGTTTCTTTTGTCAATAAAAATGTGTTATTATGTCATTTGTTTTTAATTGTAACAAGCCATGTCTTGTGCTTCATGTTATTTTGGAATAATAAAGTCTGCACAATATGAAGTTGATTTACTTTTCTAATTATGGAAATAAATTACTTTTTAGCTACATAATTTATAAATCAGTTGCTATTTTATTTTTTCTACTATAGGCAGTAGAGCCACAACATCTCTGGAGGTAGTACCGGAGTATTTCGCCTGAGAGAGTTGACCTAACCTGCAAGAGTTTTATATATTACTCTCTAGTCTCTATGGTGTTAGACCATCAATATATATAACAGCACAGTAGTAACATAGTAATTTGTAACACCCAAGGAAGTATTTCTGAACCTCAAGAGGTATACCATGAGGCAATAAAATTACGCCTAAGGGTGTATTTCTATAGTCTGCAGGGTGTAAAAACAAATTAGCATAAGAAAACATAAACACCCCTATGGAGTACACGAAAACCCTCAGAGGTGTAACACACCGAGTCATGCATTACACCTGATGGTGTACTATTTATAATTTCAGGGTGTTTATTTACTCCCTGGGTTCTAATTTTTGGTCCCTGAGTATCCCCACTAAAAGGAGTAACTGTTACCCCTCAGGAGCATAACATATTAAGAATGGATTATTATGCCTTTTTGGGTTGTATAAATTTATTCTTTGGGGTATAATTTTAGGTCCCATTGCTCTACACCCCAAAAGGTAATTTTGCGTCCTTTCCGGCTCTCAGTGCATATGAAATATTATTATCTGCAATCTTAGTAAATAAAATGTCAAACAAGACTGATGTCAGTCAGATATTGTATTCCTTATTGTAATTACTTTGCCTGCAGGCAGAGTATTGTGCTTGTGGGTATGTCAGTCGATTCCTGCCAACAACACTGAATGGATTTAGGTTTCCTTTGGTACAAATTGTTCATGTGCACTAAAAAATACCTTTTTAAATTTTGTAGAGGTAGCAGCACAAGCGAAATCTTGATTGAATATAATTAATTACAGAATTATGTTGATTGTCATGGCTTCTTGATTGGCATTGTTCAGTGTAATTATTGGCTGCTTATCTAATTAGTCATAGCTTCAAATCTTCATTATTTGTTAACGGACATATCAATCACATGTACATAGAAACTTCACTTTCAAAGACATTTTACTTCGCAATACTGTGCAGGAAAATATTACTCGTTTGTTATTGATTGATATATTAATGGATATAATGAACTACAAAGAGAGATCAAAGATACATGCATGGGTAGATAGATGGATAGAGAGTGAGGAGGAAGGAGTGTGATGATTCTGCTAGCTTGCAGTCCTCAGAATGGACAGTTCCATTCTTTGAAAAAGAGGAGTTTATCTTTCGGTGAGTCATTGTATTTATGAAAGTAGATTTAATTGTCTGCTTTCTAATCAAAGTTTTTACATTATAATGTATTTTTCGGTTTCTATGCACAAATGTGAAGAACCCACCGCTAGTAATACTTTGGTGGTGCCAAATTTCAGTGGCGTATTTAGGGGGGGCATTGGGCCATGGCCCCCCCTCAGGCCAAAAAATAAAACGGCAGAGATACGAAAAGCCGCAAATCGCCCCTATTCAACCCACGTAATGGCCCCCGCCCCTCAGGCCATTTCTAGATACACCCCTGCCAAATTTGTCCTCAGTGGCAACGTGACACAACTACACCCGGTGCCAAATGAACACTACGATTGAAGACCTTTCTTCCTGTCATCAGCCTATCGCAAAATGGAACCGCATGTGGTGTTTATGGAAGAAACAAAAAGATCTTCAGATAGTCTGTTTGACACTGCAAAACAAGTCAGCAAGGTAATAGATTATGATTATAAAGCTGCTCGCGATTAAATTATTCAATCGTAGTTGCAGAAATGCTGGCGAAACATGTTTTAACATATTAGTAATTCAAAGATGATGTGTAATGTTTGATAGCATGAATTTGAGCAGTAACAATCAGCCCAATGAGTGATGATTGCATATATCTTATACTGTTATTATTACTAAGTCATGTGTCAATTTCAACAGTCAATTGTATGAATATAGCACAAATGTACACAACTAGTCGCGAAGACAACTAAATCACTTACATATCCAAGAGCTATTACTTGTAAAGTTATGTAAAATGTGCAAAATGTGAAATGTCTAATTTCTTACTTTTTCCCTTTGCTTTTTGTACCTTTTTGTGAAATAAATGTATTTATAATGCTTCGCTTACTTCTTCTGTTGAGATCATAATTATGACAGTTTCACTGTTGAAAGCATTAAGGAATTGGAGAGGCACAGCCAAGGAAGAAAGACGCCTGCACCTAAGAGTCTCAACCTAAGAGTCTCAAGCTATTTGCCACCAATTTGCAGGTTGAAGATCACAATAACTTCAGGCTGGAGTCCATTTCTCGACAAGCGCTTTTCTTCAGGGGGAAGTTATGCCAAGGAGGACACTC
>JAPTHN010000086.1:1304959-1503076 GCA_026936325.1 Platynereis dumerilii
TCTGGCCGAATAGGCACAAACAAAAAGCACTAGAGGTTACAATAAATCACTTCAGCTGCCATACATTAAATACTCAAAGAAGTTGGCTCCCATTTAATAGCGGACTACTTTTCAAAATATTTTACCAGCATATGAAGCTAAACCATTCCCTTTCAGCTTCTTTCTAGCCTGCAACTTCGGGTGACAGTAGGCATTGGGAAAAAAACCTGCTCTTGCTTTAAAACAGGACACGTTTTTTTCCCAAGCAGGACGACAATTGATTAGGAACTAAGTTCCCGGAACTTTGTACTCATTTACAAAATAGAAGAAGAAAGCAACATACATTTTTTCGTTAAAGAAATGCAATCTGTGAAAACTATCATGAGGGGCGACCATTTAATCTCAATTTCTACTTAGGCAGTCTTGAAATCATTAAGTGGTCGACTACTAAAAGGAAAAAGTATTTCTGAGAAAAAAAAGTAGGCCTATAAATTTTGGTCTACGTAAATTGCTTTCATTTAACAAATAGAAGATTTACTTTGAATATCTTGTAAAGTAGGCCTAACTTATTTATTTAAAAACAATCATTTGGTATCGCAATTCTCCTTGGGCTGCAGTGGCAATTGACTGCTAATAAAAGCGGTGTTTTTTAAAATATTTTTTTCAATTTCATAAGATTGAAATGAAAAATCAGTTGCAGAACAAAACCTAGGGCTGCAGGTAATTCACATGCTTGTATTAATTTGTTGAAAAAATTACCTGATCAGAAGAACAGGGAAAGTACTGCTGATGCAGAATTTTGGCGGGTATTTTCACATTGCTCAGCTCATCAAAATGCTCTTTTCAGAAGTGCCGTACTTTGTTCGCTGCGCATGCCTCGCGCGCAGTACAGCAATTTCCGGCCTGTGAGGCTGAAAACCAAAACAGTGTGCACTAAACTTCGATATTTTGGTCGATTTCTCTTGAAATTGGACTTTAAAGACCAACTCAACTGTATAGACTTCTTGGGTACTGCGCTTACCACCTGTCGGGGAGCGGAGATGGGTTAAAATTACCTAAATTTGCTGAAAACTGGCGTTGAATTGTCGGTTCATGGAGATCCAAGTTTTGACAGATGACATACTTCTCTCTTGACAGTTGTTATTGACAATCACAAGATAGTCATGTTTCTCAGGAAGTTACTTGGCTCAAGTACTGAATCAAAAGCTGAGCCTGGCCGCAATGGGCCCCCAGCAGGGATGCAAACTATGGGGCCCAGCCTCCAGAGGAAGTTTGCCAGGGGTGTCCAGTATAACAGTGAGTATTTGTTGATTCTGTGTCTAATTTATGATCTTTGATCAGGTAGTAACATGCAGGTAATAAGGTTATAGTACTTATACATGTAGGCAAGTATGCCCGCATGGCTGGGCACAAATCAATAAAAAGTATGCTGTGGCTCTATAGCTTGTCACAAGACAGCTTTGTCTGGCTAGTCTAGATTTATGAATAAATATTTGCTGAACTGAAAGGCGCAATGCACATTGATATATTTCAGTTTCAGACAGAACTTTTGAAGCTACAAATAGCCCACGAAAACTATTTTGACATTGTCATTTGAGGTGTCTAAATGTAGGATACCTTAAAAGCTTTTCGAAGTCTTGAATAGGCGTTACTGCATCAGTAAATGATTGCCAAATTCGTTCACTCTTTTAAAGTTTCAAGAATTAAGACTCGCTTTGAGTCAATTACTTATAAAATCATTTGCTCCAGTAGATTCATCACTCATACCACTTCGATTCTAATAAGCTTGAGCTGTTTTCACAATATGTGTGTAATGCATTATATATGCAGTATTGTTAGTGAATTTGCCATTTATAGAATTTAGATATCATTTGATTTAATTGAATGGCCTTTAACGTTAAGTTTTCTCTTTCTTACCAGTGAAAATCATCATCAAGGGGGACAGGAACGTTGGCAAGTCATGTTTGTTCTACCGCCTCCAGGGGCAGAAGTTCAAGGAAGAATATATCCCCACGGAAGAAATCCAGGTGAATTTTCTTTTTACAAATCAAAGCATAGCTTGTAATCTTGCGCTGTGATCTGAAAGTACTGAACAGTGGAGTAACTGCTTTGCCCTCCCATATATAGATAGATATGTCTGACACTTTTGCACCAGAGAAATGCTAAATGGCTCCAGAGCCTAGGCTTCTCTAGAGCAAACAATGGCTCAAGAAGCTCTGACATTTATGAGTTAATTGAACAGGTGAAGTTCAATCCAGTTGAAACCATTCAAACCAAGGGGTTAATAGCTTTGATTGCAATTTGTGAACACTGGCTAAGCTTCAGTTAATTGCAATTTGACTTCACAGATCTTTCAGTTGGTGATCAGTGATTTATTTAATGTATTGGCCAAGGTGTAATAAATTGGTAATCATGAATGACAATTTGTATTTTAGAAGAGACTTCTTTTGCAAAACATCTGACAGAGTGATGCTTGATTGCTAGTATACTAAACATGCTAAACAAGGACTGAATCGATGTTACGTGGGCTGAAGAATGTAGATTACAATAGAGCAGTGGGATACCATAGATCTATTGAAGGATGTGTAGAACAAGGACAATTGAATCAATGCTGGAGTCTATACTGGAGTCTATAGTGGACTCCATACTGACTCAATTACTGAGTTGTCTAATGTAGAGTGCTATTGATTCCATACACATCATACAGATTTTCAGACTTAAAATAACTTTATAATGCATTGTATCCGATTGTAGACCATCTAATTTCATGTAAATGAAATGGTGTGAACATGCTATATTAAAATGTTGGGGGAGGGTTAGCTCAGTGGTAGCGTCCTGGGTTGCCAATCGTTGAGTCCTGGGTTCAATTCCAGCTCTTGCTGGGGTCAGCTGTGTTGGACAGCAGTTTCAATCATCCTTCACCTCATTGCCATGTCCTCCTCCTATCCTAATTAGTATAACAAAGCAAGTGCATAAATACAAGATCTAAATCCCAATCATCCATCCAACTATCTCCACATGTAATGTGGGATCTTTATAATCTGCCATGCATAGGAAACTTGGAGTTAACAGGACAAAATGCGATTTCTGAGGCAGCATTCACTGAAACTGCAAGTAATTTCAGGCTTTTCAGCACACACTTCTTCACCACAATATCATTTGTAGCCTTATAAATCTCTGAACTATGTGCCTCAGTATATGGTATTTGTTTAGCAGATATTCGTGATTAGCATGATGATGAATAGTGGCTGCCCACTTACAGCTATTTATGAGGGTAGCAGGTGCTTTGCTAATTTTCCTGAGGGTATCTGTCTATTCAGATTTTGGATGACCAGCTGATTGCTCCAGAGATTTTTCACTCTGATTGTATAATTTTTGTCTAGCAGCCGACTAACAGATTTTGCGAATGCATGCAATGTTGCCATATTTTGTTTAGGGATCGTTGGGGGATGCAGTACCATGTAGGGTGTTAGGGTGGGGAACGGGGCCTGGGGGGGGGCAATGATGTATTAAGTGGCCGGGGTACTTTCAAAAACCACTTGGCAGGTGATGATAGGGTGATTGTCATGCAATCATTAGTGAACAAATTTGTGGATCACTTGCACCCTTATGATGTGATGGGTCGGTAATCGGTATCTGTATTGTTATTTTGAATGGACAGTTAGATATAGTTGAAGATAGAGATGGTAAGTGCGGCCCTCTCAGTCCAGGTCTGGGCTCTCACAAGGGTTTAAAATTGACAAGATGGAAGAGAGCCGGACAGTGGGAGTCCTCGACATATTACACATTTACTCCATGTGAGAGATCTTTTACTTGCCCAGCATAGACACTGATACAAGGGGCTGCCAATTTAACGTCTCATCCAATGACATCCAGCTGGGATTTTGCTCATGTAGGTCCACTGAAAATTTGGGGTTCCCCACCTGGGGTTTGAAGCCACGCCGGTTAACACCTTCAGTGGAGCAGGCGGGTACCTTAACAACCAGGTACATAGATAATATGTAGATTGAATCAGATCTATATAAACTTTAAGATATATTTCTAAATTGTTGTATAGCAGTCAAGGAAATTACCATCTGCTCATGACAACCAATGTCTTCAGCCCCACATGACACTCACCCCAGCATTGTCATCTCTCTCCATGACCTTCTCAAAGTGTCATGGCCCGGCCATGACTTAAGCAGTGCTCAAAATCATCTTTGACAGGCTATTCAAAAATAACTGCTGCTACTGTCACTTCCAAATAGATGATTAAATACATTTATACTGTATATCATGTATATTATACAGTAATATACACTTGATTAACCATTATGGCATACAAAAATATGATTTAATTAATCAGCCAATAAACTTTATTAGTTTAGCTTTGTCAGTTCGGTCTATAGTGAAATTAAATTTAGGATTATTTAGCGTTATTGGCTAATAGGCTTTCTTGCTGATCACTGCTGATTTACTGGTAATCAAAGTTTGAACAAACCATTGAACATTATAATTATCTGGACGGAGTCCAGATACTGCTCGGCTACACTACTACTTCTGTCAGCCTTGACTTCCTGTCAACTATGCCAGCATTAAACATGACATATAGTGGTTTACTCCACTCCGCTCCTATTTCACCCTCCACCTCTGCACACATGCCATCCTAATGCGTCAGAGTGATACAGCAGATAGATTAGGGCTAGATCTATCTGTAACAATTGTAGATAGATGCATACAGTGCCGAGAATAGGCAGAAATCACTAAATTGATGCATTTGACTGCTATCTAGCCCGTCTGTCTGTAGCTTAGGGGGGACCAGTCCATAAATACATAGTCAGAGCCTATACATTAGCTCTGATAGAGTCACTGGTTGCCATTGGAATTAAGCGATGTGATTGGTTGATGTCATCTGGCTGGTTCCCGCTGTCTTTGCTGCTGTGAAAAAGTAGTTCTTGGGTTTCCTGCTAGGGGGAAACTCTCCATAGCCATTTAACGTGCAAAATGCGTACAAGCGCCAGTGGATTTGTATTCTGTGCTAGGATGGTGCATAGAATAGTGTTTGCCATGGTTATCCTGAGTTGTATATCATATAAATGATATTTGTGTGTAACCAAATGCAGTTATGAATTATGATTATCTCATTATTGTCATAAATGTATCTTTATTGGGGGCCGCACCTCGGGGGCCGCAACTCGGGGGCCGCAACTCGGGGGCCGCAACTCGGGGGCTGCACCTCGGGGGCCGCACCGAATGCTTGGCCTACATCTGCTGCCAAATCTAAATGTAGGGGTGGGCCAATCTGGGTAAAAATCATAAGACTTGTGATTTCCTAGGCCAAATATCCTCCTGATTAAGAATTAGGCAGGTAAAGTTGTCTCAGAAAGGGTCGCCAATCTGGGCCGCACCTCGGGGGCCGCACCTCGGAGGCCGCACCTCGGGGGCTGCACCTCGGGGGCCGCACCTCGGGGGGCGCACCTCGGGGGTGTGTGCTCTATGCTTGGCCTACATCTGCTGCCAAATCTAAATCATAGTAAATTTCATCAATGGCACTTCCAAGAAAGTGCCTGATGAGTGCAATATATCTGTTTGCTTAGAGATTTGACTTGTTTTGTCAATAATATACACTCATATGCCATTGCAAAAAATGCATCATGATATTACTCTACATAAGTCAAGCCCTACAAACTTTCATCTCTCCCAATTCAACATTAGTATCAATCAAAACACTTTTGTGCGTTGCCGCATGTCTAGCAAAATATGCTTTTCTCCCTCTCAAGGCCACTTAGGGCTAACGTCCTCATAAAATGGGACCCCCGCTACTACAATTCAGCATACCAAATGACTAGCCCTTGCTTGTTTTACAATGGTCAGGTCGATTATCACCGTCCAGATATGCAAATTCCAATTTGCCTTCTAGTTAAATGATGTAACAATATAATTGTCATGCATAACTGTTAAACATTAAAAAGAACAGATTCCATTGTTCTCATTTTGGTATAAATTTTAAAACTATCACTTTATATACTCCCACACTCCAAGGTCATGTTTTCAAAAAATAATTACATATGTATCAGCTGTGTTTAGATATATCTTAGTTTTAAAAAGATTAAGAGTACATGTTGTAGCAGTTTCGTTACATCTGTTTACATGGTTTAGAATTGATGATAATTTACAATGTGTTACTGTTTACTTGACTACTTGAGCTCTGTGTTTGGCAAATTTATTGAGCGAAATTGAAATTGTGTAAACACTCTTATCAATATCATTGATAGTTCTTTAACTTAAAATGGAATGGATATATATGATATACCATATTGTTTACAGAGCACAGAGTATTAGATCGAAAAATTCTACCGTATTCAAATTGTTGTTGGTCAGGCTTTATCGGACTAACTAGAGTTCAGTAGTAGTGTGCTGGGCCGCTAATCGCTGGGTCCCGGGTTCAAATCTAGGCAGCTGGGTGGTGTAATAGTTAAGGTTCCCGCCTGGTCCGCTGAAGGTCTTTGCCTGCATGGGTTCGAACCCCGGGTGGGGAACCCAAAATTTTCTGTGTACCTTCATGAGCAAAATCCCGTCTGGATGTTGTTCGGATGAGATGTTAAATTGGCGAAATTGGCGCCCCTTGTATCAGTGTCTGTGCTGGGCAAGTAAAAGATCCCTCACATGGGTATATGTGTAACATTTTGAGGACTCCCGCTCTCTCTCTCATCTCATCAATCAACCCTCGTGAGCGCCCAGAACTGGGCTTAGAAGGCTGCACTTACAATATCTATCTATCTATATATGTTGGATGGCTGTTTCAGTCATCCTTCGCCTCATTGCCGTGTCCTCCTGTCCTACTTGGCCTATCAAGTGCATAAATACAGGTCGTAAAGCCCCAATCATCCACCAATTCTCTGATAGTGAAGGCCAAGTGTATTGAATCAGTCACCTTGTATCAGCACAATCATTGTCAGTCAGAGACTGTTTTAGGCAAGTAAAAGATCCCCCACATGGGGTAAATGTGTAACATGTTTAGGACTCCCACTTTTTCTCTCATCTCTACAATCAACCCTCATGAGTGCCCAGAACTGCCCTTAGAGGGCTGTAATGTCCTAAGTTATCAAAATCAGTCTGTCGAATATTATCATAGGCTCATGACCTCATTGTAAAAACAGTAAATTTGCTTTTATTGAAAAAATCAATGAAAATAGCTGATTATTTAGCGATTAAAGTTGATGGTATTGTCTATTGTATAAATCCTATAGTCCTCATATGACGGTAACTCATAGACTGATGCATGCACATCTCCAATTAAGGCCCCCAGAACTAGACAAATCATTTCAATCATTTAGTTTCATCCTGAACCAAATCTACGAGTCTCCTCTGTGTGAAGGGTATTGATTTGGAAAAAATTATTTGCTGCCAAGGTTTTGCTTCCTCTATGAGAAAATATCTTTTGTACAATGTACGTGTTGTGTATTTTCAGGTTGCAAGCATACAATGGAACTACAAGGCGACAGATGACGTCGTCAAAGTGGAAGTATGGGACGTCGTGGATAAAGGGAAGAAGAAGAAGAAGTTGGAAGGATTGAAGTTGGAGAATCAAGATGGGGTAGGATGATGTTTTGGGGAATATTGAAGGGAACGATTGTGACTTTCATTAGCGATGTTCGCTTGCAATTTTGAATGTGCACCACCAATGGGTATGAATGATTGTGTAATGCTTAACATAAGATGGTTTGTGACTGTTTGATTTTGGATGTTAAATTTTTTATTGCTGTATATTCCCCTTTAAGGTATGCATCTAGAGGTTAAATGAATCTAAAACCCATCTAAATATGACATTGATCATCCTTTTTCATGCAAAAATATTGTTTTTAAAGTGCCCACAAAGCTAAATGACTTTCCACCACGGTCAACGTGGTCTATCTGTGTTAAAATGTGTTTCTAAAATTCATGTATTCAAACAGCACTGTCTAGCCAATTTCTGTCTCGACACAGTGCAAGCCTTATTGGGAATATACAGTAAATTTATTTTTAAGTTGTTGAAAAACATTGCAATACGTTACAACCTGAATGTTCACAGCATGTGAATGGTTTGTGATAATGTCTTGTTCATTTGGAGTATCACTGTGATTATGTTAAATTGTAAGTTAATTCTTGTACTCACAGGTGCTTGCAAACCCTGCTATTAATGTATGTACTGGACTGATTTGTGGTTTGGCATGATGCAGTGTTTGGAATTAAGTGTGTGATGGCAAAACAGGGGGGCATGTTGGTTCCGACGACCTGATTTCTTGCTGAGAGGGGCTCCTAGGCTGTCGGTCATACTAAGTTGGACTAGGCATATCTCAGCAGCTCAGTCGGGCTGCTCGGGCAGTGGACATATGGTTTATCTAGAAGAAATTGCCTGAGTTGCATTTAAATAAAGAATGTACATTGAATAAGCAGAAGTCAGTAGGCCTAGTTGACTTCACTATCAACGGAGTATACCTGCCAACCTCGAACGGTTACGCAATTAAAAGAGAGAATCATTGACAAAAATGTCCAACATTGCATCAAGTCAAACCAAATCATTTTGATTTGGATGTTTGTTTGAATTTTCTTCAAGCACACTGAACTAAAATTATTTCTTTGATTTTGCTAATTGTCAATTGTATTCCAATCTTTTAACGTTGTCTAAAGTTGCCCTGAATCATAATTGTATTGCTCCAGTGTTAAAGTTACAATTTTCTTCTTCGTATTGTGATAAATTCATTAAATAGGTCAATTATGCATAGCTCCAATAGTCCTTAAAAATCCTTAAGAAATCAGTGGTCCTGGAAAGTCTTGGAGAATCCTGGAAAAGTCCTGGAAAAGTCCTTAAAAACATCGGGTTATCTTGGATTATCTGCATAAAAAAGTCCTTAAAAACTTTTAGGTTATCCTGGAATCCTATTTGTGTGAGAAAATTTTTTCACAAAAAAAAAATTGAAATTTGAGAATTTTCAATGGAAAGTCCCGGAAAAGTCCTAGAATTTAGTTTACAAATTTGCATGGGAACCCTGATTATGATTCAGTGCAACTTTAAACAATATATTCTGGGATGCCATCTATCTATAATCTATTCTTATCTTTCTTCCAATTTTGCATGATTCACAATACTGGTGGCTATGGATATGTGGTGTGTTGTTGTGGCATTGTTTTGGTATTTTTGGTTGCTATGGTTACAGTTGGTTCCGGATCTTATGGCACCAGGGGGTGTTGCACAAACATCAAACCAGGTGGCGCCAGGTGCTTGTGCCGCTGTTCCTGATCTGGTATGAAAATTTTGAGCATGTTAGAATTAAGTTTTAATATCTTCAAAATGACAAATTTAATTTGGTGTGTTGATTGATTTTGAATAATAATTATTCTATTCTTTTTCGGAGATCTTACTAATTGTGGAATTTTGATGAAGCATTGATATTTTAATTAATAAATTTGATTGCTTATTGTCATTGTAATTTTGTGTAGTGAAGTGTTTGTCAATTTCTAATTTTCTTTGTACCAGTGCACTCTTAATTGGCATGAATATTTTACCAAATATTTCACCTATACATGTATTGTGTGCCTTTGTAACCAATTAACCTACCATACTGGCGAATGCAGGCATATTTGAAAATTGTCTCATCGTACTTGTTGTATATTGAAACTGATCAGCTGATGCTGTCTCCGGCAAATTGCTATGGTTTATGATATTTATTTATTTAATCTAATTATTTTGGTATTTCTCTCTTCTAGTATGCTGAAGATGCGTGTCTTGATGCTGAGTTCATTGATGTCTTCAAAGGAACGCATGGTGTTATAATGGTCATGGACATTACAAAGCAATGGTAGGTATACTCTTGTTTGACAGAAATTAATCTGTCTTCAATCATAAGGCCAAACATAATTGATCTTTAGCTTCTCGGATCTTCTCGAGGCAGTTTTTCAAGGGTCGGTCGGTAGGACAAAAAAAAAGGCAAAAAAACCTTTTTTATAATGTCAAAAAAATGATTTTTTTTCGGTCGGCAAAAAGTCTATTGTTTTGGCAGGTCCGCGAAGCTAATAATCAATTATGTGTGGCCTTAACATTAACGGTAGAAGCCTGCTCTGTGCAATTTAGAAAATTTCTGAATGTGCCTGATCAAAGTTGAATCATATTGTCTTGAAAGTGACATCCGCTACGGCTGTAGAGTTCCTGCCTCTTTTATATGTGTATAACACCCGTCTTTGGGTACAGGAGTACTTCCCTTGGTCGCTGGTTAGACTCATAGCCTTTTCATCTCACGGTGAGCAAAATCCCAGCTGGATGTCGTTAGGATGTGACAATTGCAATGTGACATTCAAGTGTCAGCCCATTGTGTCAGTGTCTGTGCTGGACAAGTAAAAGATCCCTCACATGGGGCAAATATGTAACATGTTGAGGACTCTAGGACTCCGACTCCTGCTCTCCCGTTAATCTCAAATGACATCAATAAGCTGCTCATATATTCTGAAAGAGCTTCAGGGGGGAGGGTTGGTCTAGTGGTAGCGTGCTCGACTGCCAATCGCTGGGTCCAGGGTTCGAATCCAGCTCTTGCCGGGTCACCTGGGCCTATGTTGGACGGCAGTTTCAATCATCCTTCGCCTCATTGCCGTGTCCTCCTCTTGTCCTAATTAGCCTACCAAGTGCATAAATGCAGTACATAAAGCCCCAATCATCCATCCAGCATTGCTGTGTCCAACTCTTGTCTTTTAAAATGAGTCTACCAGAGTGTATAAATACAGGAAATAAAGCCTCAGTCATCCGACAATTCTTGTTTGTCTTCTCTGACTCTGCCATTAGTAAATCTTGGATGTCGAACCTTTATAAATTTGTCTTTCTTCTTTCCTAGGACATTTGACTACATAATGAGGGAGGTTCCGAAAGTGCCCAAACATATTCCAGTTCTGATTTTGGCAAATCATCGAGACATGGGCCACCATCGGACGGTCAGCGAAGACAGTATTAAATATTATATCGACGAGTGTGACAGGTTGGTATATGGTAACTCAATTATTCTTTGAAGGAACTGCTCTTTAGTTTGGCTGTTGTTCGAAATACTGTTTATTTGATGGAAAGTCTGAATCCCGATGGGGAGGGGCACTGACCCCAACTTTCGGGACCCGCTTTTGGATCATATGTGCCGCTGAGGTCCGGGAGGTAGGGATCTGAATTCTGATTCAAATTGTCAAAAGGAGACCCAATCTATTATAGTAGGCCTAAATGACTGAAATTTCTAGATGTATACAAATTTGTATCTTGATGTTTTCCAAATCTTTGCTCTGTAATGTTCGGACAGATAACCTCAAATTTGTGCGTTTGTATTGGGGGTAAAGACAATTTTGAATTCTTTCATCGTTTTTGACAAGTTCTTGCTTTTTTCTTTCAGAACCATGCATAGGTCTTGTATTGTTTGATTTAATTTCAAGTTTTGTTTTAAGGTGTTAATAAGATATATAGTACACAAATACTGAAGAAGAATGCACATCCAGTCTTTACTGCGGAAACCAGTTATTACATAGTATTCACACATGATCATGATAGTTTACTTTCTCTCAGGCCAGACATAATTGATTTTTAGCTTCTCGGATCATTTTGCACTATTTCCAAAGTCAGTCGATATAAAAAAAAATTAAGATAATTTTTATATTGTGTCACCCAATTGGAAGTCTTTTTTTTGTTGTTGCTAAAAATCTAGTGTTGGTTGGTCACAGAAGCTAAAAATAAATTTTGTCTTGTCCTTAGATTGTTCTTCATGGACCTGAATTAATATCTCCTCTTGATCATAGTTTTGTTGACATTTCTTATTTCTATATCTCTATCTTTATTTTAAGACCCAAATTTATTGTTTAGTTAATTATGTATCATATTGATCATTTTGATATTTTCTTGATTATGTTCCTGGTCAAATTCATGAAATTCCTTTAATGACAATTTGATAATGATAAAATAGATCCGAAATTGAATGATTAAAATATTTCTTGATAATGATTTATTATTTTCTTTCTCTGGATAAGTCTTTATCCTGCTTTCTCACAGATTCTCAGATTAAATTTCATATCCTTCATTTCCCTGTAAATATGTACATATGGGTACTAAGCAGACTGCTTAAATCTAACATATTCTAACCAGAACATTTAATACAAGTCTGTTTTAGAGACGATTTTTAAATTAGTGTGTGTTTAAGTTCACAGGAGAGACCTGCAAGGCTCAAAATGTGAAAATATAAATTAGGTTTTTTCTTGGGTTAACAAGTTTTTATTTTTAAACTTTTTCTGGAGGATTTGTCTTGTCTTCTTTCAATGGTATCAATTACAATTGCTTCGAAATGGCATTAAGAAAAAAACTCAATTATGATTTTATGATAGTTGGTTTCATGGAAATCTGTGGAGATTATGCAATTTTAAAAATTTTTGGAAATTCAGATTTACATCTTTCAAAAGAGGGAAATAAAGGAAATTTTAAAGCTGATCTATGCAACTGATTATTATACTGTCTTTTCTCATAATTTTTTAAATAATGTTTTTTGCGATTTGTTTTTCAGAGGTAAAGAGGGCGCTGCTGTGCGGTATGCCGAGACGTCTATGAGAAACGGCTTCGGACTGAAATATATCCACAAGTTTTTCAATCTTCCCTTCTTACACCTGCAGGTAAAGTAAACAAGAAAACATTTTTTGTGAATGTTTTTTAAAATTATGAAATGATGCAAATTATGAAATGATGCAAATTATGAAGAGGCAAATTATTTCAAGACAATTTGGGGGTAAGTCCAGTTTGTAGTGCTCTTGACCACCAATTACTGGGTCCTGGTTTCAATTCCAGCTCTTTGTGAGATCACTTGTACGGGTTGGACAGTAGTTGCATCATCCTTCATCAGACGTTCGCTCATTGCTATGTCCTTAAATTAGTTGAGTGCAGGAATAGAGGATGTAATGCCCCAATCATCCAGCCATGACAATGCAACCCAAGTGATTGCATTTTTGATCAGGAATCTTTATGTAGAATGTATTAATGATGTTTTCAAATACGTTTACATCACCAGAATCCGGGCAAAAAAAAAAAAGAATTTTCAGGCCATTTCTTAAAGCTCGACAAAATTTCTAACAAGCGGTTGCGAATGGAGGCGACTACTTTCAAGTAAAAAATTTGGGCCTTTCTTCAAAAATTTCCAGTGAGATTTAGAAATTTCCAGGCAATGACATCCCCAAATTCCCTACTTTTTCCAGCCATGACCAGTATACATACTGTGTAGTATATCACTAATTATCAATGGTCTTTTGTACATCCAGAAAGAAACACTGATGCGACAACTAGCAACAAATTTACAAGAACTTGAAGCAGTAATAGACGAACTGGACCTGCACGAGGAGTCGGAGGAGCATGATTATGACTTGTAAGTCTTTTGATTTATTGCTTATTTTGTAATTTAAGTCTTACTGTTTAGATGATGTTTTGATTAATCTCTCATTTTGTACTTTAGTCTTAGGCTGCTGTTTAGAGATTTTGCAGTTTGCGATTGTGACATTGTTTTGGATGTATTTATTGATTTATTGGTTTGATGCTGAATCAAATGTGGTTGTCATCTAGAATCTGGTAGCACCTTGATTTAAATTTTCGTAATGTGACTTACGTGAAATGTTATATTTATGACGGACTTTATCATGACAGATTCTCTACAAATTGTTTTTGTGATGTGTTGATACCTTTGTTGATTCTTATTAGTAAACTTTTAAAAATATTTCTGTAAAATGCTGTGTATATGCCCTTTTCAGGTACTTAAAGAAAGAAGATATAGATGATAATAGGTCAGCAACAAAAACTGGAGTTTGATTTTGGTTTTCAGAAATAGTGTTTGGGCAAGGGCTGTTCCATTTTGAAGTATCGAAAACAGAAAATAGTTTAAATAGCTGACCAAGTGCATGAATACAGGACATAAAGCCCCAATAATCCCTCACATCACTGTAATCAGTACTGCAGTTATGAAAACAAGTCCGAAATTCAATGGAACAGCCCTTGGTAAATAGCATGCTGGTGCATTTTTGGAAGACATGTTTGCATTTTGAAGTTGCAATGAGAAATCCAGGATCTGAGATAACATTTTGGAACTGAACGTGTTTTTGAGATGATGTTTAAATTAATCAGAGTTCTGCTTTACTTCACCATTCTATCTTTTCATTTGGTTTCTCAGTTCTCTTTCACTCTGTCTATCCCCTGCTATCTGGATTGGTTTCACTTTTACTCAGAAAATTATGTATTTTCGGAATCTTGACTTTCAATCTTTTTCTCTTGTGTCTGAGTTTCAAAAAGGCCAAAATTTGTATGAATGACATATATTAACCCTAGTTGAAGTATATTTTAGTGAAATATAATTTGTGTTTAACATGCTGTGGCTAATTAATAGTTTGTTACTCTAGCCATTTTGGAGGATTCAGAGATGGAGCTATACTTTTCAACCTCCCTGTTGCAACTCTGTCATGATCGCATAAAAAGACTACGTATAACTTGACTAACAGACTCGAGCTTGCTTATAGCATACGCTGAACTGAGATTATAACATTTATATTTCTGAAAATTGAAATGATTCTGTTGCTGAACCCTGCTTTAGAAGTGCATAGAATATGACTCAATTTGACTAACTCACTAATATCAGTATGCTACAATAGGCAATGATGGTTAAAATAAACCATGAATTAAATTATATTCACCAATGCATGTATACCATGCCTTGTTTAGTTAAGAGTAAATTAATCTGCACTTTTGTGCATATTTCTGGGAATGTTAAAAATGCACTGTCACTTGGAGATTTTTGTCATGTGTTTAAAATTTTCATAAAATTGTAAATTGTTTTGCTATGGCTAATTGAAGCCTGCATGAGAATGAAGTTTTGAATATGATATTGACACCTTATTAATTGCAGAGCCAACAGAGGTGGTGGAATGCTCTGAAAAAGGGAGCGGGGCTGGGTAGGGAGGGGCGTTCACTAAATGATCCCGTATTCCTTGTCTGTGGTTATTTTGACAGAAAAAGGTTTATAGTCCTTTAAATCTGGCCCGGAAATAGGCGGTAAGGTTAACTCAGTGGTATCATGCTGGGCAGCCAATCGCTGGGTTGAGGGTTTGAATCCTGCTCTTGACAGGTCATCAGGTCCTGGGTCTATGTCGGATGGCTGTTTCAATCATCCTTTGCTTCATTGCCTACAGAATGTAAAGCCTCAATTATCCATCCATCTGGGCCCAGAATATGGGGGCCCCACCACTTCTGCTCGATTGTCTTCATGCTTGTAAATAAATATTTTGGCAGGTAAAAAGCTTTTGTCTAGAGATGAACCTGTCTCTTGTAAAGACTACCATTGACTGACTCTTCTATTTCAACTTTCTTCCAACTTCTGTAGGTTCCTTGACTCCTTAACATCCAAGAGACGTGAACAAGCAGAAAAATTAGCAGAGAAAGCTTTGACGGACGCCAAGAAAGTCCAAGAAGAAGTAGCGAAAGCGGAAGAAGCCACGGAGAATAAGAATGTTGAAAATGGCGTTAAAGCTCCGAGCCCTAATGGTAAAGGGTTACGAGAAGGTAAGAGACTCTTACTAAGGGCTACCTGTTGGATTTGGGAATTGCTCATTGACATTTGTAGATCTTTAACCATGCAATAAGTATGTTGATTTCATGACTGAGTGATAGTTATTAGGCATACTTTTCTTGTCTTCATTATTGTAACAAAACACTTATCAGTTAACATGAATTCAGAAACAGAAATGTGGGCTGAAAAAAGTTTCAAAGCCAATCATCTGTACGTTTAGTGTGTCTGTAGTAGAGTAGGCCTATTGTTACATGACAGTTATCAAGATTTTAATGCCTCAATGTTTTTAAGTGCACAGAATTATATCTTTGTTGATATTGTCATGTAAATCACTGCTACCTTAAATTTTGACAATATTTAATTAAATTTAATGGTATTTTCAGCGCCGCCTCCGAAACCAATTAAAGGCCTGAACTTGACGTCTACCGCGGCACCCCTGAGCCCCGGCTCCAGCGATCAACAACCCCCTACAAGTTCAAATTCCGGGACGTCTCCGGCTCAACCAACCACACCCTCACAATCCGTCACCCCCAATGCTCAGAGTCCTACTTCTCCTACCACTCCAGTATTCACCGGCACTGTCCCCTTGACCCCCATGTCCCCCACTGGGGCGATGCCCGTAGGTGCGGGGCCTACAACCCCTGGAGGAACAGCTACGACCCCTGGGAAAGAAGAGAAGCAAGGGTTCATGTCGCGGTGGTTCGGCAGCAAGAAGGAGAAGAGTCCGAAACAAGCCGGTAATTTTTTTAATGTTGCTAAATATTCTTTAGTTGAGATAGTGATTCTCTTTCATCCAGTAGTCCAGGAGAATAGTTGTCATCCGATGGTGCAAACAATTAAGATGGTTAAATTAACGAAATTAGAGCAAATGCTAACTTTCACCAATTCATTTCCAGATGAGTTAACATCCCCCTCTCAACCGTCTGAGCCAGTCAGTAGTGTTGAAGATTTCATGCCAGAGGAAGCGTTAGACGCAAGTTTCTTGGAAGACACGAAAGAAAGTAAAACAACGAGAGAATCAAGTCAACAGCGGGAAAGGGAAGCAAAGGACAGTGATAGGTAAGAAATACTACGAAATAAATTCACCCAAAGAATCTAACCCAGATGAATTACTCAGAGTCTGTACATTATCACAAATTGATGTCTTTACCAATCAACAAACAGTATTTCCACCCATGGCAAATCACGATCTCAGGGAGGCCTCTCTACTGCTGTAGGAATCATTTCTCAACAATTTACGGGAGTGGTGAAATTGACAGAATTGGAGGTGGACCGAGGGGGGGGGGAGTAAAACAGAAGAGCCTCATTTGCATAAAATGTGTGAAGGCCTGTTTATTGATCAACTTTGGGTTTGTCAGACTTCTTTATTGAAGGCTTTGCTGAAGTGGTTGATTACACGAGCAGGGCTCGTGTTTACAAGGCCTAGATCCAGTCATGATCCGGTTTTCAACCACGATCTATCAGTGCAAATCTCGTTCTCATGCATGGGCTGCAAACGTCACATTAATGCGTTGCTTACCTGCCTAGTCAGTCATCTAAACTGTGAAGATGTAACATGCCAATTCTGCAGCAATTCCCCACTCAAATCTTTATTTAATGGCTTTATTTATAAGTGTTTGTGATGCCTTCCTCTCGCGATTCTCGAGGGAATGACCGGAAACAGAATTCTGTTTGTGTAGTTTCTTGCTTGCCCGCCAGAGGGGGTGGAGAGTGCTACGATCAGCGCCCTGGCGATTTGTTTCGGTACTACAATAACAATCTGGCAAGATTGGATGATGGCATAGATCTATCTGTTTCTGGATGAGGATGAAAATGGATGGACTGGAACCATTGTAGGTTACAGTGGCTCAACTACCATGGGGGCTGGGTAGGGCTGCCCTACGGGCCCCCACCCCTCAGGGGGCCCCCACCCCTCAAGGGAGGCCCCCACTCCCAAAGTGGGGTGAAAAAAATTAAAAGCAATATAAAAAAATATTAAATTCCATTAGGGGTCAATCATGGATGAATTAGCATTGTACCTGCATTAATTTATAAAGAAGTGACATGTCAAATATAAGACAACTAGGTAACCAAAAACTCTGAAGTGGGGCCTGGGGCCCTTTAAATTATCTAACGTCGGTTTGATACAATTATAGAATATAATACATTATTGGTTCAAAAATGTTGAATTCCTTTAGGAGCCCCCACAGATAAAAAAATATATGAGCTTTCTTTCAAAAGAAGGGACACAACAAACAAAAATTGAAAGAGGTGGCGCAGTGGCTCAACTACCAGAAAATGTTGGAATAGTTATGGGGCAACCCTGCAGTCTTTTAGCATGAATGAGGGATTAGTTGGGGCCCTTTAAAGTAAATATATAAGTCAAGAAGGCAGAATTATATATCTTAAAAATGTTGGATTAGTTCGGGGCCAACAGAATCTTTCACCATGAATGACGTATTAGTGGGAGCCCTTCAAAGTAGGTCCAAAAGTGAGGCAGGCAGAATTATGTCTCTGAAAAATGTTGGAACAGTTCGGGGGCCCCCAGAGTCTTTCAGCATGGAAGTGGCTGGGATGTTTAATGTATAGATGGTGGTGAACTTATTAGGATGAAATGTTTAATAATCTTAGTATATGCTTGCGGAAGGTTGAAAAAAAAAACAGCCATTTCAGTATGTCAAGTTGTCAATGAAATAAGATAATGTGGTAGTGGTTAGACAATATCTATATTTATTTGTTTGTGTACATCTGACTGCTGTGCAAGGCCCCTCAATGGTGGACTAAAGTAACTTGACATTGATAAAATTTTAATTTGTACTGATAAGGTAATATTAAATAGGCATAGTAAACTGTGTCTGAGTCTGACTGAGTCTTTTATGCTTTTCCAAGTGTAGGCACATTAGTGAAATCTGTCAAATCAAATCAAATCAAATTATTTATAGTCGTATTGGAAATACATATGTTGAAACAGAGTTTTTACCATAGTTGGTCGTTCTACATTGTGGAATATTTAGATTTTTTCTACTTCGCAAATTGTAAGTGGAAGATTTAATAGTAAATAAGTCCCAGAGTAGCGGTGGTGAAAGTTTGTGAACCGCTTTGTAAACTTCTTTGAGGATAAGCCTCTTTCTAGCAACTTCTAAAGTTGGTAATTTTGCTCTAGACAGCAAAGACTCATAAGAGCTACTAAAATCCATAAAAACGAAACGCAAGGCTCTGTACTGAACCTTTTCCAGTTTCTTTGTGTTGACTGATCCACAAAAGTGCCATACTACAGCACAGTAACTGAAGTGAGAAACAATAAAATGATTAAAAATACTCTTCCGGCTACTAAAATCTAAGTATCTTGACAATCTTTGCAATACATTCAATTGTGCGCCGGCTTTTCTACAAACGTCTTTGACATGATCATTGAAATTTAACATTTCATCAAGTTTAACCCCTAGTAATTTCACACAATTTTCACTAACAATAGAGGTACTGTGGGCTTTAATTGAGTACATACTTCTCAATCTACCCTGGTAGCCTACCTAATTTCACATAAATCAGACAGGCAATAGCCAATGATATATTTAGCTGAAACAAGAATAGATTTGTCCAATAAACCAACATAAATTTTCAACCGATGACCAGGCCTATTAAATGACGTCCGATGGTGCGGGTAGGGGCCCCCAGCCTTCCTGTACCTACGGGCCCCACAACCTCTAGTTGAGCCCCTGGTAGGTTAATATTGATCATTAGTGTCAAGCATTGTAGGTTACTTGATCATTGGTACTATTGGGCAACAGCTATTGCTGCTCTTAGTGTTTAATAACTATGTCTATCACTGACATTGAGTTCAGACTTCAGTCAGTGTCTACTACTTTGAGTTATGCTAGTAACCAGTGATATCAATCAATGACATCAACCAATGATATCAATGCCCCCAATAATCCATTGCTTGATCAGTGGCTCAACTACCATGGCGGCTGGGTAGGGCTGCCCTACGGGCCCCACCCCTCAGGGGGCCCCCACCCCTCAAGGGAGGCCCCCACTCCCAAAGTGGGGTGAAAAAAATTAAAAGCAATATAAAAAAATATTAAATTCCATTAGGGGTCAATCATGGATGAATTAGCATTGTACCTGCATTAATTTATAAAGAAGTGACATGTCAAATATAAGACAACTAGGTAACCAAAAACTCTGAAGTGGGGCCTGGGGCCCTTTAAATTATCTAACGTCGGTTTGATACAATTATAGAATATAATACATTATTGGTTCAAAAATGTTGAATTCCTTTAGGAGCCCCACAGATAAAAAATATATGAGCTTTCTTTCAAAAGAAGGGACACAACAAACAAAAATTGAAAGAGGTGGCGCAGTGGCTCAACTACCAGAAAATGTTGGAATAGTTATGGGGCAACCCTGCAGTCTTTTAGCATGAATGAGGGATTAGTTGGGGCCCTTTAAAGTAAATATATAAGTCAAGAAGGCAGAATTATATATCTTAAAAATGTTGGATTAGTTCGGGGGCCAACAGATTCTTTCACCATGAATGACGTATTAGTGGGAGCCCTTCAAAGTAGGTCCAAAAGTGAGGCAGGCAGAATTATGTCTCTGAAAAATGTTGGAACAGTTCGGGGGCCCCCAGAGTCTTTCAGCATGGAAGTGGCTGGGATGTTTAATGTATAGATGGTGGTGAACTTATTAGGATGAAATGTTTAATAATCTTAGTATATGCTTGCGGAAGGTTGAAAAAAAAAACAGCCATTTCAGTATGTCAAGTTGTCAATGAAATAAGATAATGTGGTAGTGGTTAGACAATATCTATATTTATTTGTTTGTGTACATCTGACTGCTGTGCAAGGCCCCTCAATGGTGGACTAAAGTAACTTGACATTGATAAAATTTTAATTTGTACTGATAAGGTAATATTAAATAGGCATAGTAAACTGTGTCTGAGTCTGACTGAGTCTTTTATGCTTTTCCAAGTGTAGGCACATTAGTGAAATCTGTCAAATCAAATCAAATCAAATTATTTATAGTCGTATTGGAAATACATATGTTGAAACAGAGTTTTTACCATAGTTGGTCGTTCTACATTGTGGAATATTTAGATTTTTTCTACTTCGCAAATTGTAAGTGGAAGATTTAATAGTAAATAAGTCCCAGAGTAGCGGTGGTGAAAGTTTGTGAACCGCTTTGTAAACTTCTTTGAGGATAAGCCTCTTTCTAGCAACTTCTAAAGTTGGTAATTTTGCTCTAGACAGCAAAGACTCATAAGAGCTACTAAAATCCATAAAAACGAAACGCAAGGCTCTGTACTGAACCTTTTCCAGTTTCTTTGTGTTGACTGATCCACAAAAGTGCCATACTACAGCACAGTAACTGAAGTGAGAAACAATAAAATGATTAAAAATACTCTTCCGGCTACTAAAATCTAAGTATCTTGACAATCTTTGCAATACATTCAATTGTGCGCCGGCTTTTCTACAAACGTCTTTGACATGATCATTGAAATTTAACATTTCATCAAGTTTAACCCCTAGTAATTTCACACAATTTTCACTAACAATAGAGGTACTGTGGGCTTTAATTGAGTACATACTTCTCAATCTACCCTGGTAGCCTACCTAATTTCACATAAATCAGACAGGCAATAGCCAATGATATATTTAGCTGAAACAAGAATAGATTTGTCCAATAAACCAACATAAATTTTCAACCGATGACCAGGCCTATTAAATGACGTCCGATGGTGCGGGTAGGGGCCCCCAGCCTTCCTGTACCTACGGGCCCCACAACCTCTAGTTGAGCCCCTGTGCTTGATTTATTTAGAAATTCAGACTTACAAACTTAGGGGGGCAACCATTTTGTTCCTGGAGGGGGGGGGGGCTTAGAGGTTTCTTACATGGGAAATAGTGCCAGTAACTCGTTTTTTCAAGTCTGCTTAGTCTCCAAATATTCATTCCCAGATCAAGCAAGCCCTTGTTACGATGTACCCCCTCCCAAAATCATTTCCTTCAAGACTACCCAAAACTAATTTAGTTATTTCACCAGAATTAAGCATTTATTTCAACAAAACTCCAAGCCCCCCTGCCACTCCTTAAATGGTGGCCTCCTTAAATAAAAAAATGTAGCTATGCCACCTATCAATGCCAATGCAATTTTATTTTATTTATAAAAGCCTATGTGAAAATTGGTACGCATGCACTTCTATTCACACTGAGTAGGGGAGACCGGGCCACGTTGGACCTCGGCCCACATTTGACCATTGCCAATATTTTTTAAATAAAACATGCGCAGTTATCCAAATCCCCGATGAAGAGACCTTTAGTGGTAAGCCTTTTATCCAAAAAATGTCATGAGCATTGAAGGAAAAGTGTGAGTTCTATTTCAGGTTTCTTGATTTTCGGTATAAAAAGTGACTTTTTCCAAGCTCGATGGCTAGTTTACCCTTCTTAAAATATGGGGGATCTAGTCAGACAAGTCTCATAAATTGAAACTATCACCACTTAAGTAAAGTTTGATATAAGTAAGTTTGTTATAAGTTTCCGGAGTTCACATTCGCCCTTGTCAGCGAGGCATCCACATTTTCATAAGAGGTTGGGACGGGGCAGGTTGGACCAGCATGGCCGGGGCACGTTGGACCATTATAATCTGGATTGACTGACGAAAGTTATTGGCAAAATGTCAGCTGTGTGATTTTTAACATTAATACAGCACCTAAGTCATTCTTGTGCAATATGAGGGTAAAATCAATTCAGTTGGCTAATCTGCCAGCCCTTCTAGCTGAAACAAGACTTCTTAAAATTATCTAGGTAAATATTCCGATATAATCATTCTGCAATGACACAAAAGTGTGTGTTGTGATCTATGAGAATAAAATGTGGTGTTTCCTCACTTTCTTCTACTTTGACTTTTATTCCGTGGTCCAATGTCCCCCACATGGCGGTCCAACGTGCCCTGGGTCAGACAATTTTTTTTTTCAAACTTATTTTTCTCCACACCTATAGAAGGTAGGTCAACTAGGTTTGGCATAAGGGTAGTGTAGACTAGTGTAGATGTTTAAAAGTCAGTCATTAGAAAGATTGTTCAAATATTTACTAAAGTTTTCCATTGAGAGCCAAAACATAAAACAGCGGACCAACGTGCCCCGCTCTCCCCTATTGCTAACCATTTCCACTACCTTACAATAACGAAATATATAACCACTGATGTTAGTATTTCTTGGGATTATTCTGCTTGGGTCCACAGTTAATACCGCTACTGAATTATTCTATGACCACGACTCACACGGGTGTACTCCACTTACTGGGGATACTGTATGCGGCCAGCCGATGCACCCTATATCACATTCCAACAATCACTGCCTACCACCTGCTCGTGTTGCATATGGAAATATGCTCCCATCTAGTTTGTCTTTTCTGTGTATTTTTAGCTCGTCTGTTTTCTTTGAAAACGAAGAGCTATTGTCGTCGCTCGATCGGCGTCGGCGACGTCGTTGGCGTCATTGTCCCAGTTAAGGTTTTTGTAAGTGTCCATTTGTGACTTTAGTTTTCCACTTAGAGTTATGAAATTTGGTACAGGTATGGGGCTATGGGTATGGATCGGGACCATGTCGAGAAATTCAAGATGGCTGCCATTTTGTGGCGGCCATTTTGGCAGCCATCTTTCTTCATTCTTGAACTGCCCATTGTGACCTTAATATTTCACTTACAGTTATGAAATTTGGTACGGGTATGGGCCTCTGGGTATGGATCGGGAACATGTCAAGAAATCCAAGATGGCAACCATTTTGTGGCGGCCATTTTGGCAGCCATCTTTCTTCATTCTTGAACTGCCCATTGTGACCTTAATGTTTCACTTACAGTTATGAAATTTGGTACAGGTATGGGCCTGAGGGTATTAATGAGGAACATGTTGAGAAATCCAACATGGCTGCCATTTTGGCAGCCATCTTTCTTCATTTCTTGAAATGCCCATAGTGATCTCAATACTTCGCTTAGAATTATGAAATTTGGTACAGGTGTGGGCCTGTGGGTATCAATTGGGAACAGGTTGAGAAATCCAAGATGGCGGCCATTTTGTGGTGGCCATTTTGGCAGCTATCTTTCTTCATTTCTTGAGCTGCCCATTGTGAACTCAATATTTCGCTTAGAGTAATGAAATTTGGTACAGGTATGGGTTTGTGGGTATTGATCGGCCACATGTTGAGAAATCCAAGATGGCGGCCATTTTGGCAGCCATCTTTCTTCATTCTTGACCTGCCCATTGTGATCTCAATATTTCGCTAAGAGTTATGAAATTCGGTACAGGTATTGGCCTATGTGTATTGATCGGGAAATTTTGAGAAATCCAAGATCGTCGCCATTTTGTGGTGGCCATTTTCGCAGCCATCTTTCTTCTTGAACTGCCCATTGTAACCTTAAAATATCGCTTCGTGTTATGAAATTAGGTACTGGCCTGTGGGTGATAATCTGGCACACATTGATAGATTTCACATTAACAGACGAGCGTTGAAACCGCTTGCGGTTCTGGTTCTCTTGCTTCTTTGGTGGTGATGTCATATAACACCATTATTTTTCTATTTCAATTTATTTTCCAGTGACGATGATGGTGGCAATCCAATGGTGGCAGGATTTCAAGAAGACCTGGATTCTGATGATGACCTGGCCTCGCCTAGCAACCCTGTTACCATGGCAACGAGTACTGTTGTCGCTAGCAACGCCTACGACTTGAGTAGCGACGAGGAAGAGGTCGAAAATGTCGCAATGGACGGTCCAGTAATAACGCAAGATGTGGATATAGAATCAGATGATGATTTTGTGATAAAGACGACAATTAAACAGAATTCTAAAAAGGACAAAAAGAGTAAAAGAGACAGTAACAAATCAGAAATATCTAAAGTTTCCAAAATTAGCGAAGTGTCACAAATTACTGAGGTTTCTCAAATTACGGACGATATAGATTTCACAGATAGCCAAGATCACCGAAATGATCAGAAAAATGGTAAAAGTGATAGTAAAACGGAAAATACGTCAAAAAAGACTAAATCCATGAGTTCTAAGAGGTCTAGTAGTTCTGCATCACCTGTATCAGACTCTGTTACCTCTCTGAGTGCCCTGGGAGCTAAAAATAGCTCCCAAGGTCAAGGCCACGTTCCTTCTGCAGATGTCGATTTGAGTTCATTGAGTAGCGACTCAGATCACGATGATACAACTCATTCCCCGTCCCCTGATGTCGTTAATCCTACTGTTGCCGTGACAACGACTACTACTGCTCAGAAAAAGTCTAAAAATAAACCTCGCACTGCTACCACGGAAACGTTTCGACGTCCACACCAGGTATGTATCTGTTCACTTTCAGAGGTTGTGTCTGCATATTTATTTAAAAAATATTTTTAACTTAAAACTCTTGAAATGGTATACCTGTTTGGATTGCGGTAATTTTTAGGTGTAAATTTCGAGAATTGACAGTTTGGAATGGATGCAAGTTATTTTAAATATTTAAATTAAGATGTTACATATTAAATCTTTCATCTAGGCCATTTGAGCATGGCGCCGCATCATTGCCGAACCTCAACTGCTGTGGCCTTTTTGAATTTAAAAGAAAAATTGTTTTTTTTGAAAAGTGCCCTCATTTCTTGAAAATTGTATGCCCGAATCATCCCAGTTGGAACCCTGCTTTTTTTTGGTCACCATTGAAGAGTGATGAACCTTGTTTTATATAGATTTGATCTAATCTTATCTTATCTTTCTTATCTTTTATCAGAGCGATGACAGTGATGAAGAAATAGACCACCACGTCACAATCCTCGGTGACCTAGATTACAGCGATGGCGATGAGGAGCCAATCAGCAATCAGCCGGTCATAACTGTTGCCATGGAGACGGCCAATACTGATAGTGGCATAGCAACCTCTGATACAACTCAAGTAAGTGATAGTGCTCACAATGTATCTGATTGACTGTGATATTCGGGGGGGGGGGGCGGATCCTGACTGGGGGGAAGAGGTTGCCAAATGAAGTATGACAAATGTAAACGTTCTGTTCTAGAGATTTTTGTTACAGTAAAATATAGTTTCTGAAGGAATTGGTGTTAAAACAACAGTTAGTTTACAAAATTTAGTCCTTCGACATTTGTGTTAGTTATGGGCCTGTTTTATTGGCTGGAGAATTCTGGAGAATTCTCTAGCCTTTTTAATAATGGGTTTTGGGGGTGTGGTCGATATTTGGAGGTGTGGCGCATAATGACAGGTATGCATTTTTGGCCATCATGCGTTGAGTTTGTGTTTGTGGTAATTGCTGGTTAGAAGCAATCTTAGTTGGCTAATTTGACAGCATTAGGCAAGGTGTAATGGGTTGACAGTTGTTCGGTTGAAACTGTGGCAGTACTTAAAAATTTTTAATTTTTTGGGGTGTGGCCATTTAGAGCCAATGAGAATGAGGGACTTGGTGGGAGTGGCCATTTCAGCCAATAGGGAGACATGTAGAATGCAAGGCCTGGGGGGGGGGAGGACACATCCAGGGGATACTTGCAGAAATTATTTTTTTTGCTAGTTATACTTCTAGGCTGGGGGTCACCTCGGAGGGAGGTAATTTAAAAAATTTTAGATTTTAAAAGTCCCAAGGGGGGTCACCTCGGTGGGGGGGGGGTACTCGCAAAAAAAAAATTTTCTGCCTGTTATATTGCCAGACTTGGGTCACCTCGGGGGAGGTATTAAATTTTATATTCTATACAAGGCCCCGGGGGGGGGTCACATCCGGGGGGGGTACTTGCAGAAATTTTTATTTTTGCTAGTTATATTTCTAGGCTGGGGCTCTCCTCGGAAGGAGGTAATTTTAAAATTTTATATTTTACAAGTTGGGGGGGGGGTCACGTCGGGGGGTGTCCTCGCAAAAAAAAATTTTTTTGCTAGTTTTGTTTGTTATAAAGCTGGGGGTGAAAGCAAAAGAATGAGTAGCCTACCTGTCGAGACAACTGAGATAGCGTTCATTTTAGCAGCCATCTTTCTTCATTCCTGGACTGCCAAATGTGACCTTAATATTTCACTTAAGAGTTATAAAATTTGGTTCAGGTGTACGCCTGTGGGTATTGATTGGGAACATGACGATAAATTCAAGATGTAGGCCTTTCTGGCAGCCATCTTTTGTCATTCTTGAACTGTCCATTTGTGACCTTAATATTCCGCTTATTTTAGAGTTATGAAATTTGGTACAAGTATTCCACATTATGAATTTGTCGTCCCATAGCTCTATATGGGCAGCGACTCTGTTAGACACTAGTGTCTGCTGTCACGCTCTACTCAAACACTTGCGCAATGCTCACTGCAGCAAGTTTCACCTATACTTCATTGCTATACCCTCACGTCAAGAGAATCTAGTTCACGCAGACATCACCCTACTATACCTCAACCTCCAGTTCCACTTTTCCTACACTCATATTTTTTGCCTCAGACGCTCTCGCATGCTGCAAATCACACCTTCTACTTTCCCATAGGATTAACCAGCCATTGTATCCGAGGATGCTTGTTTCTGTCTTTAAGCACCTGTCTCTTACTCTTTCAGGAAAATGATGGCAGTTTAACTTCAGAGACCAAGCCCCCAGGAGGACTAGAATTGGAGGATCTCAGTATATTTGAAACGGGTCTCTCCCCAGCTTCATCCATACCTAGTAAGTATGGCATCTTAGTGAAACTAATTCATCTGAAACTGATTTTAACAAATAAAAGAAATAGTGAATACAACAAACACACCATCAAACTTATAAATACTGCGGAATGAATATCAAATAATGTTGGGAATTGAGTAATGCATAGCTCCCTGTTTAGGTCCAGAACATTGCAGAAACCTATGATTAAAAACAAAAAGGAAGAGTTGCAACTCATTTCCTGTCAAATAAGATGTATTTTATCAAGAATATTGCTCAGACTATAAGCCTACTGCCTTCTTGACTGAAGCAGTCTCTGTTGCCTTTCTTCCCAATGATGAAATTTGGAATTGAATGCATGGTTATTGTTCTGTATACAATGGATTAACTTCTTGTTTCTTCAGGAGTGTCCTCTCTTGGCAGTGACCTTGCCATCAGCTCCAGTCGAGCGGACACTGACACGGATCCCGACATCTCTAGCTCAAAAAGCAAAAAGAAGAAACACAAACATAAAGACCGAGAAAAAGAAAAGGTAAGAATTATTCACTTCAATATCTTTAATGTGTGGCATCTTGAAAATCGATAACTTCTAAATATTGAGGCTCCTGATGAGTGGTTATGGCTGACAGGGAATTCAAAAGTTAATTGGACAAGAGAAAGGGAATCCAAAAGTAAAATGGCTGAGGGACAGGGAAATCAAAAGTAAAATGGCTGAGGGATAGGGAATTCAAAAGTAAAGTGGTCCAGGGACAAAGACACACAAAACCTCATCCAGAACTGAGGGACAGGGAACTCAAAATAAAAAGAGTAAAATTCAAAAGTAAAATGGCCACGGGACAGAGGGACACAAAACCCCATCCATAGCCTCACTATTATGACTTGTGACACTTTCTCGGCTTGGTATTTTCAGCTAAAACTCCCAATCAGTGCAGTATCATGAAACAATTTATAAGTATTTTGGAAAAGATGTTTTCCTTGGCGTTAGTTCAATGTCAGTCAACATCAGTTACAGATGGAGAAATGAAGTCTTTAATATCTTTTCTTCAAAAGTTATCTCCGACTCTTTCTTTTCGTAGAGTGAAGACGGCCATAAACGTAGCAAACACAAAAAAAGCAAAGACCGAGACAGGGACCGAGATAAAGAGAGTAGCGCGGACATCGAAAGTAAGAAAGATGAAGAAGCCAAGGAGAAGAAGAAGAAAAAGAAGAAGAAGAAGGAAGAGGAACGAGAAATGAATGAATTAGAAGCTTTCCTAGGGGGCGACACTAGTATGCCCCCTGGTGGAGGAGGGGGATATGAATCACTGTGATCTTTGACGTTGTTGTTTATTAGATTATGTGAAGCATTTTGATTGTTATAATATAAAATGGAAAATATATTATGTGAATAACAGAAAATATAGACATACCACTTCTTTCAGACTGAAAATTATCAATTCATCAATTGTCTCTCAATAAGTAAATTACTCTTTGTCGCTGTGAAACTTTGAGCCACACTTATCTGAAAAAGTATTGTATCGATGAATGGCACTTATCTCATGAAAAAGCCTAATTCAGAATTGAGATTGAAGGACTTCTATTGTGATATACTGTAACTGAATTAAGCCTGTTATAATTACAACTTTTTGTCATGTCCAATGCAAATGGCTAATGATTCTTTCATGAGCGGACATGGTTTGAAAATACAATAACCACCCTACTAATTAGGATTGGCTCTGTCTTGTTAAATCTCTCTATCTTGTGTATGTGTCAAATAACTGTGAGGGTGTTTTCGGAAAGTGTTGCACTAGTGAAACTGGTGACTTGGGTGTCTCTAGAGTGACTCGCGTTTGTTTCCTAACATGCACGTGGTAGTCAGGAACCAGAAGAGGCCTCCGGAGAGCTTCACTGGAGCAGGAACCAATTTGCCACGTGGTACAAACTCTCCTGACCCTGGTATTCTCCAATATCGGGGAGTAGCCAGAAACACTACACTCGAGAACTGATGTTGGCACCTCCCGGAAACACGAGGGTCGAGTTTTGCGTGTTCGGAAACAAATCCTCGTGACTCGGGTCACTCGAGTTACTAGTGTAACCTTCCCGAAAACGCCCTGTGTAACTATATTATTGTACATGCGTAGGAGGTGGTGAAAAATGCCAAAAATTGTGATGATCTTACAAATAATTTTCAATTTATTTTCCTTGATGTTATGATAAGTATATTGAGCCAGTGTGGTTTCCCATGTAATCAAGGCCAGTTACTAAGTTAGTAGTTGATAATCGTGTACTATAATATCAGAAAACTGATATGGAATATATTTGTAAATATCAATCTGATATTCAGAATAAATAATAAAATTATGAATTTCTTGATTTCTCAGAGCTGCAATAAGATTGCTTGGCACAATTTAGTCACATTTTATAAATCTTGAAAAGATGTAGAGTTAATGATGCACATATATCATAGTTAACTCAGCAAGAAAACAAGTTTTCATAATCTGAATTGTTGTCTGTGAAATGGTTGGTGTCTGAATTTCAGGACGATCAAATTGCTCATTTACCTGGTAAAATGACTGTCACAATTTGTAATGAAGTAGCAATCATTGAATGAAATGCATATATAGGTCTATGTAACTAAAAAACAGAATGCAGATTGAAAAAGAGTCATAACTGAGAACATTTATAAGGGTCTTCTTTTCAATAAAAATGTGTTCGTTTCTGAATTATGTATTTATATCTATCCATATAAACAGTTGCAGCTTATATGTATATATACAGTATTGCATATATATACATGATTCCTGGTTGTGGACACTTTTATTACAAACTCCATACTGAGTCCATAGATATGAAAACTTTTTCCCCTGGCGTTTCTTAGCTTGATGATTTTTTTTTTGCAAGAAATACTTTTAGGTTGGATGTTACAATTTATGAATGATTAACTTGCCAATGAATTTGGTTGTAAGATGTCCTACATGAGCAGAAGTAATCTGGAATACAGAACTTTAGTTTGAATTTAATAAACCTTGTTTGTGCCTCAATTTAGATAGAACATATTCATTGCTGTCGTATGTTAAACGTTTATTTCTTGAAACCTTGTGAAATTTTTACACAAGAGGGAGCCCTTAAAGAGGGAGCCCTTAAGCAGTAGAGACTTACCTATAGATGGAGCCACTAATATCATTCTTTCGACGGTTTGAAGACAGGAGAGTTGATTCTTATCAAAAACTTTGGGTGAATGATGCTATTTTCCAATATAGATTCATTAGCACTACTACACACGCAGTTTTACTTAGAGCCAACTCGACTCACGGCTAAGAGAGAAATTTGCTAGCAAGGACACTTAATTATCTCAAAGTGACATTATCCAAATAATGACAGAAATAATTCATTAAACCTCTTTGAGACAAACAAACATTGAAATAAATCATAGTTGATCATGAACATGTAAACAATGTTACATAATCAAAATTGTTGTATTCATACTTGTTCAAATTTATTTGTTATGAATTGATTTTGTAGTTTGTAATATTTTATATTCATTTGGTTGTTTCTTTGTTGATTTGTATGTAATATGTTTATTTTGAGAAAGTTTTGCTGAGCCTTTAATATCTTTGAAATATTTCAAAAAGCTGTTCAAAAGAGAATGTTTTGTGCCTGAAGAGAGTATTAACATTACAATGAGTTTTCTATATTTTCATGGTGCACCTTCTGAAATAAGTCGTTTGATTGTTAATTTTTTGTTGCGTGTTTTTGTTTTTTCCGTATATATTTCTATTTTATTGCTGTAGGATCTCTAAACATTTTGCCATTATTTCTTAATTTCATCTGAAATATTTTCAAACAAACTTGATTGAACCGATACTCACTATTATAATAGCAGTCATTACTCAGTTTATAAAATTGGGGCTTCATCAGTCACAAAATGTGTTTAATAAATGACACGGAAGGGGATTCTTTAATTTGAAAGTTGATGTTCAGAGACTGAAAACATTTGTTATTTCTATCTTTGACAAATTTGATATTGGTTTTGCATACTTGTATGTATGAATATTTACATATCTAGGAGTTATGTGGATTACCATATTTCTTTGAATAAGTGGCTTCTTCTGATTTTTATCTGACCATAACAGCGTGGTGAAAAGAAGGTGCAGAAAAATAAATTGTAAGTTAAGCTCGACTTTGATGCCTGTATCAAATAAGGGCCCGGAGCAGAGCTGCCAAATTAAATGCCCCTCTCTCTAATCATGTTTATAAAATGTTAAATTTAAAGTTAGATGACAAAGTATCGATGATTTAATTCGGGTCAAATTGGTTTGCAAATGTATTTATAAGTATATAGTATATTCTCTTGCATCTACCATGTATTTCAATACTATTTAGCACCATTTTGATGTCTTGCCCCCTTTGTATGTAATTTAGATTTTTCGAAATAATAGCGCTTCTATTTTTGATGTTAATTCCCAAGTGTCTGGTGATGAATTTGTGAAATTGTTTTGTCCACTTCTACTGCTGATCATCGTGGTGATATAGTCTGTCATAACAATTATAAATTATCGTAATTAAATGTAATTTACCGTTTTAAGCACTAAGTCTCTTGATTATGTGTTGGTTGTCAGGACAGCTGAATACTGTTTAATGAACAATGAAGTTAAATAAGATTTTATAGTGAACGTTGGCCCTGTGACTTGGAAAATATAGACACATCTGTTAATATATATAATATCCAGTAATTCTTAATACTATGAGGCTCTGGATGGGGGATGGGGAATTCAAAGTAAAATGGCCAAGGGACAGGGAATTCAAAGTAAAATGGCCAAGGGGCAGGGAATTCAAAGTAAAATGGCCAAGGGACAGGAAACTCAAAGTAAAATGGCCAAGGGACAGGAAATTCAAAGTAAAATGGCCAAGGGACAGGGGGAGAAAAAACTCGATTGAGAGCTGAGGGACAGGGAATTCAGAAATTCAGAAGGAAACGGGATCGATACACAAAACCCCATCCAGAGCCACTGTTATGACTTGTACATTAAGTATATACCCTTTACGTGCTTCATGTTATGAATGAAGGTTAACAATAAGTCCTACAAATAGCTAATTAATTAAATTATTAATACAGAAAATTCCTGACGAGGTCCCCACTCCTATATCTGCCTACCTGTATTGGACAAATTCAAGGTCACCTAATATTAATTCCCTGCTCAAATATGAATTGTAGAATAACTTGATTGGATTGAATTTAAAATAGCACCTCGGTAACGGGCCAAGCATAGACAATTATTTATGAAAAAGCCTGGCTTTTTAAATGAGATGCGACATGAAATATTGTTGGAAAAACTTGTTATATGTGATTATCATAAAGAACATGAACAGAATATGAAAATATGAGGTACATTGTATCATACAATCATCATGTAAATTATGTAATTATATTGAAACATTGAATCATGATATGATGTAATATACATAATTATGTAATTGAATATATGATGTATGATGACCTTCATTTGTGATGTCAATAATATGCAGGTTTGCAAAGGCACGCCTGAAGTATGAATAATTATGTAAAATAAGTTATTATAATCATTATCGTAATAATGTGTGTTAAAATATGAGGTTATCTACTTGATATTTCATTTTGCAATTTTAAGGCCAGACATAATTGATCTTTAGCTTCTCGGATCTTCTCGGAGCACTTTTTCTAGGGTTGGTCGGTAGGCCAAAAAAAACAAGAAGCTGTAGTCTCAATCTTCTATAATAAAAATTGTTTGTAAGCTCATTTTTTTTCCAAAAGCAGAAAATCTGTTGGGTCGGTCGATCCGAGAAGCTAAAAATTAAATATGTATGGCCTAAACATTCAGGTCAGCTTGATGCAACCTGATCATTTGAATATATATTTTTTTTGTTTCATTTAAATGATGTACATTATTACATTGACAGCTATCTATGGGACTATACAAGATGTTATTTAATTGATTGTTTATCAATTAATTGAAGTGTCTCTTCTCAAATGCCTTGTGCACAAGTGCAGAGAGGCAATGTATAAGAAATAAAGTCCAGCCATTTGAAATATTGAATTTGGTGTAAGATACTGATTAATCGTTTGATATTTTTATTGACCGACAGATAGACAGAATGACAGATCTATAGAGTAACACAAATTGGATTGAATTGACCGCAGCATACATACTGATTGGATTGGTATACAGATGTAGATAGATCTAGATAGATAGATAGATGGATAGATTGAAGATAAACAGACCAATCATGTAGATCAAATGGGCCCAGATAGGAGGATAGATTGGATAAATGGATGGATTAGTAGATAGATCAACACTATTCTATATTGATTCATCAGCAGATGGATAGATTGATAGAATATCATTTTGTTTGTTTGGCTTTTCACATACTTTTAAATATTAAATAGCTATCGTATTAAGATAGCTTGTGAATTTCATCAAATTGTGCAGAATCTGCATATGCTACTCAAGGGTTCAATATATTTTGTAGTTTTGCCGAACACTTGATAACTCCCAAATATAGTGACACAATTTGTATTGGTTAAGATTCAATCTGGAAATGTATGGTTTTTCTTCTTCTTGCTCTTGCCAATTTCTGTCAAAAGTTCATTTCTCAATTTGAAGTTGAACTTTGAAAAGTGTTGTTTGTATTCATCTTGCTGTTTTTAATTTCCGTCTATATTAAAATGCTGAATTATGACATTGAGCATGTGATTCTCATCAAAATACAGTTCCCTGATTTGAGGTGAATATTTGAAAAGTGTTGTTTTTATTCATCTTGCTGTTTTTAATTTCCTTCTATATTAAAATGCTGAATTATGACATTGAGCATGTGATTCTCATCAAAATACAGTTCCCTGATTTGAGGTGAATCTTTGAAAAGTGTTGTTTGTATTCATCTTGCTGTTTTTAATTTCCGTCTATATTAAAATGCTGAATTATGACATTGAGCATGTGATTCTCATCAAAATACAGTTCCCTGATTTGAGGTGAATATTTGAAAAGTGTTGTTTGTATTCATCTTGCTGTTTTTAATTTCCGTCTATATTAAAATGCTGAATTATGACATTGAGCATGTGATTCTCATCAAAATACAGTTCCCTGATTTGAGTTGAATGTTTGGAAAGTGTTGTTTGTATTCATCTTGCTGTTTTTAATTTCCGTCTATATTAAAATGCTGAATTATGACATTGAGCATGTGATTCTCATCAAAATACAGTTCCCTGATTTGAGGTGAATCTTTGAAAAGTGTTGTTTGTATTCATCTTGCTGTTTTTAATTTCCGTCTATATTAAAATGCTGAATTATGACATTGAGCATGTGATTCTCATCAAAAGTCATTTCGTCAGTTTGAGGTTGAATCTTTGAAAAGTGCTGTTTGTATTCATATTGCTGTTTTTAATTTCTGTTTATATTAAAATTCTGAATTATGATATTGAGCATGTGATTCTCATCAAAAGGTTGTCCCTCAATTTTGAAGTTGAATCTTTGAAAAGTGCTGTTTGTATTCATTTTGCTTTTAATTTCTGTCTTTATCAAAATGCTGAATTATGATATTGAGCATGTGATTCTCATCAAAATTCAGTTCCTCAATTTGAGGTTGAATCTTTGAAATGTGCTGTTTTGTATTCATCTTGCTGTTTTTAATTTCTGTCCGTAGTAAAATGCTGAATTATGATACTGAGCATGTGATTCTCATCAGAAGTCAGTTCCTCAATTTGAGGTGAATCTTTGTAAAGTGCCGTTTGTCATCTTGCTGTTTTTAATTTCTGCCTATATTAAAATGCTGAATTATGATATTTAGCATGTGATTCTCATCAAAAGTGTGTTCCTCAAATTAAGTTTGAGTCTTTGAAAAGTACCGTTTGGCATCTTGCTGTTTTTAAATGTCTTCTTTGAAGCCATTTATTGCTGAGCTGCAGTCCTGTCTGTCCTGTCATGTCTGTCAATGAACAGTGTGTCATCGAAGAGAGAGCAAAGGGGTGTGTATGTTGATATTTCAAAAACTATCTCCTCCGCGGAGATCACATGTATAGCTCCAAAATTTTACCACACACCTTGTGGTAGGATAGTCTACAACTTAAACTGAAGCGATTTTGATAATCTGACAAACATCTGACTACCTTTACATCATGCTGCAAATCAGTTCATTTGTGTAGTCTTTCAATGTTAGTTTTTTCTCCCATAGTTCCAGTTGAGTGAGCAGCTTAGACACAGCTACATAGTTCAAGGGTCAAGGTCAAATATTCTGCACACAGTGTAAAGAGGGAGCCACTGTATGCCACATTTTGTAGACTGCTACGCTGTCTCATCTGCTTGGGGCAACAGGCTGATTTGATAATTATGTAGGCCTATTTAGAAAGTACAGATTATATATTCGCCCACATGGGATCATGTATGTGGGCTTGCATAGGGTGATGTTCTTTGAGTCGGACACTTCTAACAAAAAATTGAATGATTGAATTAGAAAAACATTGGACACTGGGAAAAATTTCTAAGACAAAAATTCAGTCAATTGAATAGGCCCATGTTAGAGCACAAATACAAGAGGTGTTCAACTTATTTTGTCCAAAAGTTCAACCTACTGTATGCCCGGATGACGATTGCAAGTTCCTCGGATAAAAAAGTTAGGTCAATTCGCCCCCAGGAAAACACGGCGCAGCGCCTTCTAATAACATGAGACAGCGCCACCACCATGATAGACACTGCGAATTGAGGGAGCCTGCAGCAACATTCTGAAACAATGCAGATGACAGATTTGGCAAAATGACCAATGACAATGAAAAGTTGCTGTACTGTGTAGTCTGACAGTCTGTACAAAATAACCAATAGGTCTACTTCTTATTTAAGCTTCATAGATGTCAGTTACTTACATGATTCATAGAACACATCAATTGTATTTTGGGTCATTCCATGCCAAATCACCCAAATTTCAGAACTTTTCCCGGTTTACATCATGGATTTTCTTTAAAAAATTCTCAAAAAAACTTTAACCTAAATGATGGAAGATTCCAAAATCTTTTTTTCCTACCCCGAGGGCCTATTTTGAAAAATTCATAACTCCAAAAGTATTCGGAGTAGGATTAAAAGATTTTGGAATCTTCCATCATTTAGGTTAAAGTTTTTTTGAGAATTTTTTAAAGAAAATCCATGACGTCAACTGGGAAGCCCTGGGTGATTTGGCATGGAATGACCCTTTTAGTTTCACAAGTTTCATAATGTCTTATGTCACTCGACCATGTTTCCTAGGCCTAATTGCTCTTCTCATTTTCAAGCGTAATTTACCTTCACGCCTCCAGGTCACCTTTGTAATATTTCTGCATAGGTACAACTCCTTTAAGTGCAGTGCATATCCGTTCTCCTATGTCTCTGACGTGTATCATGTAAGCAGACTCTCATTCGTTCTCTCACTCCAAGTATGTGTACAGTGTGCTTCATTCAATTAACATCCACAACTTACCCTGACCTCCAGCAAATAACTCTATCTTATAATACATCAAATCAAAGAAGCCATTATAAAGCCGCTAGGCGCTGGTTAATTTCTGTCTGTATTAAAATGCTGAATTATGATATTTAGCATGTGATTCTCATCAAAAGTCAGTTCATCAATTTGAGGTGAATCTTTGAAAAGTACTGTTTGTATATATCTTGCTGTGTTTAATTGCTGTCTATATCTAAATGCAGAATTATGTCACAAATCCATATAATCTTAAGGATTCCACCACCTTCGAAATGTGGTCATCTAGTTCAGGTGTTGTAGCTTTAACTGTCGGCCAGTGGCCCACCAAAAATCTGAATCCACTACACTGGCAATTGTGCAGCGTATGAATTACGTACGTAAATTTTACGCGCGAAACTCACAAAAAAGAGCCGATCCGTAGTACGTACGTACATTTTCGTACAAATTTCGTACGAATTCATACAAATTTCTGACAGGACTTTTCATTTACTTTGGCCATTTTGGTGCAATATGGTTATCACCCGTTAAGACCTTGCATTGGTCTATGTAAAAAAAATCAGCAAACAAATCAAGTTAAGAAGCCCGAAAACGAAGTTAACATGAATGAAATCCATACAAAAATGTACGTATGTTTTATGTACGTATATTTTCGTTCGTATTTCATACGTGAAAACAGTAAATTTACGTACGAAATACGCAAGAAAGAGCACCGTACGTTTTACGTACGCTGCACAATTGGCCATGTATGCCAGACAAAAATGATATTGGGCATGTGAATTTCATCAAAGGTCAATTTTCAATATATGAGGTTGAATCATTGAAAAGTACTGATTGTTTTCGTGCGGCTGCCTTCTTGCAAGTTTTGTCTATGTTAAAATGCTGAATTATGATATTGAGCATGTGATTCTGATTAAAAGTCATTTTCCCAATTTGAGTTAGATTTTTATAAATTACTGTTTGTAGTAACTGAAATGAACTCTTTTCTTAAATGAAATATTTTCTAAGATGTGGCAAAAGAACTGGTATGCTTTCTTGATAGAGATGCTTGAGGTATTCTTTTGACTTTCGGTTTGAGAGCCAGGTTCATCACGGATGGAAATTGCATCTGATATTCCCTGGGCAGTTCGAGAATTGTCACTGCTATCATAGAGTTCCTCAACAGCAATTTTCATAGCAATTGGCACTGTGAATCTGGACATTCAATGTGCATCTGAACATTCAACAGGCGGAACTTTGTTTGCTTGATAATATTTCAATCAGAACCACACAAACTGTCAACTCTATTCAAGTATTGCCCCATACTGGCTCTTTCAATGGAATGAGAAATTGAAAACAATATTCCAATCACAACCACACTAAACTATTCCAAGTGACGCCCCAGTAAGTACGAGGGGTGTCCCAAAAGTTCTGACCAATTTTTTTGGCAGACCTTTCTATTTGAAATAGCTAAATGAAATTTTCACAGAATAAATTTCAGGTATATGACCATCTATTTTGAAAAAATCAAGACTGTAAGAAGTGTTTAAGTTACTGTTCTGTTACCATGGTTACGAGAGATCAGTGTACCCAGCGCAGTTCAATTTCTCTGACGAAATTCAGCAAATTTGCTGCGTTAAAAGTCAGAGAATTTATAGTAAAAAAGCAAATGATTGAAAGTAAATGTATTTCCTGATAAGCTTGCAGTCTTTCAAAATATCTTCCATTAGATTATAAACATTTATTTATATTTCTACCTGATCAGCTGAGGCAATTACCAAAGGCGTTTTCCAGCAGTTGCCTAATAGCGCTTGAGACAGTTTGGCTGAAACAATCTGCTGTCAAGAGGCAGTGCTCAAGAACCTTAGGTTCAAAACCCAATCTCATCTGCTTTAATTACCAGATTTGGCCTTCTGCAACTTTGTGTGATACTAAAATTTATATACCAGTTCACAAATTAAAGAAATAATAGTCATAACGAGAAATGAAGCAGTCTCCACATACACTGAAATTCCACAATTTAGGAACAGCCCAGTTTTGAGGACCCAGGTGATCACCTCAGTAAATGGTTAAACTGATTCACAGTGACTTTAAATGTAAATGAAAAACTTTGCGATATTGTTAGGTTTCCAAATAATATTTTTCATGATCATCCATTGCATTTTTACAGTAAATTCCTTGCTTATTCACAAGCCTAGACACTTGGATTTGGCCTAAAAAATTGAGCTGCGCTGGGTGCACTGACTTTCTGTTTCCATGGCAACAGAAAAGTTACTTAAAATGCTCGAACAGGTACCATATTTTCAAAATGGATAGTGAGATACCTGAAATTGATTCCGTGAAAATTTCATACAGCTACTTCAAATAGAAAGGTCTGCCAAAAAAATTGGTCAGAACTTTTGGGACACCCCTCGTACCAGATATTCCTGAGACAAATAAACGCCTCTTTCTGTTGCAGCTCTTCTGAGTATATGTATCCAACTAATGTCCCTGTCTTCATGCTATAAACCAAGTCTTTTCGGATGGACACCTCGTCGTGCAAGAGACCACATAACGGTAATGCCCCAGCAAGTAACAAATGTTCCTGAGACAAATAAACACCTCTTCCTGTTTCAGCTCTTCGGAGCATATGTATTCAACTAGTGTCCCTGTCTTCACGCTATAAACCAAGTCTTTATGGATGGACACCTCGTCTCACAGGAGAGCCGCATAAGGGTATTGCTCCAAGGCAGCCTGTTCGCGGAGGGACTGAATGACATGTGGCTGGAAGCCTTGGCACTACCTTTTGCAGCTCTTTGGAGCATATGCATCCAACTAGTGTCCCTGTCTTCATGCTATAAACCAAGTCTTTATGGATGGACACCTCGTCTCACAGGAGAGCCGCATAAGGGTATTGCTCCAAGGCAGCCTGTTCGCGGAGGGACTGAATGACATGTGGCTGGAAGCCTTGGCACTACCTTTTGCAGCTCTTTGGAGCATATGCATCCAACTAGTGTCCCTGTCTTTGCGCTATAAACCAAGTCTTTTTGGATGGACACCTCGTCTCACAGGAGAGCCGCATAAGCTCTTTGGAGCATATGCATCCAACTAGTGTCCCTGTCTTTGCGCTATAAACCAAGTCTTTTTGGATGGACACCTCTTCGTGCAGGAGAGCCACGTAAGGGTATTGCTCCAAGGCAGCCTGTTCGCGGAGGGACTGAATGACATGTGGCTGGAAGCCTTGAAATTACTCCCATGTAGTTTTGAAGTGTGCTCTCCTCTAAAAAAGAATTTCTCAGGTTCTTCAACTTATGGATTGTCCTTCTTCAAGTGTTTTACAGAAGACGAATGTCAAGTGCTTCCAGAATTGGACTGAAATGTTCCTTGTGAGGTCATATCCCTATCCTTCCCTATCTTTTCCATACTATTCTTCATTACTCATATGCAGTTAATGACGTCATACCCTATACTTTCAATGCTATTGAAACGAGTCACCTACTGATCCCCATCCCTCATCAGTGAGGTCACAAGTTACCCAATGACAAAATTGATACTTCACTTCAATGTATTTGATAGGGCTTGTTGGAGGTCACTGGTCTCCACTAACAGCTGAATGTAAGTACTCGTAGTTCTTTTACTGTAACATCTTCCACTTTTGCTGCGGTTGTATCTGGTACAAGATATATTAAATTACATAATCTTGTGAGTTTTTTGCGGGCCTAAATCAGACAATCTGCACGAGTCAGTTTCTTTTTTTTGTGCTTCTTTTGAGGGAGGATTTTGAACCTTAACATAACCGTATCTTGTCAGGGAAGTTTTAGAGAAAATCTCATGAGCATTTTACTTCCTAGCCTTAAGCAGGTGTGAACAATCTCATCCAAAAGAAACTTTAGAAGTAGTACAGCAACTTTTGGAGGGAGGGTTGGTCTAGTGGTAGCGTGCTGTACTGCCAATCGCTGGGTCTAGGGTTCGAACGCAGCTCTTGCCGGGTCACCTAGGCCTATGTTGGCCGGCACTTTCAATCATCCTTTGCCTCATTGCCGTGTCCTCCTCCTGTCCTAATTAGCCTACCTAGTGCGTAAATACAGGACGTACGAAGCTCCACTCATCCATCCATCCATAGTACAGCTACTTTTCTAATTCTTGAAATGATACTGAAGAAGAACATCAGCCCAGTTTGTCAAGCATTTAAGCATCCTTGTGACACTTTGATGACAGAAAATGTGTCATGCAGTAAAAGGCAAAATAGGCTTTGAATATGAGAGACTAGACAGGTAAAAACATGTCCTCTGGCTGTCCTGATTAGTCTATCATTGCATTTAGACCGGATGGGATGCAAAGCCCCAATCATCCATCATTGATTCAAAAGTCTAATCTCTACAGAGAGGTAGAAAATCTTTCGGTAGCCGTAAGGAACCAGTATGCGGTACCTATATTTTGTACAATCCCACCTCTCAGTCTACAGATGTGGAATCACCATCGTTTAAGTATACACAAAACTGTCACCCTTAATTACGATCAAAACTACCCGCAAATGCAGCATGATTTGGAAAGTGAGGTATTAATAGGAGGAATGGAGTAACCACTCCAATGTTGCATAGGGACTTGGAACATAGCAAAGGCAAGGGTAGAAAAATTTACAAATATAATATGTTATCTGATGGGTGTCACCTGAATAGATCTGCACTATTGAAATGCAAAAATTCTATAATGATTGCCTATGGGAAAAATAAGAACAGGCTGAGGTAATGTCGAGGTCGCTGCAGACCCTTCATAAAAGTTCTGTTTCTTACGCACATGTGATGTATATAGTCTTGCACAAAAACTTATGTTCATTCAGAACCAAATTTATAACTTAAAATTGCAAAAAAATTGTTATAAAAACTATGATGCTGTGTCATATAGCCTCGACTATTGGAAGAGATGTATGCAGAACCGGGTTGTGGTCGCTACAGACCCACCATTTATTTTCTGTTTAAATCTCAATCCAAGCGGTCTTACTGATGCAATTGCTCAGTTATTCATGTTACTTTGATTTTACATTACTTATTCGTATTGATGAATGTAATATAAGTTATCTTATTTCTTGTTTTTGTGCAAGCTAATATATATATATTGGAGGTTGAATTATTGTTTTTGCTTGTATTGTTGATTTATATGAGGTTTTGGGGTACATACCATATCAAGTAGCATTCGAGCCACACTGCCCATTCATAGTTAAATAGACTGGCCAATTACAGAACTTAGTCATTTGACACTCGTATTAATGAGCCAATTTACCAGACGCATGCGCAAAACCATCAGATTCTACTCCCAAGCAGTGTGAGCAGTCACAGAAGAGCCAGCTCGAGAGAGGCCAACAACCATCGGTTTCGGCCTAAACTGTCTACAAGTCTACAAGTAAAATTCTGCAGGTTTTGGTTTGTTTTTCCCACCAGAGGGCTGTCATCCACAAGAGTAGATGGTGCTGCTCCTTGTGGACAATCTGATGATTAAAATGGAATTTGTGTCAGGAAAAGATGTTTAAGTGAATACACTGTCCAAGGTTGATTATTATTCGAAGTCTCTACAGGCATCAGTAGAAAACAAGAGTAATCTAATCAGTAAATCAATAAAGTATATAGAGTGATCAAACAAGTACAATGCATCAGTTTGCAAGTACTCATCTCGATAGGACAGTTTGTTCTTGACCCCTTCAAATGCAAACGTCACTCTCATCTCATCCTTGTGTTATTCCATGTCATTTGCAAGCAGCTAATAAGGGTGAAGACCTTCTGCAACAAATTCAGAATATCCAAGCAAATCTCTGAAATCTTGTCGATTGTGCATTCAGTTGCTACAATTATCTATACCCTGCAGAATGGAATAGAGGAACCTCTTGGTCTGGCAGTATATGGGCCACCACCTAGTATGATTGGCATTTCGATAATCTTCTGAATATCACACTCCAACTGACTCTCTTGCTAGTTGTTTTTGAATATAAGTTACTGTTAAGTGCCGTTTCCATAATTGACTGAAAATTATTGAAATACAATTTTTTTTTACCTTGAAGTAAGCGATGTCTCTATTTCTTCATGTCTTCTGGCTTGCACCTAGGCTCAATCTTTTGATTTTGAGAGGAAGAATTGTTATTCAGCTTTCTTTGCATTACTATGTGCCTTCATTTTGATTTGGGTAGTAGTATTCATTTTGGTGAGATTATAAATAATTGCAGTGTCGTATCTTGCACTCTTCCCTATAATCGAGATCTTAAAATGAATAAATAGGAAAATTAAAGACCATTGATCGCTGTTAAATTGCTTTATTTCATTAAATTTTATTGAGGGAGGTGACAATCGCTGGGTCCAGGGTTCAAATTCAGTTCTTGCCAGGACACCAGCCAATATACACTCACCAGCAAAAAGAAATGCAACACTTCTATTTCGTTTGGCCAAAAACATTTAAAAATATGGACTGAAATCAAATGTTGCGTATTTCTTTTGCTGGTGAGTGTATGTTGGACGGCGGTTTCAGTCATCCTTTGCCCATTGCCGTATCCTCGTCCTGTCCTAATTAGCCCATAAAGTGCATAAATACAGGACGTAAAGCCCCAATCATCCATCCTAATTAGCCTACCAAGTACAAAAATATGGTTTTGGATGCAAAGCCCCAATCATCCATCAGTGTAAAATTCTGCAGGTGTTGGTTGTTTTTCACACCAGAGGGCTTCATCTACAAGAGTAGATGGTGCTGCTCCTTGTGGACAACCTGAGGATTAAATGGATTCCATGTCAAGAAAAGATGTTTTTACAAAACTGCTATCCATAGTTGATTATTGTAAGTCTCGTAGTATGTGCGACAACTTGGAAAAATATACTCGATTATAAAAGTACGCCTGTACCTACCTAAGTGTAAAGCATTCTAATTGAAATCAGGCTGTCTCAAGATCCCTCATTGCCGTGTCCTCCTCCTGTCCTAATTAGCCTAGCGAGTGCATAAATACAGGACATAAAGCCCCAACCATCCATCCATCCATCTGTCTCAAGATCAACTGATGACATTATATGAGAGAGCCTTAAAATTGTTTAAAAAGACAGAAACTATAGGGGACTGTAATGCTCTCCAAATTTTTGACACTGATACGCGTATGTCACTGAGACAGTGTGAGACACTGACAAAGGACTGTCTTTTTGTGCCCAGTGGCTTGACAATTTACCATTATGTCGCGGGATTTGGCTGTCAAAAGTCAACTGGTACTATTTGTCATTGACAGGTTAAGTATCTAAGTAAATGCAATCAGCTCAGTATTTTTTATTCTTAAAAAGTGCCATATTCTTTACAGAATTTCGGAGAGTGTTTTATCATTTCTATTCTAGACATTGTGTAATATTTGCCATTCTTAAGTTTTGAATTGGGCCCTGGGAGTTGCATTGGTAAAATTAGTGTTATGTTCCTTTAAATGGCGCAATTTCACAAGGTGTAATAATTTTGCTAAGCACTGCAAATGTAAGGAATACCTTTAAAAAAACAAAGCATGATATTTTTCCATTTTGACATCTATACTTTATTAACATGTAAATGAAGAGTAAATTGACATTAAATGGCTTATGACATTATCAATTATGAAATGACACATAAATAACATGTAAAATATATAAATATTATATACAACAATGATATATATAAAGAACATTTTGGTGCTAAGCACTTTTGTATGTAAACAATATAGATTGCACATAATGAAAATTGGACATTTTGAAAACGTTTAAATATTTGAACACATTTTTGTGAATATCGTAAAGATAGACAATATAAATATAAATGCAATTGATGATAAATTGAACTTTTTATTGGTAAATGTAATTGTAAATTACTTACTTTATTTCCTTGATTTACATTCATGTTTCACAAATTTATATTTACAAAATATATACACAAATGGAATGAATGAAGAAATGTATAAATATGACTGATGAAAATGAAATGTGAAAATGTCATATAGAAACAGATGTATAAGATCAACATATAATAATTCAGTTCAAATATATTTGAGTGTAAGTTATTGTTAAAAATTACAATATATTCAGATTTTTGTTGAAATGAAGAAATGAAATGAAATGAACAAATAATTTCTGATGAATTAGAATTGATTTGACACAATCGGACACGTTATTTGTAACGAATTGTCAAACAAGACATTTTAACCATTTAAATTTTAAGCAATTAAATTATTCAATTAAAAAAAAGGTTGTTACTTTTATTGAAAATCCTTGTTTCAAATAGTACAAACTGCTGGAATCAGGTACATTTAATTCATATTTAATTGGAATTTAATGAATTTTTACATTCGTTTTAACTTGATTTGAACATGTCGCACAGTAAACGTTCGATTGGAATGCTTCCGATTGTTCGTCGGAAGAAAATGTCTTCCAGGATTCTCGGAGAGACGGTACGAAGAGCGGGAAGAAGAAGAAGAAGTTTGCCAAAACGCACCTAGAATAAAATAAAAAAGGATTGAGAATTGTATTGTTTGTCAATTTATTTGGAGAGTGCTTTCTCCTAGATTCCATCATTTATTTTTAAATTCTTATTTTGTTTCAGTTGATCTACCTATCTATTACATGTAGTCTGTCTTTCTTTCTTTTTTTCTATCCATCTTTCTATCTAGTCATAAATCTATCTGGTCATCAATCTATCTAGTCATCAATCTGTCTATCTAATGATCAGATAAGCCTGTCTGTCTGAATGTGACTCATGGATTCAAACTCTGAATGTATGACTTGGTTGGCAAGTGTGAATTTTGCAATACCTAAAAAGTATAGTCGCAACAATACATGAATAACTGAAACATAATATTTCAATAATTCTACGTATAATTATTCTGCCTCATTTAATTCTAACAGTCTTATTCAATCTCTCCTTGTATGGCAATGCCAGTACCATTGGTAACATTAAAACATTTGACAACTAGAACTGGAACCGCAACAGGTCAAAAGACAGCCTTTCTCTGTTTTGGATGTAAGCTGTTCCTGTTAGCCCAGGCCAAAGGCTCTGTCGGTAGTATATTGTCACTATTAGTGACAAATAAGCTGGTAGCCTGAATAGATATTATTAGATAGATAGTTAGTTAGATAGATAGATAGATAGATAGATAGATAGATAGATAGATAGATAGCTAGATAGATAGATAGATAGATAGATAGATAGATAGAAAGATAGATTGATGTATTGATAGATAGATTGATTGATACATAAACTTAATTCCATGAGGGTAATATTATTAATACGGTTTAAGAAACCTACCTTATTGCTTGGATATTGTGTCAGGGTGTATTCACTCAGCATGAGTTGAGCTTGGTCTTGCAGTGTCTCCACCTGGCTGCAGTCTCTCAAACCACGCACCTCTGCAAAAAATTAAATTTATTAACTTAATTATAAAGTTGCTACACTGCAGTTAGTTATCTGTAGAGTTGAGGGTACACAATAAAACAGAGTGAAATTGATATATCCTTGAATAGGGGAGAGTTCTTCCTTGAACCAAGGGAAGGCACAGGGAATATTAGAAGACCAGACTTTGAACAGAAATGGAAATAAACCCTGCATGCCATCATTTTAATATTAGGCCTGTTGATAGATTTGTTGTAGTTTAGAAACACAAAATTAACAGAATGATTTTTGTGTTAATCTAGGTCTTTTATAAATAAAACTTTGTGATCATTTATTAGAGTGAATATATAGTAATGGCGCCAATTCAATCAGTGTGAAAGCAGACGACTAGATGGAACAAAATGGAAAGACAATTGAGAGAACGCAGCACATGGTGTTCACGTGGTCTCCAATTGGTTTCCAATTGGTCCCCTAGTGGCTGTGGTGTTCTCATTGTGATCAATTGTTCATGGCACGTCATCTGTTGTTCTCTTGTTCCTTAATCTGGTCAATTATCTATTTCTTTGATGTGTTAATTGAGTGAGCAGACGAAAAGATTTGATCACAACAGATCAGAGATTGCAGTGCAGGCAAAATCGAATGTAGCCAATGATTTAATGTACGAAACTGAAGATTGAGGGAGCATTCGATTCGTTCACCCCAGTGAGCCCTGCAACGTCTTGTGAAAATTGCTTGTTTGATCTTCAACCACAAGTATCGATGCTTTGTACTCACGAGGGGAGAGATAATGATCTTTTCGTGTGGTGTCTCAGGATGTTGAGTGGAGGTGTTGGAGAGAAAAGTGTAAAAGCAACTTGTATTTCAACACAGGACTAAATGGACAAAGCCTATGTATAGATATATTTTTTTAATTGTTGCCAAAATCTGTGTTTTGTTCTTATCATATTAATCTAACTAAAGTTGTTCTGCTTTTGTTGTTTTTTTTAGCAATGCCACAAAAATGCCTTTTGAACCCTTTGCTAAGTTTCAAAAATTCAAAATATATAATAGTGGAAGTATATAGACTGTATTTCTTATATGACATTTTGATATTATATAGATTATAGACCAATTGCTAAAATATGCTCTCCAAACAATTAAGACAAAATTGGTTTTTGAAATACCAAAGGGTTTTTTGTTTAGAAAAATTGGTATTCCAAAAAACTTGAGCTCTGTAGACATTTCCAAAAAAGTCAATTGGAATTACATGGAAGGACAAGCCTAAAAACCAATCAGAGTTTTTGTGTAAGATTTAGTTTTTAGAGTGTGGCTGTAGTTAAAATACAGGATCAATTAGTGGCTCTCATCTCATTGAACTAACTCAGTACCTGCCTTAACTCCAAAGAACTGCCTTCAATGGACTATCTGTTTTATACTTTCCTGTGCTGTAGCAAGTGGAAAAGTAGAACTCTTTCTCCAAATTCTTCCATCAATTATGGATTTATGTTGATCTGAAAGTTGCTTAAGAAACTGTTTCAATCTCTCTTTTGGAGTCTCTTATTGAGTCTCTGTTTGAATCTTCTATAATCTGATCAATGATCTGTTGATGCATGTGTTTGGGGCTTGATGTTCTCTTGAGCTATTCATCAATCATCAAACACTCTCTCTTTTGAAATCAAATGGACCATAGATAGAACAGATAGACAGACAGACAGACGTTGTCAGTATTGCTTGGTTCAAGAATAATCCAAGACTGGCGTGCACAGTGTGTTTTGAGGTTCGGAAGCGTTTGGCTCCTGACCAAAAAGAATGGGCGAAAATCGTTGTTCAGCTCAGTCAAAAGAAACGTTCAAGCCGGTGCCAAAAGGGCATGGATTATTTTGTACATCTTCGAGACCTTTCTTAAGATATCTACAGGGTTCTGTTGGCACTTATTTGTGGTTTCTTTTGGTTGAAATTGGTTATTCTTGGATTTCTTTTGCTGTTAAGCCCAGGTCGACAGATTAAGTCGACGGCCGTATTGATTAGTTCCCCCCTTAAACACAAGGGGCGCCACAGTATGGGTAATCAATACATCAGTGGATTCAGCGGTCCAGGGCAGGTTGATGGTTTGAGCTGGTGGTCTAAGCTGGTTCTTGAGAGAAGAGATTGAAGAGGGGGGGGGGGGTTGTTAGGGAAAAGGAGGCCACAGAGGTTGGATTGTAGTCTACCCTGGAAATTTTTGATGGGACCAATAATAAACATATATATATTCCTGATCCCGTGGCGACTAACTGGCTTATACCATGAGACAAATGCTCAAACATTACAAAATATTGCAGAAAAACTGGTCAAATAAGAATATGGGACTTATTGCAGCAAAATACTGGCTTGTGATTGGCTAGAGGTGTCAAATTGTATAACAACAAAATTCGACTTACCAGATTTGAACAACACCAGAGCTTTCAAACAGGCGAATTCCGTGGCATCAACTCTTAGACCATTGAACCGGGAGAGGACGTCTTGAAGAGCCCGGATCTGGGCGATCAAGCTTGAGGCTTTCTCAGAATGAGATTCTATCGACACTCCGTGGGCAGCTAGGATGGCCGCTGAAAGAGAAATGGGGAAAAGACATTCTATAGTGATGTAATTTGAAGAATATTATGTTACTAATTATAACTCATGAAGTTGATGTAATAGATAGTCCCAGACTCCCAGATAGATATCAGTCATAATAGATTTAGAGATATCTATAGGCCTGGACAGATAGACGAAGGCTAAGAGAAGAGATAAATAGAAATTGATGGGACTGATTTTAAAGGACAACCTCCAAAAAAAAAATTACTGTCGTTTCGCTATGTATACATTTGTGTTTGGTTGCGGTTGCATTTGTAGGTATTTGATACTTCATAAGTGCAGAATGTTGGCAGCTAGGTCATACATGGCAAGTTTGAATGATATTAATTTGGCTCATAGGACATGTTGAGGAATAGATAGTGCATATGGCATGAAGATTGACTGATTTAATGACCTACTGATTGATTCGTGCCATAATTAGGAGGCTGTGTTTGTTACTGGACTTATGACGACGCACGAAAGAAACCAATTAGAGAATGTAGCTATACGTGAATTATATGTGGTTTTAAAATAACAATGTTCAATAACCATATTAAATTTCATTTATCTTTTTACGAAAGTCTTACCTAAATCAATAGGCAACGACCACTGTGCAGAACTCAACATGAACAACTCGGCCCAAGATTCCTCCAATAAAATAGCCTGGTCTCGGAATGGCAGCTGCAGAAATGATGGGATATTCCTGGCCCATTTGACTGACATAAAGAGAAGCCTGGAAAAGAAGATACACAATTTAGTATTTTGGTTACCAATGGAGATATTTATATCTAATGAAAATGTGATTAAACATTTCAATTTAAAGTTTTTCTTTGTTTCTGAGGTTTGTTTTACTGGTCTAGTGATTTTTCAAACATTGAAGTAATCCAAAAATGTTTTAAATTCGAAAATGTTCTTTTGAAAAAGTTGCATTATTTTTTACATTTATGAAAATTACTCTTTAAATCATCATCCTAGTCTTAATATATTATGCCTATTTCAGATTATTATAGTATCAAACTCAAAAGGTCGAGAAATAAAATTAGAAACAATTTAGTCAATTTTAAATTAAAGCAGAATGAAAATCAACAAATTAACAATAATATCTTCTAATTTTTCAAATTCATAAAATATTAATCAAAAACACCCTAAACCATCTTATCAACAAAAAAATGATAAACTTAATATAATGATTATTAAACAAATTATATGATTGCAAAATAAATGGAAACTATGTATAATTTTATTAAAGGTACGAACTGACTAAACTGGTTGATATAGCTGTAGTGACGATACCTAGCAGCAGTTTCGTAAATATTTTCTGTTGCAGCAGTGATATAGGCTGCTCCATGGTCCATAACTGGGGTTGGCATGTGTATAGGGGGGTGTGGTAACCCGGATGCTAACCCAGCATGTCCTGCTGACGTCATCAAATTGTGTGCACTGTGCTGTCTTGATTCTGACATGGATGAGTCTGTAATAAAAAGGAAAATTATAAGTTAAAAAATATGTGATTAAAGTAACAACTGGCAGGCCTATGACCTTGTTATATTGTTAACTATTTCAATAGAATGCTACTAACTCAGCGTTAGTTGACAACCTCATAGGCCTATAGGTAGAAGGCTTTTCCAAAAAGCCGGGCAGACGTCGAACCACCGACAGGTTCTAGTTTTTTTTAAAATCTCTTTGAACAGGCAGCTGCCAGCTTTTCCATTTTAAAAGTTTTCTTGAAATCACTTCAGTCTAATTTTATTTAAAATGAAGTTCACCCTGCCAGGTAGGCCTATAAAATACAATTAACTTGATCTTGAAATGTTCTACTGTAAATATTGTTTGGCAATGTGGAATGTTTGAAATTTAATCGGATTTTGCATTAAACATTATGTACAGTTTATTCCTATGATTTGATTTTATTTTATTTTATTCAACAGCATCAACAAAGTACAATTGTAAACAATGAGGCATAACAATAATAAATAATGAGGTAATAAATAATGAGGTGTAACAACAATAGATATAAATGAGATGAAATTGTACAATGATAATGATGTTAGGATAGCCCACGAAAGTTCTGAAACTTATTTCCAGCGGGTCCAGTTAAATGACAACACAAAATGATACAGCGACCTGGAGAGTTAGATGACTAGACTGATTAGGTATTTACAATACATATATACAAAGATAAATAAATTGGCATTTACACTATGTACAAAGACTAATTAAATGTCGTTTACACTTGTTTTTGAAAGATTGATGTTCTTCATTATTCTTAATGTTATCTGGCAGTGAATTCCATGCTTTGACTAGATTAAATGAGAAAGAATTTGACACAATAGTATCATTAGACGATGTTGGAATTTTGAAGTTGTAATTAGAATTTCTTGTTCTGTACCTATGGACATCACTTGCACGAGTAAAGTTACATAAAAGATATTCAGGAGTTTTGAAAGTGATACAATTTGTGAACAATATTTAGCCCAAGTTGTTTAACTCTATTTTTAATGTTGGTACAATTGACCTGCTTGAACTCTAATTGACCTATATGTTCCCTGTTGCCTTTGGCTAAGATGAATCTGAACATTTTGTTTTGTAGAACCTGTAATTTATGTTTTAGATCTTGAGTTAAATTATAGTACCACGAAACACAGGCGTAATCCATTTGACCTTGAACCAAGGCCATACTAAGAATTTTTCGAATATCTCTCGTCAAAACTTTCCTGTGCCTGTATAAAAATTTTAGCCGTCCATTTGCTTTTTTGATTATAGAATTAATACATTCCTTTCCTGACAGGTCATTATCCATGATTGAGCCAAGATATTTCAAATTGTTTTTGCCAACAATTTCAGTATTTTGAATTTGACTGAGAAAGACGGAACTTGTTTGATTTTATGTTTAGAGGCAAACAGGATGGCTTCACATTTACCAGGGTGAAGAGATAATTTATTCTCAATGAGCCAGTGATTGACAGCTTTTAGTTCAACAGCTAATTTCTTCTCGATAACCTTGGGATCTTTATCTGCATGTATTATTATGCTGTCATCTGCATAAAGAATAAGATTGCTCTCAGTAGCGATCTCCATGTCGTTACAATAACATAAATATAATAGTGGACCCAGTAAGCTGCCTTGTGGGACTCCACATTTGATATTTTCTGTCTCCGACTTAACACCATTTGCAATAACAATTTGAGTTCGTCCAGTTAAATATGAGCAAAACCATGAGCTCTCTACACCAATGAGTTCGAGTTTTTCACATAAAATTTGATGGTTTAATTCAAATCTCAGATAATAAACTGACCTAATTTGTGTCCATTGATGATGCAATTTTTGGCGCCATTTTCTTTGTTTTTGTCGTCTGCTTTGTCACATTCTTCGTTCTTGATGTTGCCACCAGGTGAAGTTGATGCCCTCTCTTTGCGCATGTCTGCTTCTTGTAATGACGTCATGAATTCAGGTCTTTTGGGGTCAGAGGCGATGTGGAGGGCTGAGGGGGTGAATAGATGAGGGTGGTACCCCAATTCTGGGGTTAACCCCACTGGAGGACTGTACTGGTGGAATTGGGAGTATTCGAGTCTGTGAAAGAAAATAAGGAATTGGTTAATATTGTGAAAATGTGTAAAATGTACACCTATAATGGAAGGGATGGGAATGTGTTATCGACAGTGAGATATTATCACATGACCATCATGTTTATCCAAGCAGGGAGGACTTGGTAAAGGTGTCATTTTGGTAATTTTCTTTAATAATGGTATGCCGATCAATCGTATATAACTGCCATCTGTTTTATTTTGTGCCAAGGGTTTGCTGCCGCGCGGCTTATATTGAACATAATTTTCGACTCACCTTGCTCTGTCCAGAAAGGCAGGAGGAGGAAAGGGAGGGTGTAGTTCCATTCCTTTGTCGTCTTTGCCATGCATGTCTGGACTGTCTCTCTTGTATTGGTAACAACGTGGGGCTCGCTCATGTTGGACTGCTGGAACCCAAAAGGCACAATAAACAAATGTTAATATGAACTGTTACTCTTAAAAGTTATAGAAAATGATAAATGATGGTTAGATTTTGTATTAGAAATCATTTCGAATGAGTAGGGCTGTCATCAATGTCATTTCCTAGTTTCATGAATTATTTGTACTGGTGATGTTGGAAAAATAAATGATATATCTATCTAATGTCTAATAAAGTGCCAAGTGATAACTGAAAATCTGGAATCAGTAGAACAAAGAAAACTTGTTGAATTGGCTTTGACCAAAGTTTGTTTTTTCATTGTTGTCCATTGAAATTGTGCCACTTTATGTGAAAATATCAACAAGCAAAAGCCAAAAGGATGTTAGTGCTTCATAAAAAGTCGATATGGTCCTATATAATTTAAGCCAACCACAGCCACTGAAAGATGATGGATTAGCTGCAGCCAGCTCATGATGCCTCTCAGCCAGCCCATTTTTGGACGACAGTACATAGGCTATGCCCAAATTGAATGGGCTTTTCTATTAGTCCTATATAACTAAGACCCCATAAGATCCATGTAAATCACTCCAAAATGCCTCACAAACCTCTCCAATTGAATGATAACAACAACCCTAGATAGATCAAACAGCAGAAAATCATGCAATACCATGGAATAGTAACAAGTGGTACTTAGTCGCTGCCAAAACATGCTCTCATAAAATTGACTTTTTTGTGGCAACCCCCTTCAACAAATAGACACAGTCACATAAGGCCACCTTGAGATACCCCAAATTTTCCCAGAATTGACTTTTGTCATTCTGACTAAGTTAGTTTTCTGACCAAGTTTTTCTGACTAGCATGGCCTCTTTTATGTGGGTTTCTTTAATTTTAAGGGTTGTTTTTGTCTCATTTTTTTTCGGTGTTGTTTGTTTTGCATGTTTTTTCGTTGGTGTTTTTCTTTGTTTTTGTTTTTCTCTGAAAGTACCTAGATTTTTTTTTGGTGGTTTTGCCGGCTTGGAAGATGAGATATCTTCTCACTTTTATGACACAGAAATTATTTTTTCTTTGTGTATATGCATGCATAGGCCTGTGTGTCATTCTACCACAATATTTTTGAATTGTTCAATATATAATATTCGAATAATTCCACTTCCATTTCAGACAAAAGTAGTGTGCTCTGTGAACTCTCTCTCTCTCTCTCTATCAGTGTATTTGGACAGACACCTTCTTATCTTTAGCCCCCCCCCCCTCCTAAATCTGCTCCCCCTCCCCTTTATCAACAGTTCTTCATCGATCTTGTGCCTACCTGTGTATTCTTGACACCTGTCCCACCTGTGGGGTCAATTAAGGTCAGTAATTAAGTATTCTTAAGGCTTAAGTCACTTGTCATTTAAGTGCTTTGATTGTCTGCGACTGGCTTTGTGCAGATTTCGAACCTAATACCTCTTACCCTTCATTAATCTTCGATTTATTAATGAGTGTCAAGTCATTTTTAGTCACCCCCTCCAAAATCAAAGTTTTCTGGTTAGATGAATCTGAAATGGTAGTGGGGGGGGGATTAAAATGAATTTGTATAGGCCTATTAGAAGAGACAAATAAATTATAAACTTTGGAAGGTATAAATATTTATAAAACCAAATTTTTATGGTTCGTTCTGTCAGAAAAAGGTATTATTTTGCATTATAATAGTTATCATGCATGTTGAAGTTCTCTATTAAAATATTGTCATGAACAAGGATGGATATTTTATACTCTTCATGATTTCAGGCTATCCTATCCTATCCTATCCTCTCCTATCCTCTCCTCTCCTCTCCTATCCTATCCTATCCTATCCTATCCTATCCCAAGATCTGAAGTCACAAAGTCTGGTGGCATATCTGACAGGCAAATATCGACACACTGGAAAATGTTCTGAAGCACACGGAAAGAGCTTAAGTTGCGACGCTGTGTCACCAGCGTCAGCAACGTCAAAAGCAGCGACATCAAAGGGCAAACGACGTCTTGGAGGGGCGCCTTACGTTCGCACCTGTGCGTCTCTCGCGTCTTCAAAGGATTAGCTGGCAACTTTTGACATGGGCTTGCAACTCTCACCTTTGACAAAACGTTCACAAACGTCCACAAAACGCTAAAACGCAACGTACTACGCTCTGTAGAGCGTTCTCTAGAGCGTCATCAAAGAGTGCTGGGCGTCTTGACAAACGTCTTGACAAACGTCACAAAGAGCGTCATGAACGTCTCAAAGGGCGTCACAGACGTCTTCAAGCCTGATACAACGTCTTACATTATTTGCCTCATTTCAAACATTCATTCGCCTCAAATATTAATTCTCAATTCCTTTAAATCCAAACTTTTTGAGTTTTCATTCGAAATTGTTCATTCTTGTATGAACCAAATCTCTGTATCAATTTTTTAGATTTTATTCATACAATGTAAATTTCTCTTTGATGATTTCATATAGTTCCTATATCTCTGTAGATTTATTAAAGATATGTGCCTGTATGAAATTGCTGTGGCATTATATTTGATTTATTATTTAGCATATTTAAAATTGTCTTGTACCTGGGATATTATTTACAAATGTAATCTGAAGATATATAGTTCTATCATATTTAAATCTGTTTTGAGTTTTGAGACTATATATGCCCAGCTGAACCGTTCTTATACATCTAGATAGATAGATAGATAGATAGATAGATAGATGGATAGATAGATAGATAGATAGATAGATAGATAGATAGATAGATAGATAGATAGATAGATAGATAGATAGATAGATGTATATAGATTTGTAAGTGCTGCCATCACGAGGGTTTGTTGATGGGATGGAGGGAGAGAGAGTGGGAGTCCTCAACATGTTACATATTTACCCATGTGAGGGATCTTGTACTTGCCCGGTACAGACACTGATACAAGGGGCACCAATTCTCATCCGAACGACATCTAGCTGGGATTTTGCTCATGAAGGTCCACTGAAAATTTCGAGTTCCCCACCTGCATGGCTTCAAACCCATGAAGTATATTAGGCCTATAAGGTCTTTGGCGGAGCAGGCCGAAATCTTAACCACTCAGCTGCGGACGACAGTGTCACAACACCCTTACTTTTGAACTTCCCTTGAAACATTTCCCCAATCTTCAGTCATATTTGATTGTACAAACTTATCGTCTGCTTTTGCACTTGAGCGACACCTAGCGAGGACAGACTAATGACACCACAGACCGCAAAGGATTGTGGGAAGTGAGGACAATGCCACCAGGAGTCTTGTCTGAAGGAGTAAAAGGGAAAGAGAGGGGGGGGGGGGCTGGATGAGATATCAATTTCTCTTAATACACATCTTTTTTTCCTTTTTTGCCCCCCCCCCCCCTCAATTCTTGGAACGTCGGTCGATAACCAGATCATTGTGTTAGATGTCCGTGGGCTTTAATCTGATGTAGCTATCGTGTGTTCTGAAGAGGGGGGGTAAAGGCAAGGGGGGGGGTGTCCGAAGTTGCCAAGTACAGACAGGCAAGGGGGTGGGCTGAATCGATCTGTGTTGGTGCAGCATATATATATATATATATATCAAGAGGCAGGGGATCCTGCTCTCTCCGTCCATGGTTCTTGAATCACGAATTAGTTATTTACAAAGAAGTCAGTCTACCCTCCTGGTCACTTCTTATAGGGTACATATAGAAGAGGGAGGATTTTCTGCCCATTGGGTCCCTGGTTTGATTCCAGGCTGAAGAGGTCTTCTTGGTTTGTCCACATGACCACATCTCCAGGAGGAACTGCATGACAATGATGGCATTTGGAATGGTGAAATCTAAAGCTAGATTTCCTTGTGTATACCATTAATTGTCCAAGCAGGGCTAGCAGAATAGTGAAGCTGTAAAGGCTAAGATAATTATATCAGTGTCAATTCTAGGCCAGTAAAACCCAAACATGGGCAGAAGGTAAAATCACAAAACACGAGTTTATCTCCTCTTCTCATCAATTAGTTTTAAGTGACAAGAACTTGGCTCATGAGTGAGACACTTCCCTTACCTCCATTCTATCAATATATCCCTATATATAACATCTCCAGAGAATGACCTGACCCCCCCCCCCCTCTTCAATTACTCTCTCCCCCCCCCCCCCCCCCTCTTCATCCCATCCACCCATCTCTTTGTTGTCAACACATTTGAGTAACTTATTGTCAGCTTCCATCGTCTCATCTGCTCATCAATGATTTAATGACCTTTACCCCACCGCAAGGCATTCTGGGATTGATTATTAATTGTAGCGGAAACAACAAAAAGAATCGTATCATCTCTGATTTTGTGCAACTGCCCCCCCCCCCCTTCATATTAGTTGGCTAAAAATGTCGTCTGCTCACAAAGTTCGTCTGCTAGCTGTCAATTTTTGGCGCTCTCTAATGTTTTGATCAATTTTGGAGGAGATGAGAAGAGGAGAGGTGAGAGCATAGATAGATAGATAGATAGATAGATAGATAGATAGATAGATAGATAGATAAGGAGGGCCTGATGATTGATGCATTGCAATTTTGATAGAATTTATGGTAATCGAGACAGTATATATAATTATCAAGGGAAGGTTGGAAAAGATGTGACTATATATAGTAAGGAGCATGGTTACAGTCTTTCTTTTGGCCTACTGTTTATCTTTCTCTCTGATTCACTCTTTCTCTCTTTCTCTTTGTCTCTCTTTCTCTCTTTCTGTCTGTCTGTCTGTCTTTTGGTATTTCCCTTTTTCTTGTTTTTGTATTGGATATCACAGACTGGGCATGGAATGTTCCCTATGTTGGCATCATCTTACACTTGTGTTGATGTCCAAATAACCGTGTATGGATATCTGTCACAAGCTGTCATGACAATGGTCAATTGTTTCTCTGGACAATACCAAAAGAACAATGTAAGCTATACACTCATTGCTTGGCTGAGATATCAAGCATATTGAGTAACAGCCTTGGTCTGTGGATTTGGCCATAAGATTTATAAGAAGCAGGCCTATTGACTGTGTCTGTTTCCAAGAGTGAATAATAAATTATATATGTACATGTATACATAGACCTGTGGTACCTCATATTGCTTACTGTGTCTTTTCAATAGACGTGTTCTGGGTTGGATTTATTGTAAAACATTAACTTGCACAGCATACCTTTTCAAAACCACAAAAATTGACCATGCAAGTAGTTGCCTAAGTTGCGGTTACAATTTTAGGTTGTGACATTCTTCTGTCTGAAGTGTAGTAAGTCCGGCCATGTGTGGCGAGTTTGAGATACAAACATACATTCCTTCTGGACGAAAAATATATCTGCACTTATCATATCTATCTATCTATCTATCTATCTATCTATCTATCTATCTATCTATCTAAAGGCACCATTGCATTATTATGCCTAACTTATTGATTTAACAGGCAGAAGAGGAACTCGACCGCCCCCCCCTTTGGATTTCCCTCTATCTCAACTCAACCAAATCTACTACCCCACAACCCCCCCCCCCCCCACTACCAACTCCCCTACTTGCACTAGCTTAACTGAAGGAGATGAACAGTATGCTTAAGTGTGCATGCATTGCTCAGATGAAGGGGGGGGGGTAGTCCGGGTAGAGAAGGGGGAGAACTCCGGCCAACTCAAGTGGCCAGAGCACTTCCCCCCGAGAGCTAAGCCCTCCTTGAACCTGCCCCGGACTCTTCACCAAACCTGAAGGGCTATTTGCTCTTTTCAGCACATGACCACTAAGGTCTAGTTTGACCTGGAGAAAATCTATACTCGAGGTCATTTTATCCTTCATCAGCCAGCATACGACCCTACTAGGGCCATCCTAGAATTAACTCAATGATGAATTGATTTCTGAGTGTTGTTTTTTTCCCTCACAGAATTTGCACATTTGTGGGTGATAATGTAGTGCAGTCCTCAAAACAGAAGTCTTGTGGTTAACCATGGATATCAATTATTTAGCAGAAGAGATGAGAACTTATCACACCATGTCCATATGCCTTGGCAGTTGGCAGGTTTTAACTTTTATTTGGGCCTATATTGGTTCAAGGTAACTTAAATGGTTTGACATAATGATAATCTACTCTACCACTGTCTATGGGAGCTGCAATAGCTGACAAAGATGCAAATGATACATTTTATGAATATACCAACTTTTACAAGCCAATTCAGTGCATGTGAATCAGCCAGTCTTGTTTTATGTAACTGTTTATTTTTTATAGTCTATTCCATAGACAAAGTCCATCGCAACAGATTGTTGGCTGGCCTGTTCAAGCACGAGCCTTTCTCAACTCCCCGGGGAGTATGCAGCCAGGCAACCATATTCACATTATTCACCACAATATTGAATGACTCTACAATCGCCATCACTCTGACTGTAGCCAAGTGCCCATTTATTTACACCTGGGTGGAGATAAGAAAAAGTTATGGAGGATCTGCTCAGTTGCACCATGCCATTGCCAAGACTCGAACCAACTATGAAGTTAATAAGCAGGCGAGCACTTATCTACTAGAGAAACCCCAAACCTTTTCACGAAACAAGGGCGCCAATTCCCGCAGTACTGAACTCGGACTCAATTAGCTATTCAATTCAGAGCATTAAGATGGTTTCTGGATCTTTTAAGATTGAACAATTGAGAAGGCTCATAGCTTTGGTGCAAAGCCTCGAAAAGGAGGTGTTAGTTTGTTGACATTGGCAGAGGTTAGAACTCTGCAGTTTAAGGGCGACTTCTTAGCCTTAAAGTGGCGCATCAATATTCCACCAGGGTGCTCCACCAGTTGTTTATATTCAAGACAGCAATTCTTGGGCTTTCCGGAACCTTTCATCGTCTTTGGCCACTTAAAACTTAGTTCTTATGCAGCCGAGATAAGCTCCTATAAACGTCTCTCAAAGACGCGCCCAATGTCTTAATTTCGTAACCTAGGTGGCGCTTTGCATAATCTCACTGTTAAGCAGGATAATCCCTAGGTGGCAGTGTTGTCTTAGCGCGCTATTTTGCAATTGGCTCCATCTTAGGAGGGTGTTTTCCAGCAACTTCAAACAACAGACATCACATCAGATGAATGCATCATTGCTGTTTGCTGCTAGGGTCATGTTTTTCCCTTTTATCTTTTATTTGAGTGGGATGTCAGCCTAACCTATAAGTCATTTGGCTTGCTTACTCCAATTAAAAGTTATCTGTGATTACTACATTTAGACATTTAGACAGGACTGCAATTAAAAGTTTTCTCTTTGATTTATTTAGTATTTATTTGAATGTATTTAAAGACAGGAAGACAGGGTTGCAATTTCTGTGGTGATTCTTCATTACATGAGTTATACATTTCACAGTCAGCCTAACATCAATTGCTATTCAATTTTTCAAAGAAAATATCAGATTAATGTAGATAAATGGATAGACAAAGGGATAGCTGGATGGACAGAAAGAGATAGACATATACTAGTTTTGGTGGTGGGTTGCGGTTGCATTTTTAGGTATCTGGTATTTCAGGTGTTATAAGTGTAGGGAACTAAGTCATACGTGGCTAGTTTGAATAACATGAAATTGGAAGATAGACAGATGGATGGATAGACAGAAAATAGATAGATATATATATATAGAACTATAGATATAATCTAAAATAAATGAAGAGATAAATAGACAGATAAATTGATAGATAAGAAGATAGAGACATTTGTCTAAATTATTAGACTGATTGACAGCATGATAGACAGCATGATAGAAAGATCTTTACAGATCGAAAGAAAGATAGATAGATAGGCAAATATGTATAAATGCTGGACAGAAAGATAAATAGTATAATAGATACTACAATTTAGATAATGATGCATTGGCCATGGGATAAAGTACACTGTGACCTAAATCAGATCAACTAGGGATATGGGAGGAGGATATTAGGGGTGATTTTATTCAAGCAGGCGCTCTGAACCAGGGTAGGTAAATAGAACGTTGTTGGTAGCGTCAAGACGCAACGTCACCAGCGTCCTGATGTAAACAAATCATCCAAAATACATGGAGGCTGGAAAAAGGATACAGTTATTGACTGGATGGGTGAAATGGGAGCCCCCACACAAGTGATCGTGCATAGATTGAGTGTGTTCTATTGAACTTGCTTCTGTCACCCCCTCTCCCCTCTATCTCCCCCTTTCTATGCAATGCTGAATTGCTGATGATTGGGAAAAGAATGGTATTCATGCTGTTGCAGTTTGTAGAGGGGAGGGGGGAAAGGTAGATATATATTGTAGAAAGACAGACAGATAAGAAATGTAAAATCATTGTATATAGACAGATGGAGGAGGATGGATAGACAGATGGATAGGTGGAGAGGGATGGGCATGGATACATCTATAGGTAGATAGAAAGATAAACGGATAGATGGATAGACAAATGGATAAGTATAGATAGAAAGATAGATAGATAGATAGATAGATAGATAGATAGATAGATAGATAGATAGATAGATAGATAGATAGATAGATAGATTAGGGCTCTGGATGGGGTTTTGTGGCCCTCTGTCCCTTGGCCATTTACTTTTGAATTCCCTGTCCCTCATAGCCTCCATCCATAACTTCAGAGATAGATAGTAGTCCTGATGGACAGACAGGAAGACAGAGGTCGATTGATAGAAAAGACAGACAGAGTCTTTACTTCACGTTTCATCAACAAGATGTCAAAATTTCCTTATTTGATAGGACAAATTTGAGTTTGACTTCTATGAATGGAATTAAAAAGGAAGGTTAAAAAAACGTCTGCCAAACCAGTCAAACATACTTCAAAATTTTCAAGTTGAAATTGAGAAAAAAATATGATCTAAAGGACTGAAAACCCTTCATACTAGATGAAATATCAACAGAAATTTCAACTAAATTTCTCCAATAAGCACATTAAAAGCAAGGCACACATTATTAAGAACATTATTGGCATATGCAATGGTTGAGACAATGAAATACCAGGGAACTTTACAGGTGTTATGGGGTACAGATGACTCCCTTGTTTTACCCCCATTAAGGGGTTAGAAAAAAGGGTGTGTACCCTTCCATTTTAGCTCTTGATTTTTACCCCTTTTTACCCTCATTTCCTCTGATCATTTACCCCAAAATTTCCTGCACTTGAGATCTGGTCATGACATCTTGTCATGATGTCTAGTCATGATATCTCAGGGACGTGTTATGACATCTAAAGAATACAGATCTGTTTTCAAGATTGAAAGATCTGTTTTCAAGATTTACAGTTAGAATTTAACACTAAGTAAATGGAATATGATGATACTAAATGAATTTGATAATATTTAGGCAACAATCTTCAAAAGAATCTAATTGAAAGTTAAGAAAATTGAGAGTCAGAAAAATAAGGAAGAAAATATTCATTTCATAAATTATGAAACTAAACTAAAATTGAAACTTAGGGTTGTACTTCCAAGTGATGTTATTTCTGAAGGATGGTGAACAGGACAAGAGGAAGGAAGGACAAAAGGAAGGAAAGACTAAAAGAAGGAAGAAAAAAAGGGAGGAGAAGATGGAAGAAAGTAAGAGGGGAAGAAAGGAAGGAAGAGAGCAAGGGAGAAGGAAGGTCTGAAGGAAGGGCGGAAGAGATAAGGAAAAGGAAAGAAGGGTAGGACAAAAGGAAGAAAGGACAGAAGGAAGGAAGGACAGAAGGAAGGAGGAAAAATAGAAAGAATTAAGGAAGGGAGAGAAGGAGGAAGTAAGAAAGGAAGAAAGGAATGAAGGAAAGAAGTAAGGAAGGAAATTCTATGATAGCACCTTGCTGGTGGTGGAGTTGCGGTCAGATGTTTAGGTTGCGCATTTGACAGTGTCGATTTTGTAGTAAACTAAGTCATACAGTGGAAGATTGGATAGACAACTTATATATAAGTTATATAACATTTAAGAAATTAAATAATTTTCAAAAATATATTTTGTATCAATACTACTTGAATTATTTCCAAAGAATCATGTTGAAATACAAATAAAAGTAAAACGACTTGTGCTTGAGTGAGGTTAAACTTTGTAGACATGACAAGAGTAGGAAAATCCTTAAATAAACTTTCTTACAAGCCTAAAAACTTGCAAAAAGTGAGAGAAAAGCCTAAAAAAATCACAGAAAAATCATCTGCAAACCTATAAAAACTGGAGATGTTTATTTTCTTTATTCCGAAATCCCATTATGACATTGGCCAAACTGGGGTGGTCCATATTACCCTCAATTGAAACATGTGGGCTATTTACCCCGCCAACTAACCCCTTCAGTTGCACGTGTGGTTTCACCCTAACACTTGTCAGGTTCTCACCCTCATCCGGGCACTCAAAAGGGGTAAATTAAGACCAAAGGGGATTATTATGAACACTGATGAGGTCCATCATAACCACACACGATTGCTAGAATTGCTTGGCCTGGTTGGACTAATAAATTTGGCATGATTATGACTGTCATTATAATATGAATGGGTGTCATTGAGTCAAGATTGAGACTGACAACTGATAGGATAGGATAGGATAGGATAAAATAGGATTGGAAAGGATAGAATAGGATATAGGCTATAGTACTGTATAAGATATAGGATAGGAAATAGGATAGGAAATAGGATAGGATATAGGGATAGGATAGGATAGGATAGGATAGGATATATGACATGATATAGGATAGGATATAGGATATGATATAGGATAGGATATATGATAGAATAGCATAGCATAACATAGAATAGGGAATGGGATATAGGATAGGATAGGTTAGGATAGGATAGGATAGGATAGGATGGGATAGGATAGGATATAGGATAGATTATAATTAGATCAGCTGAAAATAATATGATAAAATTGATGAGATAAGAAGATATACGAGATGAGAAAGTTAATAGAATATTGTCTCAAAACTACTTAAATGACCCATGCATGAAGAGAGGCTGAAGCTACTTGTTTGAATCCATTACAATGTGCTCTCTTTTCAAGTATGGTATATCAGCATAGGTGATTAATAATTTACTATTTTGCTTCAAAAAGGAAATTTGGTCTGAAATTGAATCCACTACCACCCATCTCTTGCAACTGTAATTTAGCATCACCTTGTGAAATCTGCACCAGTTGACTTCCCCCATTGATTAATTTGCAAATAATCCAAAATGACTGTATTTGTTCAAAATGACAAAGCTGAGAAAATGCCAATATGAAGCTGTGAATAGTTTATGAGTATCAGTTTGTGCAACTAATGGTCCTATTGATCTTCAGGCAGTCTCAATTGTGATTTTTTTGCTGCAAGGAGAGGAGAGGAGAATGAGAGGAGGAGAAAGAGAGAGGAATGGTTAGAGGAGAAAAAGAGGAGGGAGATAAGAGAAGAATATGGGAAAGAGGTTAGAATAGGAGGAGGAAAAGAAGAGAAAAGGGGAAAGAAGGAAAAGAAGGGAAAGGGAGAAAGACAGAATCAGAGGAGAAACAGAGAGGCAGTTGAGAAAGAAGAAAGAAATAGGATGAACAGAGGAGAAAGAAGGAGATGAGAGAGAGGATAAAGAGTTGAAAGGGAGCGCGAGAGGAGAAAGAGGAGAGAGAGGAGAAAGAGAGAGGGGAAAGAAAGGATATAAGGCAGGAGAAAGAGAGGGAAGAGAGGGAAGAGAGGGATCAGAGAGGAAGAGAGGGATGAGAGAGGGAAGCGAGAGGGAGGAGAGAGGGAAGAGAGGGATGAGAGAGGGAAGAGGGAGGAGAGAGGGAAGAGAGAGGGAAGAGGGAGGAGAGAGGGAAGAGGGAGGAGAGAGGGAAGAACGTGAGAAGGAAGAGAGAGGAAAAGACGAACAGAAAGAGAGGAGAGAGAGAGAGAGAGGGAGAAAGAGAGGAGAAAGGGAGAGGAGAGGGGGAAACAGATAAGAGACAGGAAAGTGAAAAGAGAAAAAGAGAAACGAGAAAGAGGGAGGAGAAATAAAAGATAGGAAAGGAGAAGAGAAGGTGGGGGGAAGGAAGGGGGGGGGGGGTGAAAAGAAGGACTTAAGGTTGGCACATCACTAGCCAGTGTGGGCTCTTTTATTAGCTACTGGCACTGCGGTGTGCAAGATCTAAGGTTAATAAACTCTACCCTCGGTTCATTGTGGTCAATCATTATTCATGAGGACTGGACAAAAACCAGAATCTGATGCAAACTGCTGCAGCTCAAAACAGATCCAAGTTGACAGGATCCAGACCCCCTATAGCTCACAACCCCCCCCCTCTCCCCCCTCCCCCCCTGTCTCCCTCCATCCTTTGGCTTCGATCATTACCAGGAGGCCACGAGGGGCGAGGGATAAATCCCCCGGAGTTGGCAGGCCCCGTTCAAGCCCCTTCACCTTTTGGCCCCCCGGCCTATAAGTCCTCTTCCGCCTGGGAACTGAACAGCTGGACTCCGGCATTTGGGGCCTGCCACGACCCGCCATCGATCAGTGGCCAGCTCCGCAAAGATCGATCGCTGAAGCCGGAGCCCCCCTGCCCCCTGCTCTCGGCTGATGTGTGTGCTCAAGAATTGTGGGGGGGGGGGGGGTTGAAAGGGGGGGGGTGAGTATATGTATATGGAGATGGAGAGATGGTGAAGAGATGGTGGTGGGGGGGGGGGTTGGCCTGTGCATCAGTTCATCAGATTTTTTCTTCGGAATAAGATATAGAGGTGATGGGGGGGGGAGTGTAATCAGTGTATAGTGGTGTTTATAACATCCTCACCAATACATCGAGCAAGAGGTTGGAAGCAAGGAATCGGGAATAAAGACAGGTAGAAGGATTAGACTCTTTTATGACAAACTCTAACAAATTATAAATATCATGCAAAAAAACCTTTTTCGGGTTTTCGGCTTGTCCTCCATAGCATTCTAATTGGTTTTGTGCATAAATGAAGTAGGTTTTTGAGCAACCGAACTTCTATGCAAAAGTAAAAACTTGGTATTTCAAAAAATCTAATTGTTTAGGGTGTTTGACAGAACTCCTAGACCAATATACTGATAAATGCTCGTTTGAACTGATATCAAATAGCCATATCATGAAGTATACAACAAATATGCATTTTAACGTTTTTAAAAGATGTAGGCCTACCCTCCTTCTTTACACCAGCACCCCCCCCTCCTTCCAAACATTTGCAAACCCAAACACACCAGGAATTTGTGTGTACTTATTTGATTAGCCCCCCCTCCCCGCCTCCCCCAAAGTAAATCCGACTGTTCTCCAACAGCTCAGAAAATTACGGATTAATGATCCAGGGTAAACGGAACGGAATTGATCAGGACTAGAAATGCATGGACTTGATTGTATGAACAGACAGTGGGATGGATAGAAGAGCAGTACTTCTATTGACAGTTGAATGTCAATGATTTGGAGGAAAACCATGGAAGAAAGACAAGATTTATAAGAAGAAAGGGAGAAAGATTGAGGCTTCAGGTAGAAATGTTAGAGGGGGTGTTGGAAAGATATATATATATGCCTAAGTCTATAGAGAAGGAAGGAAGAAGGAAGAATAGAATGAAAGAAAGAAGAAAGGAGAGAAGAAAGGAAGAAATGGAGAGGGAGAGAGAGAGGAAGGGAGAGAACATATAAGGCACATACAAAGAAGGAAGAAAGGAAGAAAGGAAGAAGAAAGTAAGAAAGGAAGGAAGGAAGGAAGAAAAGGAAGGAATGACAGGAACGGAGGTACATGGGATGTGATGATGGAATATAAGGAAGGAACAAGGAAGAAAGAAAGGGAGAAAGTAAGAAAAGGAGGAAGGAGTGAAGGAAGGACGAAAGTGGGAAGAACTACAGAAATTTCAAGTAGCAAGAGCCACCTAAATTAAAGAGAGAAGAACAAAAAAGGAAAGCTACAAAACTTCAACTTCACAAGTTCAAGAAACTAGATGATAAGATTGAAACTGGAAACTTTTCAGTGTCGTCTCTGAGTCTTTGAATGACAAACAAAAACGAGAAATCCAACCACAGTATGACAAAGATCTTTCTTATTTCTTCCGAAAATTGAAAATTGAAATTCCAAAATGAAGTTTACAGAGTCAGATAATCTTGACTTTGATGATTCAATGGACTGGATAAATATATCAATTTCTGATGGAAAGTCATCAAAACACAAATATCTGCAAATAACAACCCCCTGATTCCTGGGGTGGCTCATCTATCTTACCCCTTTTCACCCTCTTGTTCAAATCATTGAGACGACTTCCAATGACTTTTGTTTTTATCAATGAGAAAATGAGACTCCGATCTGTGTTGGAAGATGTTTCAATGTGGGTAATTTGTTTGGTTGTGTATATATAGATGTGTGTCTATGTGTGTAGGTGATCTATCTATCTATCTATTTTTCAAACTCGCTATGTATGACTTAGCTCCCTAGTCCCTACACTCATAACTAACCAAATTCGAGACACCTAAATATTCGACCGCAACCCAGCACAATCAGACAGATGGACAGATCCCAGAAAATTCCAAATCAGTTTGATTTTCCAGGATCTATCTATCTATCTATCTATCTATCTATCTATCTATCTATCTATCTATCTATCTATCTATCTATCTATCTATCTATCTATCTATTCTATTATATTCTATTCTATTCTATTCTATTCTATTCTATCTATCTATCTCTTGTAACCCCACCTCTCCCACCATACTCCAACCTCTGTATTTCACAAACACCCCCTCCCCATCTTAATCCTGTAACCCTATCCACTACATTGACAGCACCAGCCTCTAATTATGCGGCTAAAGAGCTGCCCCGGAGTACCCCTGATTGACAGAACAGATTGACTCTGTTTAGTGCATGCATATGCAAAGCTTGGCAAAGAAGAGCGCCTTGGAGCCACCCTTAAACAGTGGCTACCCCCCCCCCCTTCCATCCCCCTTAATTCTTTTGGCCAATGCTCCTTGCCAACTGAGGCAGTCTCTATGGTAACGTGATACAGCGAACCTGGTGGCATTCCCACGAAGGAGTCACAGGTCATCCCAGTAACAATCACACAAAACAGGACAGCAGGCTCAGGATGCTAACACTGCTCAATGCATTGCTCATAGACATGCCCTATTGTCTGAGATAAGCTGAGTAATGATATGTTAATAGTTCTGGAGGTTTGGTGCAGAAACTGGGGATGTAAAGCCACTTTAAGCCAGTTGCTTCATTGATGGTGGTTGGAAGTTGGAGTCAAGCAAGGTGCTTCACTTTTGCTAATGTTACAAAACAGAAAACTCACTTTTGATGAAGGGGTACATTCTCTCCTTGACCCTTAGAAATATATCTTGGTCTTTCAGGATTCTGTATAGAACAGTTAGGCTATAGGCCTAAGGCCAACTCTTTTCTGGATAAACGGTTCTTCAATTGAGCAGAGGTATTTCACTACACTGCATTTCATTGAACCGTTGTCTGGAATAAGAACTATGAATGTGTGGTCAGTTGCAGAAGAATATGAAAACAGCATTTTGGCAATTTGTCAAAATCTGGCAAATCTGAGCTGTTTCTTGGCCCTGGTCTGAGCTCATTTTGGACCAGTGCTGGATGGGGTGAAACGTCTTAATTAGGGAATAAATATGACTGGCAGAATATGGTTTGGATTTTCTTTTACCCCAATAGCTTTCGTGATTTGCCGACAGGTGGTTCTGATGGTTGCATTCCCACGAACAATGGGCACAGCGCCCCCTAGGTCAAGCAAGGCGAAGGAGCTACGTCAGCGCCGGAATTTATCCCTTGAGCGATAATAAGTGAGATGACGTGCACGAAACTCATCTGGCCCCACAATGATGTGGTCTCGTGCAGTTGAGCTTCTTATTAAGAACACTAAATGTGGATTGTGTAAGGGCATAGTAAGGCTGCCAGAAATAGAGTTTTCTCTGTAGGCCTATTGCAGATTCAATCCTGGAGTTAGTGTATAGATAGATATAGATAGATGAACAGTTGGTATGATATTTGATTCACAGATTATCTGACAGATAAAGTTATAATGCAATACCATACAAAATTGATGGACCATGTGCACTGAAATACTGATAGCGTGACTCCATCAAGTCTTTTGGCTGGCATCACTTCCGCTTGCCAACTTCCGCCGGAAGTCAATACAACAAGGTCATTTGGTCTCGTTACGCAGAAAAGAACTTGGCTCACAGAATATTGCTTAATCTGAAGTTTCAATAGCTCAATGCATGGAGTATCGTTGTACATCGCTGACAAGTGTGTCTCAGAAGTTGCAGGGAAGACTTAACTCTGACACCGCAACAAAGCAGCTAAATTTTAGCAGCAGGCCTGCCTTATATGCCCATTCGTGTTGGAGACAGATTCTGATACAGGCTTTTGAATAGATAAAACATTGACTTGAAGTTTCTGCAGGCCTGTCGCGAAAACACTGATTTTGCTCTTTGCTTTCAGCCATGATGATTGAGAGAAAATAAATAGGGACACCTCGGTTTGATTTGAAGATATCCAGGCGCATTCTATTCTCATTAGACGTTGCTTATTATGACAATTTGATGGTAAAATAAATAGATCAGGAGAACTAGATTTCGTAGATTTCTAGAAGGTTATATAAAATGAATGGCTATCATTAATTTATGACAAAATTATATAGGCCTATCAATCTACTGTTACAATTCGATTGAACGTCTGGTGCGGCAGTTCTCTATCGTCTGCCCCTGCCAGGCAGCCAAAGCCAGCCAGTGACTTCCAGAGCCCTGTCTGCCGAGCGCCAAAGGCCGTAGAGTGAGAGAGCGCGGGAAAAAGTGGCGGGGATGTTAGCTCAGAACAGCCGTCGTCTGCTATGCCCTAAAGAGTTTGACCAATTGATCGAAAAGCTGTTTATCTGCGGCCAATTGTGGGCAAATCATTGTTTGCTAATGATCAATCAGCCAAAACTAAGAGATAATGACTTATGTCAATAGAGAACTGTTTCAATTTGTCTGATTTAGGAGTTATTGGGTGGCCTTAGAGGATAGAAGAGAGCTGAGGTCCATTTTGCAGTCAATTAATTCTCATGATTTCTACTCTATCAAACTTGTTTAAAGCCCCTGCGGAGGGCTAACATAGTTTTCCTTTTTTCAGGCTCGAGATCTTTTCTTTTCTCGCTTTTGGAATTGCGGAGGGGGCCGAAGGAGAGGGGGGGGGGGGGGGGGGTATGAAAGGTGGGAGTTGTTACTTATTGCTCATAGACCTGTTATGTCAATTGAGTCCCACTTTTTTGTCAACTCTTTGTGTTGAGTTCATATGTTCGCAAAATTATGTTGTATGAAGCATAAAAGCTATGGAGCATTTTTGTAAAAGTTAGTTCCTGTATGGGTTGGCAGAGCTTCTGAGTTATGAAGCAAAATTATAAGAAGTGCAGTCAGCTATCATCTGTGGTCCTGAAATTCATTCCCAATTTGGGAAGAGGTGTACTCATTTATGCTATCCGCTGTATTAGACCCCTGAGTCAGTGGAATAAGTTGAAAAAGTCAGTTGAATTTCATTTCAACTCAGTCTGTCACATTTAGATCAACTGATCACTTGTGTAGTTTGCCAAAGTCAGTTGGAATTTTTCAACTAAATCTGACCGAGAAAGCATATTCAAGGAGGGAAACCACTTTGATTTAATCATTTCGAATGTGGATAAGAGTTTGATCTGTTGTCTTCATTGATTTTTTAAAAACAAATTTTTAGATAATTGTAATTTTGAAAATGAGAATCCAATTGTTTGTAAATTTTGCCTTTCGCCCTTTTTTTGGAATTACTTTTTTGAAAAGTTGGATTTAGTCAGTTGTAATTTTTTCAGCTAGTTGGAGTTGAATTCTGCCAACTAGTTGAATTAATCAGTTGAATTCCGTTTGGTCAGTCATGATTTGATTTTCAACTGACTCCTGGGTCTATGCTGTATTACAAATGGTTGACTGGCTGAAGGAATACTCATAAGGCCAACTGAATAAAAAAAGGAATTAATGATTACTGAATTTTACTGAAAGAAGACACAAACCAGAATGATGACTGAAACATTTTATAAATGATGTTCCCACTGAAATCCCAAAACCATGACAAGAAAAATGACAGATCGTAACTAAAATGGAAGAAAACTAAATTAATGAGAAAAGAAAATCGTCCAAAAAAACTTGCTCGAATGCTGATGAAGACATCACGAACATCTTCTAGACCACCCCTGACATAACTCTTTCTTAATGACCCCCCCTTCATTTCCACCCCAAGATTGTAATATCATGTGATTGGGTGTGTGGGAACCGAGCGGGCCCCCATGACAGCCCCTACGCGACCGAGGATTCCCCTATCATCGCTCACCCTCCGATTCCTCCCTTTCTCATTAATCGCTATTGTCTGGTGAAATTAAAACCAACTTTTCCATCCCTAACTTTCATGAGATCAAGATTTGTCTGTCATTTGCATGCCACGGAATAAGGCACATGTTCTTTTCTCAAGGGCTCAGGCGGCAGTAATCTTCATTGTTGTTTGGCATCTGAGCAACGTCCTGAGCAACGTCATGGACGTCGTGAGTAACGTCAAGGACGCCGTGAACAACGTCATGGATGTCGTAAGTGACGTCATGGACGTCCTGAACAACATCATGGACGTCCTGAGCAACGGCATGGACGTCGTGAACAACGTCCTGTTCACAGACATTGTGAGTTGCATTTTACATCCATCTATCTATCTAGCCTATTTATCATCTTCATTCAGGGAACTGGTGATTATCCCTCTTTTAAAAACTCAAGATGTGAAGCCAGTTGCGACGTTGAAAATCAACTATTTCTGGTATTTTGATTTATTGCAATCTTCAACACAGCACAGATATATCTATCCTTCAATCCATAGATCTGTCGATCTGTCCCTTCAACACTTCAGTGGCCTGACAAGTCCTCTCTAAATCCATAACTCCCCCCCCCCCAACTCTTTTCTCCCCTTAAGCAAAGCACAAACACCATGGTCTAAGCCAAAACGTCACAAAATCACATCACCGAAATCAAGAGTATGGTTTCATGGGGGAAGGGGGGGGGGGTTGAGCACCCCTGCAGCAAGAAGAAGACTTGGTGGGGTGGTGGGGGGGGGGTATGGAAAGACTAGAGGCTGGTATTGGGAGGCACGATCTATCCTCATTCAGCTTGAGAGAAGAGGGGGACAAGGGGAGGGGGACTTGTCTACCATATAGATCTGTGGTCAATGATGGCTGGGTTGTGTTATTGCGAGGGGGGGGGGTGTATATTATAACCAGTATAGGCCTATGCATGAAGTCACTCTGTACCCCGTCTTGTTCCTTGAGTAGGCATTGTCCTGTCCTTCTTTCTTGTCCTTGTTTCTTGTCCTTGTTTCTTGTCCTTGTTTCTTGTCCTTGTTTCTTGTCTGTCCTTGTTCTTGTCTGTCCTTGTTTCTTGTCTGTCCTTGTTTCTTGTCCTGTCCCTGTTCTTGCCATGTCCAATCTCCTGTCCTGTCATTCTCTTTTTTCCTGTCCTTGTCTTCTGTCCTGTCCTTATTTCTTGTCCTCATCATGTTCTGTCTCTTGCCCTGTGTCCTGTCTTCTGTGTAGTCCTTGTCCAATCTCCTGTCTTTGTCTTCTTTCATGTCCTTGTCTTCTTACTGTCCATGTTATCTGTCCTAGTCATATGTCCATGTCATCTGTCCTTGTCTCTGTCCTTGTCTTCTGTCCTTGTTTCTGTCCTTGTCTCTGTCCTAGTCATCTGTCCATGTCATTTGTCATTGTCTTCTGTCATTGTCTTCTGTCCTGTCCTTGTCTCTCGTCCTGCGTCCTGACTATCTCCTGTCCTGTCCTTGTCTTCTGTCCTTGTCTTCTGTCCTTGTCTTCTGTCCTTGTCTTCTGTCCTTGTCTTCTGTCCTTGTCTTCTGTCCTTGTCTTCTGTCCTTGTCTTCTGTCCTTGTCTTCTGTCTTGTCTTCTGTCCTCATCTTCTGTCCTTGTCTTCTGTCCTTGTCTTCTGTCCTTGTCTTCTGTCATGTCCTTGTCTTCTCTCATTGTCTTCTGCCCTTGTCTTCTGTCATGTCCTTGTCTTCTGTCATGTCCTTGTCTTCTGTCATGTCCTTGTCTGCTGTCCTTGTCTTCTGTCCTTGTCTCCTCTCCTCCATGATCACAATCTCAGCATTCATGAGCATCGAGATTTGTGAGCCAGGAAGCCAGGGCTTGTTTGGTCTGTTAGGGAGAATCCGATAACTTTGCCCTCCCTTCCTGGGATCAATTGAACTAGACCGAAGAATTGTACTGTCTTTGGTAAAGGTTGTTAAACTAATTTGCACTGTTTTGAACCATCACTCTCAAAATGTATATTTATGACAAAATGAATGTCATTAGAAATGTTTGGTGTTCGAATGTAAAAGTAAAAAGAAGATTATACTTCTTGTCTCATGCAGGCTATAAAACAACATCGTAAGTTTTTATTATTATTATTATTATTATTATACAAGCATTTCTATAGCGCCTTATTCAGAATATATCCTGCTCTAAGGCGCTTCACATGTAAAATCAAGATCACAATAAAAATGTAAAATGTAGAATATAAGATAAGAGTATGTAGTATAGATTAAATACTGAAAGCAATTCTAAACAGGTGAGTCTTTAAGTGTTTTTTAAAAACAGTAAATGTTTGACAGTCTCTGAGGAACTTTGGGAGTGCATTCCACTCAGTGGCAGCGGCAAACTGGAATGTTCGGTCACCATAGGAACGTAGTCTCGATTTTGGTGGTGAAAGATATAGTTCCCCCGATGAACGAAGTGATCTTGCTTGTTGACGTTCATGTATCAACTCTGAGATGTAAGAAGGCGCTAGGCCATGGAGTGCCTTGTATGTCATGATCAGAATCTTGTACTGAATTCTCCAGGTTACTGGCAACCAATGTAACTCCATCAGAATTGGGGTGATGTGGCATGTACGTTTCGTTTTGGTAATTACCCTCGCAGCCATGTTTTGGACTCGTTGTAAACGACTGGTAGCTTTCTGTGACACACCGTATAGTAGCCCATTCGCATAATCAATTCTTGATATGACACAAGCTTGAACTAGAGTCTTAACTGCTGGTGCAGTAAGGTAGCGGCGGATGGATGCGATATTGCGTAGCTGGTAATATGATTGTTTACAGACTGTTCTGATGTGACTTTCCATTGTACAGTGCTGGTCAAGTGTGACACCAAGATTCTTCACTGTAGGTCTAGGATTAATGGCAGTATCACCCACTTGAGTCACAAAGGCGGAAGTGCTTGGAAGTTTTTGTCTAGTTCCAAAAACAATCATTTCCGTTTTTTAGAGCAATCTTGTTTCCTGCGCGAAAAGAGTGAACAACTTTATGTAAAGGATCTAGTATACACAACATTTGGTATAAGCAGAGGTGGGGAAACGCTTCGAAAATTGGGGGGGGGGGGTCAAATATCCCTTTTCCCTAACTCATCAAGCAAGGAATATTATAAACTTTCCTGGCTTATCAAAAAAGTTTATTGAAAGAACAGCTAGGTTGTTGAAATTAATGATCAGAAGAAATTGAAATTTTGTGACTTCCATTTTCGACAGTGACCACGACGATTTAATTTTACAGAAAAGTACTGCACTTAGAGATTTGAAATTTTTCGTGAATATACCTGATGGCAACTTCTAGAAGTGTGAAAATTTTTATCTTGATATCTTAAGAGAAAGTACTATTTTTAGTCTTTTAAAAAGTGTGCGTTTTTAATGTTGCTGAGTTTACATAATGATCAATGCAGGATTGCAGGTTGCACCAGAACAGCCAGCATCTTCGATCTACTCCCAGAATCAACTCCTCCCCCCCTTTCCCAACGTTCCCGGATCCATCAGGCCAAGTGCACATCCGCTGTTCATCTCTCTCGAGTGTCAGATCGAAAATACAACCCCCCCCACTATCTCTGCCCCCCCCTACCAAATGACATGCGCACAAGTAGTCTGATCGACACCCCTCTCCAACACTATTTGCCTTACTGCCGCCGAATTAATCTTTAATTGAGTGGAGCTTTCCTGTCTGCCCATGCTCAGGCTTCAGGGGCTGGAGTTATTGGTGGGGAGAAAGTGGGGGGGGGGGGTACAGTTGGTAATTTCTGCGAACTATCGGGGGAGTGTTGAAGCAATAATAATAGGCCTAATAGGAAAGAGTGTTTTTGATATCTACTTTTTTTTTCAGTTGAATAATATTGATTTTATTGACGATTTTATCCACCTCGAAATAAGCCTACATCAGGTCCGTTGTTGAGAATTTTTTATTTACAGAAATTTACAATCCTAACAATTCCCATCGTTTATCCTTCAATTCAATAACATATTTTTAAATGTAAAGTAGGCCTGCACAATTTTGTCTTGAAATTGTTGTATAATTATACCGACCAGCCTTAAGTAACAATGACATAAAAGAAAATAGGTAGGCCTATACACTACTTCTGCAATGCCCCCCTCCTCGGTACATATTCTTTCATATTCTCTCAAAATAGAATACCCCCCCCCCCTCAATCACAGGGCCCATCAGCACTCCCAAACTCAATCCCATCCTGGGCCACCCAAGGCCGACACCAAGCACTTGAAGTCAGACCACTAAGTCATCCGATACCTAACCCCCTCCAACCCTGCCCTACCCCGCCCCCCCATCCACATTACCCCCCCCCCCTCCAGTTACCACTAAGAGAACTTGAGCTGCTGCGCCACTGCCGATGGATCTGAACGACCCTCCTAACCGCCATTACGTCGCTGAAAAGTCAGGAAATCACGTCAAACCAACATTGAGCAACGTTCTAAAAACGTCCTACAAACCTCAAGCCAACCTCCACTGGAGGCTCCAGGAACCCTTCAGCAAATTATGTGGCCACTGCGCATGCTCAACGACCACAATGCTATTGTTTAACAATTGTCGTTCACAAATTGTTGAGCTGTTCTGTCCCGCTGTCTGTCTCATCTTGTGGTTTTCCAGTAGCAGTCTGCAATTTCTTATCAAATACTGGTGATATGGTTTCGTTTTCCTTCACTTTGTGCCCCCGCCCCTCCAAAGAAAATTTGGTTTCTGGGTTTGATAATGATTTTGTCTTCTATCATAAATGATTGGGTTTCTCCTTGCGAGGCAAACTCTACTGATATATAGATCTAGAAGTGAAATATATTTTTTTGATAAAAGTCAGTCGGAAATTTGTCTTATTCAAACTAGCCATGTGTTACCATGTCAAAAGCACTTGTGACATACCGAATTTCATGACCTATTGATACAACCGCAACAAGTTTATATCAAAATAAAACGTCATGGTCGTTTTTAGTAAAATCCCCAATCTATCTATCTATCTATCTATCTATCTATCTATCTATCTTTTATCTATCTATCTATCTATCTATCTATCTATCTATCTATCTATCTGCATCTATCTATCTATCTATCTATCTATCTATCTATCTTCTTTTCAGCCCTATTCCCCTTCCCTCCCTATACACAATCAAAACACAGAACAAAACAATTAACCCTCTATTTCTCATGCCACCACATGGGAATGAACAGACATCTGAGATTAGATAAGGGATTAAGAGATTAGGAGATAATAGATTAGAGATGAGAGATTAAGTTTTATGAATTGGAGATGCTTATTTTGGCATTTGAGCTACTGATCCCTATTTAGGGATTTGCATCATTTTATTGTTTTTGCTTTTCTACAATTCCTCGACTTATGCCTGGCACTGGCAAAAATGTTGACAGCATAGCAGCAAACCCTCATCATATGATATTATATGGCAAGCCATGATAACACAGATATTATGTTATCGCAAGATTTTCTAGGTAAAAGTTAGAAAATTTCAGTGGTTTCAGTGGACCTTCAGGAGCCAAATCTCAGCTAGTTGTTGTTCAGATGAGACATTAAATTTGTGGCCCCTTGTATAGACAGAGATCTGTGTCTGTGTTGGAAAGTAAAATATCCCTCACATAGGGTAAATATGTAACATGTTGAGGACTCTCACTCTCTCTCTCATCTCATCAATCAACCCTCATGAGTGCCCAGAACTGGGCTTAGAGGGTTGCACTTACCATTATCTATCTAAGATAGCCCCTGATACAATATTGTTTACTTTCCATTGCTTTTTATCAACATAAGGATGGCAGTTGTCTGTGGATCTTCAATATGAAATCCAAGCTGGATTTAATTTGGAAGAGTCATTGAATTGGCTACCCTTGTATCAGTGTCTGTGCTGGTCAAGTATGAGGTAGATGTTGCTGACTCCTGCAGCAATTTACCATGTCTCATGAATCGAATCTCCTAACCAGGCAGAACTGCATGTCTTAGAGGACTGCACTTACTAAATATATCTATCCATCTATATATCTTTGTGTTGCCCCACTGTCTTTCTATCTCTCTTGCTATCCCTCACGCTATCTCTCTATCTATCTCTATCTATACAAGTCTGGATCTGTCTGTCTGTCCTTCACCGCATTAATCCACTGCCTTAAACAATTGGCTTGCAGATTGAAGATCGAATTTCCAGCCAAAGCCCATGCCTTTTCATGAACGGAGTCATTGGGATAATTCCATGAGAAAGCAACAGATTGCTCTGACTCCGCGCACAAAAGATGGTCATTAACTCGGCGGACTAATTTACTGTGGCGCAAGCATAACAATCGGATAGGTAGTGCCAAGGCACTGCAGGCAGTCAATAGAGCTAGTTCTGTATTCATGCGTTCTTACTGTTGCTATCCTATGTTATTTGGTTAATGTTGACAAGATGTTAAACCACTTTTTTGACGGTTACAGATAGATAGATAGATAGATAGATAGATAGATAGATAGATAGATAGATAGATAGATAGATAGATAGATAGATAGATAGATAGATAGATAGATAGATAGATAGTTAGATAAGCCCTACAGGAATTTTTCCTAAAATCGACAGTAACATTTTATTTTTACATTGACCTGTTGCGGTTGTATCATTAGGTCGTAGATAGATAAATAGATAGATAGATAGATAGATAGATAGATAGATAGATAGATAGATAGATAGATAGATAGATAGATAGGGCAAGCGCAGCCCTATATAAACCCAGTTAAGAGTGCTCATGAGGGTTGATTGATGAGATGAGAGAGAGTGGGAGTCCTCAACATGTTACACATTTACCCATGTGAGGGATCTTTTACTTGCCCAGCACAGACAGTGATACAAGGGCCAACAATTTAATGTCTCAGCTGAATGACAACCAGTTGGGTTTTTTTTTTGCTCATGGAGGTCCACTGAAAATTTTGGGGTTCCACACCTGGGGTTCAAACCCATGCAGGCAAAGACATTCTGCGGAGCAGGCAGGAACCTTAACCACTCTGCCACCCAGCTGTCAAAATGATCATCGTCCTTTCCATCGGACTAACTTCATCAGAATCAAAGAACTACTTTATCTAATTTGTGCCATGCGCCAACAAGTCAAAAAGTTCTTATTTGTAAAATCAATGAATCAGGGGAAAAGGCGGGGAGGGGGAAAGGGGGTGTGTCACCAAAAATCGAACATGATAAAAGAAGCAACCAGTCGAGTGTGTTGTTTTTTCTTATCCAGCGGGGAGGGTTTTGCAGTCAGGTTCGGAATTGGAGAGTTTGTGATTAGTCGTGATACTTTAAACCCTCAAAGTGTGTTATTGCTAAGTAGAGTATGAAGGGAAAATTATGTAAGTCAGTATTTTACAACTTTTATCAAATTTTCATAGTAACCCATATTTTCTCTCAAATTTAAGCTCACGCCGGATTATCCAATTGATATATCTGAGTTTTGAAGATGATCCAAACCTTTTCAGTTTTCCCATTTGAACATTGGTAGTGACTTGTGATGATGACAATAAACCATTTTCAGTTCATTGATGACAGCCCTAGAGTGATATGATATGGTATAAAATGCAGTTTATGAATAGGCCTAATATCTAATTTTCATAGCATAAACCAGTTACAACTGCAAAACTAGAATGTAATGGTTGACAGAAAAAATACATACATACTAATAAGGTAAAAATTGGTAACTATGTAAAGCATAATTTAAATGCATGATAAACAAACAAAAAGAGACACCTCAACAAGAACAACTACCGAACTGGAACCTGCCGGTTGTCAAAAAAACAACCAGACTGATAGGAATAATATAGGTTCTATGTTACATATGTATACTCGTGTCAGTTACAGATCAATGGTATAAGTACTGTGACACACAATACCTGTAAAATGATTATACAAAAAGCAAACAACATCCGGTGCAAAACTTAAAAAAATCGAAAGTGATTTAGCACGGATGAACAATTGAACATTGCAGTAAAAAAAAAATTCAGTAGGCCACTTGTCGCACAGTAGGCCTAATATATATTATTTTGGCCAGCAATAAAGAAGTAAAATATATAATAAAAATGTTTACTTACCATCTCTGTTCATCTTGACTTCCAAGCACTTCTTGAACCTGCAAGCCTGGCATTGGTTCCTCCTTGCCACATCCACTATGCACTGGCCATTTTCTTTACACACATATTCTAAATTTCTCCTGATGCTTCTTTTGAAGAATCCTCTGCAGCCGTCGCACGATTGGACGCCGTAGTGTTTGCCTGGAAAATGAGATAACACTATTATTATTATATTATTTAAATAAAAGATTTGTAATTTGACAATTGCTGTCTGTTAATTCCACTAAATTTGAATACCGATTTATCATTTACGACAATGTTGTCACAAAAGCATTTCTTTTTTTTCTTGGAGATTTTGAAATATTCTGCTGTGATATATTCATGGTGACAGTGAAGACGTAAAAGGTATTTTTCTCGCAAGTAGATATATAATAATAATAATAATAATAGTAATTTATGTAGCGCTCTTTCCAGTAAACTGCTCAAAAGCGCTATATTACTTTTTATCAGAAGCCTATACTTCTTTTCCTTTTGTCCAGAAATTTACTGGTTTTATAGCGCCCGTATTGAGAAAAAAACATTGTGTATTTACTATTTACCCTAAAAGAATAATATTTCCCAAAATTTATCAACACATATACAGTAAATATAATGAATATAAAAAATGTATTAGTCCGAAAATTTTAATGTCTCTTACCTGACGCTTTATCACCGCAGACCAGACAGAGTGCTTCGGGTTTGCCGGACGGGTGATGGTGGTGATGTGGGTGATGATGGTGGGTGAGAGGTGAATGGGGGTTGTTTAGGGGTCTGATTGGGGGTAGGGTGAGGCCAGGGTGGGGTTGGATGTGAGGTACACTGTGAACAGGGGGTGGGGGTAATGTATGAGGTGAGATTGTCGGTTTATCCAAAACAGTAACACTGCCAGTACTGCTCGGACTAAGACTTTGTCTGCTGATTCCATTTGGGGTGGTGTTGGGGGTTAGGGGATGGGTGTTATTAGGGGTTAGAGGGTGGTTAGGGGGTGGGGATGGGGGTTCTGACCTATCCCCTGTGCTGCCCTCTCCTGTGGAGTTGTTGTGGTGTTCTGTATACATGGTAGATGGCGCTGAGGGTTGGCCTGTCGTCTGGGAGTGCTCTGCTCCTGAAATCAAATTTACAATTAATAGATAGACAGAGATAGACAGCTAGACAGATAAGGTAAGTGCAGCGCCCTCTAAGCTCAGTTCTTGGGTGCTCACAAGGGTTGATTGATGATATGGGAGAGAGAGAGAGTGGGAGTCCACAACATGGAGCACATTTACCAAATGTTAGGGATCTTTTACTTGCCCAGCACAGACACTGATACAAGGGGCCATCACTTTAACCTCTCATCCGAAAGACATCCTGCTGGAATTTTGCACATGAAGATCCACAGAAAATTTTGGGGTTCCCACTCGGGTTCGAAACCATGCAGGCAATGACCTTCAGCAGGGCGTGTGGGACCCAGTGCCAAAAACACCAATGTTGGTGAATGTATATTTCAAAGCCTCAATTTATGACCTCTCAAGTTATCCTTGGACCTCTTTAATACTGACTACCATCCTAAGTACTGACTATATATGGTACTATCATCCAAAATGGAATACTGACTACCATCCTAAATTAAACACTGACTACAATCCTGAATGAAAAACTGACTAACATCCTAAACGTAATACTAACTAACATCCTAAGTGGAATACTGACTAACATCCCAAATAAAATACTGACTACCATCCTAAATGAAACGCTGACTTCCATCGTAAATGAAACACTGACTTCCATCGTAAATGAAATACCTACTATGGTCCTAAACGAAACACTGACTATCATCCTAAATGGAATACTGACTGTCATCCTAAATGAAATATTAAGTACATGCAAGAACTGAATAGTATCCACAAAAGACTGACTGACACATAAACGAAATATGAAAATGCTGTAGGCTGACTACTGAAAATAAAATGTCTCAAATATGTACCACGTTTATAAAAACCTTAAATTCAACTTGATCGAAATTACTTTCATTAAATTTGATGCAACTTACTTTCACAAATGTCCATGAGTGTCATGATTTGGTGTGGTATATTCCTTTACTTTCGGTGTTTGCAATGTTGAATTGACCTATAGATAAATATTACATATCCAAAGTAGCAAGTCCAATCTTTTGAGACAACTTATAATTTCCTAATTATTCCAGAGGCAGCTCAACCAAAGTAATGTCCATACTAAAATGATGGTAGGGTTGAAATGCAGATATATATCTTAAATTGATCGTATTGGCCCTATGCAAACTAAGCTTAATCTTTTGACTTTAAATGGCTTCTTATAAACAATGGATTCACTAATGCAATTTTGACACTTTAAATTTCTTTTAAATGCCCTACTGACTTGCACTCTTAATCTCCAAGTAAAAACTCATTCATTCAACTGTTGCTTAAGCTAAATACAATTAGCTAAATTGAATGTCTTAAGCTTGATTGTGAACGGTTAAAGATCAGTGGATATTTCAATTGGATGGGCATAAACTTCAACAATAAAAGGACCCCATATTGTTTTGAAGAAAGACATATTATGGACTTCAGTTTCTCCAGATATATGTCAGGTCATTGCTGCATCTGCCGATGACAGTTGGTGTTGGTGTATCCTTAATTCCTTATATATAATCTTTAGCATTATATCAGTTCAGCCTGGGCATATCAAGAGTGAAAGGTGAATTCACTCAATTCAGAGCTACAGTTTACATGGCAATGACTATTATACGAGCATGAAAAATGTGGAGCCAAATATTACCCAAGTCCTGTACCTCATTCTCCTCTCTATATATCCTCTCTTCTTCCTCTTCCATTCATTTTTCCTCTCTTTTCCCAGCTCAAAATTGCATGCTCCCTTTTCCCTTTCTTTCCCGTTGTTTTACATTTCTTCTTCTTTTAGTTTCTTTGCCCTCCTCCTACTCCACTCCCTCCTTCTCTTTATGCCCTCACTCCTTCCATCTCCCTATAACTTCCCTGTCATTTCTTGCATTAATTATCCAAATTTCCCTCTGTTTCTCTGTCTTCACTCTTTGCCTACCCACAATTGTCTCTGCTTTCCTCAGTTTCCTCTAATTACCTATCTTGAGCTCTTTTCATATCTCTTTTCTCATACCTATATTACTGGCCCCCCAGTAATCCCAAATCTCCAGGCAACTCCCCCCCCCCCCAACCTATGTTGCTCTTTGTGTTGACATATATGCCCTTTTAATTCAAAGAACTGAGAAGAACTTGTGAGTTAAAGAGCAAAGAACTGTTTATGAATTAATTATTACAAATGCCCTTTGAGCTATGAACACCAAAAGTTGTGTATGTATAAATCGTTTTGGCCTATCTCTGATGTTACTTATGCTCACCAGGTGTCGACTTACCGACAGTTCCTGTGCACCGTCAATATTGGGAGAAAATGAAGGAAGAAGTGGAGGGGGGGTGATGATATGGGCTTCACATCCTGTATTTTTGCAATACATATTTTAAAAACTGATAACAGTGAAATATGCACACCAGAATCACGTTGCTCGTCAGATAAAATTAAATTATATTAAAGTGATAAAAGTTTCATGATAACGTGATCTGAATGGGTGAATGCTGGATAGTGGAAATGTTTATTCAGGCATTATAATGTTACTTTTTTCAGAATATTCTCGTTTTGACTCATGAAAAATACTGAAATTAAAATCTCAGTGCCAAACTACCTGTAAAATAATGATGACATTATGACTTGTTGAATGTCTTAACCCCTCCGTATTTTAAAACATAACCCCCCTGGGCCCCCTCTTTCCTGTGCTGGTTAGGCTACCAAGTACATAAATACAGGACGTAAAGCCCCAACCAACCGTCATACAACAACTCCTGCAATAGTAAAACAGTAATAAATCCGTAACCCTTCATAACCCGTCATAATAAGGCACATACAGTGTATATATATTCAAGATGGAGTTATGATTCATAACCGGAGTTCATAATCTTCCTAAAATCTTCCTAAGCAGGTGCTAATACCTGATTTTAGATGGAACAGCTTATTGTCAAAGTACAATCTATTGTGGTATTGATAATAAAGAAAGTTTGTCATTTTAAAGTACCATATGCCAGGGTAAAATGTAAAACCCTTCTAAATACCCTCACATGGAAATAAGCCCTTTTTGAGACACCCTACTGAGAAGGGTTTTACTTTCCCGCCCTGCCCATAAGGCATTTTGCCCCCCCCCTAATTAGGAGATGTTACAATATTGTAACAATTTATTAACTAGTTTGTGGGTAACTGATTTGATTTAGAATTGGTAATTTTGAATATCTTTAAAATAATTTACTTGACATTAGTTGACCTACTGTCTTGCCTTTAGGTAAACTAACAGAAAGGAAAAATAAAGAAATAAAGAATTTCATAGAAATTGGTATGTTTAGCAAATATAATTAGTTTTAAAAATGTCTGCAGATATATTGCATGAAAAACAATTATAATAGGCCTAATTAAATCAAAATTTAACAGATTATTAATTACATGTATGGACGTGTGTAAGGTTATATTGTGCAAGATAATCATGGGTTGCCTTTGTGTAAAAAATCGGGGTAACATTGTGGCATAAATAAATACCAAGTATGATTACTGTTCATTGGGCTGAATAAAATCGCGTGAAATTAACTGATGCATAAAAAAGATGGGCTGAGGGGGAGGGGGGGGGGTGGAGATGGGTAATTACCTAAACCCCTAACCCTCCAGGAAATATTCAAAATTGAAAATAATCCTGTGCTAGGAAGGGCATAATCAGTGCTTGTCACAAAATTCATAAGGTTATGTGAACTTGAACAATGTATGATAGGCTAAAAGTGTGACATATCCACTCCACTGGATAATTAGGGGGGGGGGGTGTGAGTGGGGTCATGTGAGGGGGGGGGGGGTTGTGTGAGGAGGTGGATTGTAAGATGAAATTTTGTTCTTTTCAATTTCTCGTAAAGAGGGGGGGGGGGTGTATCATTTATTTCATATTAGGATACCATGATTCCACGAATTTAACCCCTCTCAACCCCCCCCCCCCTTGAGAAATTACCCTAGTGTGAATAAATAGCTGCTCATTCAAAAATGACAAAATTACCCAAAAATGAACAATGATGCACAATCGAGAACTACTTATATTATCACCCCACCTGTGGTAAACAATTAACAGGTAACCATGACAATGGAATCACGTTACTTTAACAATACATCTACTAGCCAGCGCGTGCAGCACTCAAAATTGGCCGCTTGCCTCTAATCAAACGGAATCACTTTTGAAAATTGAAAGTATTTAGCCCAAATGGCCAACTCTGGCCAATGACACAAAATTGAGCATGATTACAAACCATTTGAAAACAAAAATGCTCGAAGATTGTAAAATATTTTTAAAAAAGTGTTAGTAGGCCTATTATTATAAATTTTAGTATTTTGTTATTTTGCCATATTTTTTATGTGGTCCTCTTGTAGGCCTATTGGTGGCAATTATGATATTTGTTGTTTTCAATTAAAGAAATTGATTTGAAACATATTTTGAAATATTTAGCCAATTTGTTTATTGAATGTATTCGAGTTTATCATTTAAGATTCCCCTCTCTTTGTCTTTCTTTCTGTCTTTCTTTCTTTCTGTCTTCCTTTTAATTCGTTCTTAAATAGGCTCTTAGTATCTCAGCTCGTGCACTTTCAATATTCTTCAATTTTCATTTCTTTCAAACTCTTTGTTTCAAATTTTAGCAATGTGCTGATTTGACCAAAAAATTCCCATCGCTTCTGTAACTTCAAAGTTCAGACATTCTCATAAAATTTTACTTAAAGGTGAACTAAAATGAAAGAAGGGGGGGGGGGTGGGGCAAAGAAATGACAAAGGTGTAATATTTGTCATTGTGGTTTTTGTAACACGCAAATACCTGGATTTTGGTTTTTAAGTTAAGTGATGTTCTGAAATTCTTTGTGTTGTATTTTGTGAAGAAACAAAATCGATACAACCACAATACACAATGTAACTTTCTAAGATTCTTGGAAGTTGGAGATGACAAAAAAAAGAAGCCCCCAAGAAAAATCGAAAAGTATGATTCTGATATAGGCAATATCTTGCAGGGGGACACATGCAGAAATTCTCCTCTTTCAAAAATCTCCTTTCTCAACATCAGTGAGGGGAGATAAGGAGATTTTTTAAAAAGTTTATTTTGGCAAAAAAAGAAGAAATTTTTGACAATTGATTTTGGTCAAATTAAAAAAGGGAGATTTTGACCTAAAAGGAGGTTTTGGAAAAGGAAAGTTTGACTGACATTCATCTTGCAATTAGATTATTGAATCAGGTCATCCTGCAACCCCCTCCTTCCCCGAATAGGCCTACAGAAGGCACCGAATTCCGAGGGATTAGGCACATAATTATTTGATTTCTGTTTAGTTATTCATTTTTCTAATTTTTAAATTGACAATCGAAGTGTGAAAATGCCACATAAATGTCTACATATTTTTTTTTCTCACACAAATGACACCACGTATCATGTTTACCTATAATTCTATGCCATTTCTCGGATATCTTGTAATTTAATAAAGCTAAAATATTGATAAGATCTGCATGCCTTTTGATTTCCCACCTCATGTAAACTCAGCAACATTAAAAACGCACACTTTTAAAAAGGCTAAAAATAGTACTTACTGTGAAGATATCAAGATGAACATTTGCACACTTCTAGAAGTTGTCATCAGATATATTCACAAAAAATTTCAAATCTCTAAGTGCATTACTTTTGTGTCAAATTAAATCGTCGTGGTCACTGTCGAAAATGGAAGTCACAAAACTTCAATTTCCTCTGATCATTAATTTCAACAACTTAGCTGTTCTTTCTCCCAACTTTTTTGATAAACCAGGAAAGTTTATAATTTTCCTTGCTTGATGAGTTAGGGAAAGGGGATATTTGACCCAACCCCAATTAAAGAGGATGAATTTAATTAAAATTAAGTGTTAATGCTGACACGCCCCCTACTGGAGCCTTTTGTCAAAACCTTAAAAAATGATGTTTTATTCAGATTTTTGAGACAATTGATATGAAATGATTGTCTGTGTGTGTGTTTCTACCCTGGGCATGCATAAAACCCCCATTATTTAACAGTTCTGGTTCACATGCTTCATTTGAAGATGTGAACTCGTAAATTTTGAGTTTTTAATTCAAAATCTGCTTTATCATTGACTTTTTTTTCAAAAACTTCCCTGGGACCTCTTTTGGAAGTCTTGTGCCTGTTATGTGAAAATTTCATAAGATTAATCCCATCCAGTATGCCACAAAATCAATATTTCCAATTGTGCGTTTTGTGTTGAAGTGCAGTTTGTGATTTCCATTTTTCGACAATGACCACAACGATTTAATTTGACACAAAAGTACTGTACTTAGAGCTTTGAAATTTTTTGAGAATATATCTGATGGCACCTTCTAGAAGTGTGTAAAGTTTCATCTTGATATTTTTACAGTAAGTACTATTTTAAGCCTTTTTAAAAAGTGTGCGTTTTTAATGTTGCTGAGTTTAGGTCAAGAAGGTATATAAACCTACACTCAAACGAAGTTCATTTACACATACTTCAATCTATCCAAAACAGCTGAAGAAATTCCCATGGAAAAGCTTTGTCTACAGATACCATTTTGATCAAGATGGTGTTAGCAGTATAATGAGTTTATCATGCCAATTTCATCAGGCCTACTAGAATACAACAAGCCTATATACCATTTTTAAGACCTGTATTTAATCTAAATTAATAAAAGAGCATGATTTATTATTAATTTGTATATTAATTTTTTTCGGGGGGGGGGAGGGAATTCTGTGGATTTAGTTAAGGGGTCAAGTGATCTATAATTTTACAATTCTGCCCATGGAATACAGCCTGCCTAAGAAATAATTATTGTCACACATCTGAAATTCAGGAGGGATTATACACCACTTTCCTCAAACTGATCCAAGAAAATTACTATAACTAGTCGATTTTTTGAAATATCTGTCCCTAATTGTGTAAAACACTTTTAAAAAATACCAATACAGAAGATTTAGAACGTTTATCTACAGAAGAACATTTTTTGGGAACAATTTTGTATAAAATAAATTCAATTTTTTGGATTGTCTGAAAAATTTAAATGAAGAATATGCACTGATATGACATTTCTATAATTTACAAAATTTTTATCTAGTTAAAAAATATACAGGCCTATTGAAAGAGAATGCTTTTAAAAATTCTAACTTCAGAACTCCACTTCATTATAAAGATGTGACAGAGATCATATAATCACTATTCCTGGCAAAATAATAAACCCAAAAAGTTGTAAAGAATAAAACTTGAACTATAAAATGACTACTCACCCAGTGATTCGATTGTTGTAGTCATCCTTGGTAGAGGAAATTTCTGAGAAGTATCTTGATCCTTGGAAAGTCAAATCAGTCAAATATCTTATAAAGTCAATTAAATTGACAATTTCTGTGCCTTTTTCCAATCCTGGAAATGTTGAAGCTCATGTGAAACTCCGAAATGTAGAAGTGTTGTCTTTCACCAAAAGTGGAGTTTTTGAGTGAAAATTCTCAATCTTTATAGGAATTTATAATCCATGTTATATATGTGGTTGAGCTGTATAACAATTGAAGTCAGCAAACGTTAATGATATAAATCTGATTTGAAGATATAGCAATAATGTAAACAGTGAAGTCAGTTTAAGAAGTCAATTAAATATGATTTCTCTCAATGAAGTGTGACTTCCACAACAGATTATTCTCAATTGACAGGAAAAGTCTTTTGGCAGATAATGTGTTCAGTTGTCACATGAGAATCTGACAGGTGACCACTCAAAAAGCTGCTTTCTGATTGGCTAACAGCAAATTTGTGAGCTGTCAATCATTTTGCTAACTCCTCCCTCGCACGCGCCTACCAGAGATCGCTGTACTTCTGTGGCTCAAGTGAAAGTTGCTTGGCTGAACTTCAGAGAATGTCAGTAGGCATATGGGGCCCAGGAATCGTCTTAGCACCTCTGATGTGGGGCTGGGGTTTGACCCTATTTGTGGTAATTGTGTCATTAATGCTTCTTTTGTTTTTTAAATTGAAAAAAAAAAAAAAACAATTAAAAATTATTTTCTTTTTTGCTTTGCGCGCATACATATTTCTTATATAATTTTTTTTTGGGTGAAGGGGGGGGGCTAGAGATTTTATAATTGTTTTAGAAATGAATATCATGTAAGTATATAGTATACTATATTGAAAGTGTCTATGTATGATTTTGGTCATTTCGAAATGCTTTATATCCGAAATTTGACATAGTCTAATTCTTTTTTCAAGATATATATAAAAAAAAAAACATCCAATTTTTGGGAATGTCAGAATATTGTCTGACGCGCGTGTAGTAGTATAGGTTGGTTGATAAACATTGACTTCGTCATTCCTTCAATAATTTAATTGGGTCCCAATTTTATTTCTATTTAAACTTCACCTCATTTTTGAAAAAAAAAGCAACAACAAAAAACTATGAGCCTTTTAAGCTCCAAAAATTAGTTTCGATCCATAACGTCATAGATTACTAATTATAATCACTTATGTTCAAAAGTCTCACATTTTATCTAAATTATCAAAATACCACATAATTCTTCAATTTCTGAGTAAAAGTCACGTTCTAAAATCTATAAATATGTAATCAACTGTTGTTTTCTCACCCTAAGTATGTGGCCCTTGTACAAGCATCATACATGATCATAGATTAGATTAAAGAATAGCTTGGTTTTATTTAGTGTTCATGGGAATTGAAGTCTGCGTTTACTTAGGTTGTATTTGGAAACTCCTGATAACAAATTGTAGATTTTAGTGGTAGCTCAAGATGTTGCTTTATTTCAATACTTATTAGAGGCCTAATTTCTAATTTGGTGTTGTCCGTAAGAAATGGAAATAAAGTGAAAGCTTAACTTTTGGCCATTTTAGAGTGGCTTATGCATAAAATCCTTCTTTTAAGTTTAAGTTTTAAAGTATCAAGTATCAAGTATTTACTGAACGCAGGTCCTCTATTTAGGTCCTCTATGCTCAGATCTTCTTAATGCTCTAGAGGGTCAGTGCCCTCTACAAGCATGGCGACCGCCGTATGATGGATGAGTGATGGTAAGGCTGGGAGTCTGCCACATACCCTATTAGTTCAGGGATGTGCAGTGTCTTTCAGTTGCCCCAGTATAGAACACTGGATACAACCCACCTCCATTTAACGTCCCATGGGCTCGGACATCTCAGTTAGTGAAGTGCCGAGAGTGGGAGTCGAACCCACGCCCTGAGAGCCTAACTGGATTAAAGCGCGGGCACTCTAACTGTTAGGCCACAGAGGCATTAACAAATCATGCAATTAACAGATACATGAGAGAAATGTAGGCTTAAAGAGGGGGGGGGGTTGTATTTAATTTCTTAAATAACTTGAGTATTTTAAACTAATATTTCCCGAAAATGTGTTTTTGAAATACCAAATGGTTTTTCATAGCTTGGATTTCCGAAAAACCTTCGCCATTCATGACAATGTTGTATGATATTTGAAAAAACCCATTTGGAATATGGAGGCCATGCCCAACAACCAATTATGGTTTTCGCAGTGGTTTTAAAAGCCACGCCAAAATGATGATAGAAAGAGGAGAAAAGACCACAAATCCCCATTCAAAGATATTCAGATAATGATACTCAACTTGACCAATAAAACAATTAAGAATACTTTGAAATATTAGGATCTGTTTAATAATATTGATAGATAACTTGATTTGCTAATTCTAGCAAATAATTCTAGCAAATAACTAACCACAGGATTATTGAGATTTAAGTCTGATTCTGGTCTTTGTCCTTTATTTTCCCAGATCAAATTGCAAATCATGAATTAAACGATTTCTGTTGATGATAGTCTGTGATTAAGTTTTGTGAACAGCACCTCCTGGTGGCATTTCAGAGAAGCTTTTTCAGTCACATGATCTTGATCTTTTGGGGATTACCCCACCATGTGGTCAGTTCACAAACTAAATAGGTCGCAGATTAAGCTGGTCTATTATAAGTTGGGGACAATTGGATCCTTTTTGGGGGAGGGGGGGTGCTAAATTTTGATTTGTTGAAAAATAAAATATTTAATTTAGAATTGAAATTTAGGGCGCTCTTAGAGACCCTATCCTGTCATTGAAATCCTGAAGAATTCTGTGGGCAAACTTACTCGTATAGGCAAATTAATTCAAAACTTGAGCACAATGTATTATATCAGCCAAGAAGGGATTGATCAACTTTAGTCATGCACGAAATACTTCAACTGCCATTTTAAAGGGCAAAAATACCCCAAGGCTGGAGAGGCTGAATGGAATTCCTTCATGACAGAGCAGGGAGGCTTCCTCCATTCTATTTATAGCCATGCAGAGGTTGAATACATTTTGAGATTGTTCAGAATCATTTATTGTAATGAGCAGCAAAGTCCTAAGAAGTTTTCCATAGTAGTTCCTCCAGCAAGCCCTGTAATGTGCAACGTACATTTACACAGAAAATGCTTATTAGAGTCAAGATTGAAATCCCTAAAAGAGACTCCCCGTCCAAAATTGTCTGCAGAAGGCTGGGATTTTGGATGGCAGCTAGTCATACACTGATCAAATCACATTAAGGATGGGAGGCAGAATTCCTTTCAAGATGGTAGTAAGTGTTCCATTCAGCATAGAACTGTACTAACAATTCCATTTTGGACGGTAGTCAGTATTAAATTTAGGATGGTAGTCAGTATTAAATTTAGGATGGTAGTCAGTATTCCATTTAGGATGGTAGTCATTATTCCATTTAGGATGGTAGTCAGTATTCCATTTAGGATGGTAGTCAGTATTCCATTTAGGATGGTAGTCAGTATTCCATTTAGGATGGTAGTCAGTATTCCATTTAGGATGGTAGTCAGTATTCCATTTAGGATGGTAGTCAGTATTCCATTTAGGATGGTAGTCAGAATTCCATTTAGGATGGTAGTCTTTGTTCCATTTACAATAAATATAATTTTAAGGGAAATCAGTGTTCTATTCAGGATGGTAGTCAGTATTTATTTAGGATTGTAGTCTGGTTCATTTGTGATTGTAGTCAGCATTTCATATTAGATGTTAATCAGTGTTTCATTTATATTGAATCCACCGGACAGAGAACAGACGAGGCATGTAAATTTAGAAATGGCTACTGCGCCAGTTTAATGGCAAACAAAGACACACATTGACATTCATACAAACATTCATACCACACATAAAGAAACAAGACACACAGAAAGGAACCTACTGCTCCTAGACCAGCTGACATTAAACCGCAGTGGCCTCGTACGGCGTTACATAATTACCTGAGACATAATTTAGACACGCATGATAAATAGATAGCATAAATATATTAAATATATACAGATGATACTATGAAATATATACAAATGATACAACAAGGAACATTTAAGAGGAAAATGAAATAAGAACAGTATACATACAAATAGAAATTTGAAAATTTTTGATTACAAGAAAACGCATGTAATTAAACAACCGGAGACCTGGGTAACTTTCTGAGCCAAAATTGGCGAAATTTGAATTTTGAGAGAGAATTTTTTTTGTTAAATTTTGAGATTTTTATTTTGTTGGGTGTAGGGAAGCCCCGGAGAGAAGAAGGAGGAGAAAAAAAAAGGGGAGCGGAGGGTGGGTGCTCAAGAAAAATGCAACCCTGAGAAGCGGGAACAGGGCTTCTTATAAGAGAATGAAAGAATTCACAGCTTATAGAGAAACTGCGAATGAAGGAGACTCAAAGGAATGAGCAGGAAGGAAAGCAGCTTGAAAGCTGAGAAGCCAGAGAAGGTGAGAAACACAGACATGTACAGAAAGTTGACCCACAGCCAAAAAACTTGACCAGAACAAAGTCTGTGCAGCAGCAAACCCTCGTGTCTCTGTCCGACTTCAATGGACCTTAGCACTCGCACTAAGCTATCATTGAATCCACCGGACAGAGAACAGACGAGGCATGTAAATTTAGAAATGGCTACTGCGCCAGTTTAATGGCAAACAAAGACACACATTGACATTCATACAAACATTCATACCACACATAAAGAAACAAGACACACAGAAAGGAACCTACTGCTCCTAGACCAGCCAAAAGACCAGTCCAAGAGCAGTAGGAGTGAGAAAAGAGTGAGAAGTGGAGTGAGAAAGAGGCCAGGCAGTGGTGAGAGAGGGTGAGGAGGCGAATCAGGAATGTGCTCCGAAGACTGAAATGAATATTTACAATCATGAGGCGAGTTTAGAAGCAAAGTGAGAGTATGAGTCGGGCTCGGGCCTCATGTAGGTAAGATAGGCCTGGGACCGCCACCGGCCCAGCCTCTGGATGTCATGGGCCGGGAGGCCCACCCGGGCGGCCTGGGTGGCAACACCCGCCCGGAGGGAATGAGAAGAATAAGAGGCTGGGTCGAGGCCCAGGGAGGCTATAATAACCTTAATAGAAGAATTATAGACCTGATAGGAGAGAGGATAGCCCGACGTCATGAGAAAGAGGGGATGAGAAGAAGGTGCAGGATATAGATTAATAAAAAAATGAAGGATACATGGAGCACAGACGGGGTGACTCGAGCACCCCAGAGACACAGTAAAACCCTTGGGCGCCGTCTTCGAAGAAGGCGCTGAATACCTGACCAGAGGGGGCTGGCACTACGATCGAAATTCAAAGCGGACCTCCAAGGAAATAAAGACATAGCAGAATCTGCGCAAAATTCGGAGGCCCGCATACAACCGAAGAACTGGAGCACCAAGCCCCCATGATCATTAAGTGATCACGAGAGAATGAGAGAGTGGAGACCATAGCGACCAATAACTGAAAAGAAATGGGAAGAGGCTGGGAGGGGGGGGGTTGGGACCGTGAGAGGGCCCTAGCTGCCAGCTGGAGCCTCGGAGACCAGACAGTGGGCTCTGGGAAGCCCAGGGATATGACCCACGCCCTAATACCTGAAATATATACCTTGATAGTGCGAATAGAGAGGGACTGTTGGCTCAGAAAGGCCACAAATCTGAGAAGATTAGATTCAAGGAGAGGCAAGGGATGGATCGAGTGCTGGCGAGCGAAGGAAAGGTACCGCCGGACGGCGGTGGCGTAGCCCGAGCGGGTCTTAGGCGCCCACCCCTCCTGGACCAGGGTCTCCACTCTGTCATCCAGACCTGAAAAATAAAACAATCAAATAGAACATCGAACAGGAGATTCGAGAGGAGAGAGGTCAATTGACAGCCGACAAGAAAAATGCCGACAAGAAAAATGCAACCCTGAGAAGCGGGAACAGGGCTTCTTATAAGAGAATGAAAGAATTCACAGCTTATAGAGAAACTGCGAATGAAGGAGACTCAAAGGAATGAGCAGGAAGGAAAGCAGCTTGAAAGCTGAGAAGCCAGAGAAGGTGAGAAACACAGACATGTACAGAAAGTTGACCCACAGCCAAAAAACTTGACCAGAACAAAGTCTGTGCAGCAGCAAACCCTCGTGTCTCTGTCCGGCTTCAATGGACCTTAGCACTCGCACTAAGCTATCATTGTAGTCAGTATTCCATTTAGGATGGTAGTACATACGCAGTGTTCCATTTAGGATGGTAGTCAGTATTTGATTTAGGATGATATTCAGTGCATTATTTAGGATGGCAGTGATAGTCATTATTTTGGTTATTTGTTTGATGAAATTTCCGTTGGTAGACCTATTTCGTTTATCATTGTACGAGTCTGTTCCATTGCTGATTATTCTCGAGGGATCGGATGGAACGCCGCCCCCGAATTAACGCTTTCCATTTGCATGGGTTGTAGGCCTAATGTTGCATTTTGAGTGATTGTCAGTGTTTCATTTGAATAACAATCATTATTCCATCACTTCAGCTTACATGTTCAGGTCAAGATTGAGATTTGCCTGTTCTGATTTCACGGATATCGGCCTCCCAGCAGTGTCACACATTTACCCCGAGTGCACATGTGGGATTTTGTATTGGCCCAGCATATGCTTAATTATGGTCTAATTGATCTGCTAATTGCTGTAGGCCCAGTTCACTGAAAATGAGGTCAGATCGAACGATCAAGCAAAGAAGGACAGATTAATTTTGATCACGATCTTTTGTGAGGCTAACCTCCACAAGGTGGCTGTTTAGAAGGGATTCCGTGATGTCATTTACAGGCCTATCTCACTCTAGACCTCTGGTGGTGACAGTGATGACTACTTGAATGTTGTTGCGCTCAGTGATTAGTTTGTAAGATTATCTTCCCCCTTCCATTCAGGGGAGGTTTCTTTTATACTTTGGCAGTTTTGAGATGTTTCAGAGCTGTAACCATCTTGCTACAATCGATTGGCGGGTCATTGAGAACTTTGCTGATTATCCTCAAGAGCAGACGAACGTTAGGACGTCGTCACATGACAGCGTTGGGGACGTCAGGAGCGTCGTTAGCAACGTAATGACGCGTGCAATTAGCGTCGGACGGAGTGTCTTTTGACGGCCTGAGCACTTCAGTGAAGCTTCAGGGAGCGGTGGAGAGGTGTAGACAGGCAAAGGGGGGCCTCCAACCACCCACAGAGGCTTCTGAGAGCCTCGCAAGAGCTCGAGGCAGCTCCGGAGGCTTTCAAAAGGACCTTGGATTCACTTGAATGGGGAATAACGGTCTGACAGCCTGTTAACAGATTCTGGTAACAAAAAGACTCTGTGGGATGTCTGACGTTTAGAGAGCATCCCCCTTTCAACCACCCCCCCCTTCTTCAAGGGCATACCCCCAAACTTGTCAGGGCATCACCCGACCAATTAGATCAGACCAGCCTATTATCACCTCACTAGGTCTTGGCCTGCACTGCCCAGAGCAAGCCAACAATGGCCTTATGAACCCAGGTTAGTGTCAGACCACTCAGTCACCATGTGAAGACAAAATCTATGCAGGCAAACTGTGTGATCATCCGATTATTTTTTTGCAACATGTGCAGAGCTATATTTTCCTCCAATTTAAAAATCCTTGCTCCCTTGTATCCTTGCTCTGGGGCCAGTCAAAATCTCCTTTTTCCTAAATCTACTTTCTTCCTCTTCTTCATGCAACGCTCTTCCGTCCTTTTCAGAATCTACTTTAATTTTCCGAAATTTGCTTCTGACAAATTCCACTTTTGACCGATTCTACTTTTTGACAAAATCTCCTTTTTAGGTAAAAATCGACTGAATTTTACAAAATCTACTTCTGATAAAATCTACTTTAATTTTTTTCTTGCTTTTATTTAGTTACTTTGATGAAGACATTGTTTAAGGGATTATAATCCAATAATAACTTAAACACAATGCTCGCTTGCTCTTCCATACATGCATAATTGCACATCATATATATATATAAATTATTTGCTTGCTTGTTTCCTTCTTTGTCTGCTCTCATTCTTTCTTCAAATTGTATACATTCAGGATGGTAGTCAGTATTGCATTTAGGATGGTAGTCTTTGTTCCATTCAGGATGGTAGTCAGTGTTCCATTTAGGATGGTAGTCAGTAGGCCTATAATTCATTTGAGGTTGTAAAATGTACAGCCAGTGTTCTCCAGTCATGTACAATATATTTCAATGGAAATGGGGTGATCCCTGTGACTCCTCTTTGAAAGATTTTTCTGAACTTTTTCTTGATCTACAGTGGTAGCATGCTGGGCTTCCAGTCCCTGGGTCCAGGGTTCGAATCCAGCTCTTGCGGGTCATCTGGGCCTATGTTGGACGGATGTTTCCAATCATTCTGCGCCTCATTGCCGTGTCCTCCCCCTGTCCCAATTAGCCTACCAAGCAGTGGCGGATACAGGGGGGGGCCTAGGGGGCACGGGCCCCCCTAGGCCACTGAGATTAATAATAGTATTTTAAAGAAAATACGATGCGACGCGGGCCCGCGAATGCCGAAACACGCCCGGGCCCCCCTAGATGACCCTGTCTGGATCCGCCACTGCCAAGTGCTTAAATACAGGACGTGAAGCCCCAATCATCCATCCATCCATCCTGGAACTCATCATAATATTATATGTACCACATGTGTGGGCGCTTCCACTTGCCTAATTGCCTAAAAGTACCTAATTATTACATGAACCACCCAGGTCAGTACCCATACAGCACCAAAGCATGCACAATCATTGTGTCATCACAAAACGAGCACATTGAAAAACATGGTACACCTAATTTGCTGCTCTTCGCCACCAGAGGGCGAACATGGGTTTTAGATGATGACAATAACTACGAAACCATTTTGCAGATTCTTTTATCAATCTTTAACAAAGTTTAACAAAGCATGGTGTTTTGGTCTTTTGTGTTTTATTGTCCTAACAGCATTTTGTCTGTTTAAGTATTGTTGCCATTTCATTTTGAGCATATGGACCCAGTAGGGTAAAACCCACCCCCATTCACCACACTACCCTCCCCCAGCCCCCTACCCTAACCCCTCCCTCCCCCAATGCCCCCTCAGGCTCAGAGCAAACCCCAAAAGTCACAATTTGCTCCTGTGAACTTTTGGTGTTGCAAAAAAGTAGCTTGGGAAGAATGTTGCATTTTTCTGCTGTTTGAAAGAGATTCTGTAAATTGTTGTGAAGATTATATGATGCTGGGTGGCTGAATGGTTACGGTTCAGGCCTACTCTGCTAAAAGTCTTTGCTGCATGACTTCGAACCCCAGCTGGGGAACCTAACATTTTAAGTGGACCTTCATTAGCAAAGTCTCAGATGGGTGTTGTTTAGATGAGACATTAAATAAGATGTTAAATTGTCAGCCCCATGTATCAGTGTTTATGCTGGGCAAATAAAAGATCCCTCACATGTGGTAAATGTGTAACGTGTTGAGGACTCCCGCTCTCTCGCCCATCTCATCAATCAACCCTTGTGAGTGCCTAGAACTGGCATGAGATGGCTGAACTTACCATCTATCTATCTATCTATCTACCCATCTATCTGTCTATAATTTATCTTTCTTTCCATGTATTCATATATCTATTGATAAATTCACCGGTCTATTGATTATGTTGATCAATCTATCTGGTGATTTTGACAGGTCTATCTGTACTCTGTAGATCTATCTACAATGTATCTATAATAAAATTAATGAAGCACCTTTAGAATCACATGGGCCAGAATGATCTGCCTTGGACTGTCTCACATTGCCCATATTGTTACCACCTTTTACTCTGCTGAATGCTGAACACTCATAATTCTCACTTTCTGTTCCTTCCTGTAATTATTTGATAAAACCACAAACAAGACAACAATTACCCATGATGCTTTGCTGATTAATGAGGTGAACTGCACCTCTTCAATTTCACCTCTTCAACTGTACCTCAAGGCTCCATTACCTCAATAACCCATTAATGAGGTACTCGAAAACTGTTAATTGTGGAGGCTATAAAAAGAACAGCAGCCCCCTAGTGTTAACTAAGGACAATGGTCCTCAAACTAGTAATTATAATTGACAATAGGGGGAGATTCAAAAGTGCGACTGATAATTGCAAGTTGATTGAAATGGATCAATTCTCAATGGTCATGTCTAATATGAGATTTTTGTAAATTTTCTTCGAAATGTAAATAGTGGTGTTTCCAAGTTTTGATTGAAATGATCTATCTATCTATCTATCTATCTATCCATCTATCTATCTATCTATCTATCTATCTATCTATCTATCTATCTATCTATCTATCTATCTATCTATCTGTCTATCTGTCTATCTGTCTATCTATTTTTATTCAATAACTACGTTCAAATCTGGAAATCTGGAATCCCAAAATGAACAATGGCTCAAAAAGGCCTCCTTCAGTCCAGGTGTTAGGTTTTTCAAAAACTTTTTTACAAGCACTTTTTATGCCATAGTTGGTAAGGTGGTGCTCATCTGTGCATGTTGTGGGTTCGATTCACTGAGCTGTTATGACATTTGCCCTGTAACACAAAATGGCAGATGCATATTTGATTTAGACACCCATGATTGAAAAATGAGGGAAGGCTAGTTTTAAATGGTCCAAACAAGTTTGATGGTCTTGGATATAAGAAATGGAAATTATATTTGGAAGTTTCCTTTTCATTGGACAGACTTTAGAATTTTAAATGTAGTGAATACAGAATGAAGTTAGGGATTTAATGTTTGTGTATGTGCAACAAATAAGCGTTTAGAAGAACCAAGAAAACAACTACAGTACTCAAAATAAACACCCCCCCCCAAAAGAAACAAAAAACAAAGAAGGAGCAAAGTAAAAGATGTTACATAGAATTAAATCTCAATAGAAATTCTACCAACTCTTTTTTACATAGAATAATGTTGTGAGACAGTACAATACATACATACATATAATTTTACATTTATCCAAATAATACATTAACACCCGCAGTTATAATTGGCCATCTCGGGCAGTGAACACAATGTTCTTGAGTTAGGATTTTACCCCATGTTGAAAAGGGCAGGACCTTTTTGGGGGTCTTCTATGGCTGAGGGCATTTTAAACACCCTGGCAGAAGGGGTTAGCATGTTAAGAACGAAAGGTCATTCCAAAGATGTTAATTTCGAAAAAGGTCATTCCAAGGTATGATAAATTGTGACCTCTCACTGTGAAAAGTTGAGCAATTGTTACTGCGTTAAGGGGGGGGGGAGAAGGAGGAGGAAGGAGGAGGAAGGAGGAGGAAGAGGGGGAGGAGGAGGGAGGGGGAGGAAGAAGGGTGGAGGAGGAGGGAGGGGGAGGGAGGAGGAGGGGGGGGGAGGGAGGAGGAGGGAGGGGAGGGAAGAGGAGGGAGGCGGAAGGCGGAGGGTGGAGGAGGGAGGAGGAGGGAGGGGGAGGAAGAAGGGTGGAGGAGAGAGGAGGAGGAGGAGGGAGGAGGAGGGAGGAGGAGGAAGAAGGAGGGAGAAGGAGGGAGGAGGAGGGAGGAGGAGGGAGGAGGAGATACATGTTTCAGATTTACCCCATGTGAGGGATACATTGTATTTTTCTTGCCCAGCACACTGTCACAGAAAGACAAGTATAGAATATGTAGTATAGATCTTATTGATCAGGGTTTGGAGTTGGGTAGTAGGTAAGTGAACGGACTCTGACTCCCGGCTCTCTTGGCTTCTGAAAAGTGACTCAAGACTCCTTAAGTCTCCTGATTTACGACTTGGACTCCACTTATCGGCATTATTGCACACAATTATTAAATGGTTTCCATACAGGATTTTGTGCATGAATACTTGCTTTGGAAATTTCTTTGAAATTTGGAATATATTGTGCATTGAACATTGTGATTTTGTAAATTATATTAATTACTTTTTGGAGTCAGGAGTCACCATTTTTAAATTAATTTTTGGCTCTGACTCTGACTTCACCTGAAAATCAAAGTTTGACTCCGACTCTGACCCCGACTCCACCCAAAAACCTCCAACTCCACGACTCCGACTCCTGATATGACTCCAACTCCAGACTCCGACTCCAAAGCCCTTGATCTTATACAATGTGGTGATACAGAAATGTATAAATGAGTAGATATATATATTTTTCATGCAGAGCAATTTAATTAGCTGAATTGCTTTGCTTCCTGAGGGCGTTTTATTAAGTAGTTAAATCGCCTCCCTTTAATTTGATACAATGGTCAAGTCTTTCAAAGTTGTATACCTAGCACTTATTGGCCAATTAGTTTTTTGAGATCAGATCAGTTTTCAACTCCAGGGACTCTTCATAACAAGCTGCACATTGTGGTAGCACGCTGTGACGTCAGTTGCTGTGACATCAGAACGTTGGGGTTTCCCTTTGAGGTGATTCCCATTATGTAATGGGTTACCCACTCTGATGTCATCGGGCATGACGTTTTACTTACCTGGAGGCAATAAAATCGTTTCCGACCATTTACTTACACTGGATTCAAGTTCGAAGTTGGAAGTTATTTAACCAATGTGTAAACTAGAACTGTGGCAATTTCACATCTTAAAGGTCTAAAAAAAGTGACCTGACTACCTGAGAAGGTGGCCAGATATGTTGGCATGGGTCTCCAGTTCCATGCAGTTAAATCATTGATGCATAGGAGGGATGTCAATAGATTATATACATTCCAAAGTTCAGCATGAAATTACTATGTCTGTACACACATGTTTGCCAAAAGAGTTTTTTTAAAAATGGTATAAGAGAAACTATATATAGTTGAACCCAATATATGGTATTTATAATAGAAATTATACTATCTCTTTATGTAAGTATATAGTTAAGCTAGAGTTGGCAAGCTCACATGGGGGAGCACAGGTTCAATATGCCCCCCTCCCCCTCGTAGGGACGCCACTGCGTCACTAACAATGTCACTAATTGTTATTTAGTAACTATTAGTTCATCACTATAACTGTTAGCTAGTCACTAATTGTTAGTTAGTCAATAACTGTAAGTTAGTTAGTCAGTCACTAAATGTTAGTTACTAAATGTTAGCCTCTAACTGTTAGTTAGTCAGTCACTAACTGTTAGTTAGTCACTAACTGTCAGTTAGTCACTAACTGTTAGTTAGCCACTATTAGTCACTAACTGTGTCACTAATTGTCAAAATATGAGCGTTTCGGACGTACATCGGTGTGATGTACGTCCGAAACGCTATATATTTTGATGTAGCTAAGCTCCTGTTGCACTTAGAGCTTTGGTTGGTGGCTTGTCTGATACCCCTATTACCTGGCCTCATCCCTATATAACAATGAAATAGCTGAGATATAATGGTAGGGCTACACAAGCTGCTAGAGTGCCAAATCTGTAAATCTGAGTTTACGGAATTGCCCTAGCCCAACATCTTTTCATATCATGCCCCAATTCTTCCTTTCATCTGCCGAACATGAATTTCTCTTTTTCATCAGCAAAGCATCTCCTCAATCAAATATAACAGCTGAATACAATATCTTAAATTGGCGGCCCCTTGTATCAGTGTCTGTGCTGGGCAAGTAAAAGATCCCTCACATGGGGTAAATGTGTAACATGTTGAGGACTCCTGCTCTCTCTCTCATCTCATCAATCAACCCACGTGAGCGCCCGGAACTAGGCTTAGAGGGCTGCACTCACCATATCTATCTATCTATCTATCTATCTATCTTCAACGGCAACTCCTCCTGTTTTTATTTCCCTTCAAGAGCGTAAATAGATGAAGTAAAGTCCATCCTTTCATACCTGTTACATGTATAATGGGGATTTCTAGTTTTATATATTAGTTTTTATACAAATTTTTTAAAAACATGATTTGTACTCGTTTGGCAGACGTTCAACTGATATTGTAAAATTGAAATATATAAAACAAATACCGACATGTCAATAAGTTATATACGTTTTCCACACGTAAGTTTTGCTTTTATGCTGTACAATACATGTGTGACCTGATGACTGGTCATCCAAGAAATTTCCTGAGCACCACTGATGCACAGGAGCCAAAGGAATGTCTGTCTAGATTATATACTAGCCCAAAGTTCAGCATGAAATTACTATGTCTGTACATGTAACAAGAAAATCTTTTTGAGAAAAAGATATGCTGGCTGTGGTGATAATGATTTCAAAATTTAATATAAGCATGTTTGCCATAAGAGTTTTAAAAAATGGTATAAGCTTGAGTTGGCAAGTTCATATGAGGGAGCACAGGTCCAATATGCCCCCCTCCCCCTCGTAGGGATGCCACTGCGTCACTAACAATGTCACTAATTGTTATTTAGTAACTGTTAGTTCATCACTATAACTGTTAGCTAGTCACTAATTGTTAGTTAGGCAATAACTGTAAGTTAGTTAGTCAGTCACTAAATGTTAGTTACTAACTGTTAGCCGCTAAATGTTAGTTAGTCAGTCACTAACTGTCAGTTAGTCACTAACTGTTATTTAGCCACTACAAGTCACTAACTGTGTCACTAATTGTTATTGGGTCACTAATGTTAGTTAGTCAGTCACTAAATGGTAGTTAGTTACTAACTGTTGGCTGCTAACTGTTAGTCAGTCTGTCACTAACGGTTAGTTAGTCGTGTTAGTCTGTTAGTCACTTACTGTTAGTAAGTCACTAACTGTTAGTCCCTAACTGTTAGTCAGTTTGTCCCTAACTCTGGTTCATCAGTTAGTCACTATCAGTTAGTTAGTCATCTAGTCACTTACTGTTAGTAAGTCACTAGCTGTTGCTTAGTCACTAACTGTTAGTCTCTACCTGCCAGTTAGTCACTAAGTGTAAGTTTGTTACCCTGAGGATGTGTCTCCTGGAAATAGGACCTATAAATAGAACTAACTGCTCTCATAACTACTAATTCCCAATGGTTTCAGGCCCTGCACCAATTGTATCTGCGCCAATTGGTCAATTACAGCTCTAGCAATTGATCTGAAGAAATCAGTTTTTTTTTCTCAGTGCCAGAGTGGACCTATGATGTCATAGGTGGATACTCCATTGCCAAGCACTAGAGGATATGCAAAATTGGTGCAATCAATGATGCCATAGGTCAAACTGGCCAATAGCATCCGTTGTGGACAGTTTCATCATAGCCTTGCTGTTACAAGTGTTACATCATTGCCAGAGCGGCCAATAATATCACCACAACTCAGGTGCAAGGTTGGACTACTCCTGGGGCGGGGGGACTGCTCAAAAGCTGTCAATTGATCCTTATGTCTCCATACGTATTAACTCCTGTGAACTATGGTAACCAATAAAACACTATAGGATTAAAGTAATTGTTGGTAGTTTAACACTGAAAGGAGCCGCCAACAAAACTGCAAACGGTAAACAAAATGCTTGACTTGACAGCTCCATATCTAATCCAATTTAGATCAGTAGCATGTTGGTGAACAACTGTGATTAATTTCCAGTTATCCTCTTAACCATGCTTGGTTGAATTTCTGGCACTTTTGGTATCACCAAATAATAAACAATCCCCCCTCCCACTTAACACCTGAGATTTTGCATTGGTATCATTGGCTCATCTGGCCATGACATAATTGCAAGGCTAAACTCAGCAACATTAAAAACGCACACTTTTAAAAAGGCTAAAAATAGTGCTTCCTCTAAAGATATCAAGATGAAAATTTGCACACTTCTAGAAGTTGCCATCAGGTATATTCACGGAAAAATTGAAATCTCTAAGTGCAGTACTTTCGTGTCGAATTAAATCGTCGTGGTCACTGTCGAAAATGGAAGTCACAAAACTTCAATTTCCTCTGATCATTAATTTCAACAACTTAGCTGTTCTTTCTACAAACTTTTTTGATAAGCCAGGAAAGTTTATAATTTTCCTTGCTTGATGAGTTAGGGAATGGGGATATTTGACCCAACCACAATTAAAGAGGATGAATTTAATAAAAATTAAGTGTCAATGCTGACACGCCCCCTACAGGAGCCTTTTGTCAAAACCTTAAAAAATGATATTTTTTTTCAGATTTTTGAGACAATTGATATGGAATGATTGTCTGTGTGTCTGTTTCTACCCTGGGCATGCATAAAACCCCCATTATTTAACAGTTCTGGTTCACATGCTTCGTTTGAAGATGCGAACTCATAAATTTTGAGTTTTTAATTCAAAATCTGCTTTATCATTGACTTTTTTTTTTCAAAAACTTCCGTGGGACCTCTTTTGGAAGTCTTGTGCCTGTTATGTGAAAATTTCATAAGATTAATTCCATCCAGTATGCCACAAAACCAATATTTCCAATTGTGCGTTTTGTGTTGAAGTGCAGTTTGTGACTTCCATTTTCAACAGTGGCCACAACGATTTAATTTTACACAAAAGTACTGCACTTAGAGATTTGAAATTTTTCGTGAATATACCTGATGGCAACTACTAGAAGTGTGGAAACTTTCATCTTGATGCTTTAAGAGGAAGTACTATTTTTAGCTTTTTTTAAAGTGTGCGTTTTCAAAATTTACAGTAAGGGTATGTTGTCAAAAGAATTTTAAAATATGGTATAAGAGAAACTACAGATGAACCCATGATATGGTATAAGAAGCTATAAGAGGAATTATAGATGAACCCATGATAGATCTATCTATCTATCTGTCTATCTCTCACCCTCTCTATCTCTTCATCCCAAGGGGGCATGCGATACTCCGGAGACACCAACTATACTTTTTCTATATCTCTCACTAACTAGGTCTGGAACACACATAGCATGGGTTCATCTATAAATCCTCTTATAGCTTCTTATACCTGCTCTGCTGATCTACACTAACTTGTGTAATGTATTGACTGTTATTTTTATTCCTCACAGCGTCCCTGAATAAAGTTTGGGGTTTAAAAAATTGAACAAATATGCCACTAGTGTAGTGTTCAAGAAGACAGTCAAGGGAACATTTTAAGACAAAAATGAAAAAAATCTGTTGGGAATTCTTTGAGAAAAAAATATATTACAATTTTGGTTTATCACACCACATATTTCAAACTTTTTATGATTAATAAAATCTTGTGTAATGGTCTAAAAGTGAACCTAAGCCTTGATATGTTCAGGAAATATCCACATATGGTTTCCAAAGGTATTGTTAGAGGAATATGTAATTTTTATGAAAAAAATAATTTTAGTGTGTGACAAACAACACCCGTTTTGAATTTCAAGATAAACAGATGCAATTACCCTAGAAAACACCTTAATTTTTGTTTTGTTTCCATAATTCCACATAAAACTACAGATTGACATTCATTTAATCTCTTTAAACTGCAAAAATATTGTTTTTTATATTTATTCAAGCCGTAAAATCAGTGTGTGAAGTATACTCTGTTTATTTGCCTATGGCATTTATATCATATTTTTTTAATCACAGAAATGTGTTATAAGCAAAAACTAAAGCCAGAATTGATTAAGGTTGAATATCAACCATATTTTTGTGCAACAGCTTCGGCCAGTCTCTCCTTCGAAATAATAGTTCTTTTTTTCCAAATCTCTGAATAATCTGGGAGTGAAAGATTAAACCTGGTTCTTTTTGGGTCACACACTACTGTGACAATCGTACACACAGAAATATAATCGTTTTAAAGACAAATTATTCTAAATTCAATGATATATTCTGCATTGTATCAAAATTCTAACCAAATTATTGGATATTTCATGCTTTCTTTAAGATAAAATGGGTGGCAATAAAAACGCTCCCACTGAAGCTTCTGTGTGTGATAGAATGTGTCGGAATACATGTAGACTGTATGCACCAATTATAGATTTTCAGCACTGAATGATCATAATGGTAGTATACATACTGAATGATTTTAATCGTTTTTGCTTTATTTTGTGTCTTAAAATGTTATTTTTACTTAACCTTGGCAATATTGTCATACACACTGTATATGGACAACTTTACGAAAGATTCCTGAGTAAGTTATGATTTTACACCAACATGAATATCATTTTTGGCATAAACATCAGATAGGCAGTGTTTATCACACAAAAATAAGTGAAATTCATATATGAAACATATTTTCTACAAAATGGCCATATAAGTTGAATAAAATATCTGCCACTGCCAATGGCATCATTTTGATCAAATTATGCACCATAACTAATTGGTTTATACTCACAGAACCTTGAAAATAATAGTGTGATAAACCAAAATTTTTAAATTGTTATATCTCAAAGAATTCCCAACAGATTTTTTTCATTTTTGCCTTAAAATGTTCCCTTGACTGACTTTTTGGACACTGCGCTGGTGGTATATTTGTTCAATTTGTTTAAACCAAAAATGTATTCAGGGACGCTGTGTCCTATGACAGTTTAGCTAGAGTTGGGCAAGATCATATGGGGGAGCATAGGTTCAATATGACTCACTATTAATTAGTAAGTCACTACATATGACTGTAAATCCCTAACTGTTAATCAGGCATCCCTTACTGTTGTTCATCAGTTAGTCACTACCTGTTAGTCATTAAGTCCATTGTTTTGGTAGTTCCTATTTGTTAGTCACTAAATATGTTATTTAGTCAAAAACCGTTAGTCAGTTAAGGACTGCTAGTCAGTCAAAAACTGTTAGCTAGACTAAAGCTGTTAGTAGTCAAAAACTGTTAGCAGTCAAAAACTCTTTGTAAGTCAAAATAGTTAGTTAGTCAAAACTGTTAGTAGTCAAAAACTGTAATTCAATCAAACCTGTTAGTTAGTCAAAAACTGTTGGTTAGTCAAATAATTGTAGTCAAAAACTGTTAGTAGGCAAAAACTGTAAGTCAAAATTGTTAGTCATAAACTGTAAGTAGTCAAAAACTGTTTGTCAGTCAAAAGCTGTTAGTTAGTCAAAAACGGTCAGTTAGTCAAAAACTATTTGTAGTCAAAACTGTTGGTAGTCAAAAACTGTTAGTTAGTCAAAACTGTTAGTTAGTCAAAAACTGTTAATAGTCAAAACTGTTAATGGTCAAAAACTTTTAGTTAGCCAAAGACTGCTAGTCAGTCAAAAACTGTTAGTTAGTCAAAAACTGTTAGTTAGTCAAACTGTTAGTTAGTCAAAACTGTTAGTCAGTCAAAAACTGTGATTCAATCAAAACTGTTAGTTAGTCAAAAACTGTTAGTTAGTCAAAATATTTGTAGTCAAAAACTGTTAGGAGTCAAAAACTGTTAGTTAGTCAAAAACTGTTAGTTAGTCAAAAACTGTTAGTTAATCAAAACTATTTGTAGTCAAAACTGTTGTTATTCAAAAACTGTAAGTAAAAATGGTCAATTAGTCAAAAACTGTTAGTTAGTCAAAAACTGTTAGTTAGTTTAAAAACTGAAAACTGTTAGTCAAAAACTGTTAGTCAAAAACTGTAAGTCGAAAACTGTTAATTAGTCGCTAATTGTCACTAACTGTTAGTCACTAACTGTCAGTCAGTCACCAACTGTTGTTCAGTCACTAACTGTTAGTCAGTCACTAACTGTTAGTTAGTCATGTAAGTCAGCTAGTCCTTAACTGTTAGCAAGTAACTGTTAGTAAGTTACCAACTGCTACCCTGTCAGCATGCCTCGGCGGTCCAACGTCGGCCCAGCGTCAGTCCGATGTCAGTAGCATCGGACCAGCTTCGGGCCGACGTTGGACCGCCGAGGCACGCTGATAGGGTAGTCCCTGACTGTTAGTAAGCACTAACTGTTGTTGATTCACTAACTGTTTGTTAGTCTTTAACTGCCAGTTAGTCACTTACTGTAACTAACAGTCTGTTAATCACCCCAAGGATGTGCCACCCAGAAATTGGACCTATAAATAGAACAAACTGCTGTCATTACTATTCACCCCCAATTGTTACAACTCACCCCCAATTATTTCAGGTCCTGCAACAATTGTATCTGCACCAATTGGTCGATTAATGAGTGGCAGGTGTTCTTTTACATCAATTGAACAATATTAAGTATTTTTGATCTGAAGATATTTTGAAATGCTCTAGTAGATATTACAAAATGGTGGGGACCAAACCAGTTGACACTTTTCCCAATGGGGCAACCAGTATAGTATGCTGGCAGTAGAGCTAATAACGTGCTATAACAAATCTTGTCATAAAGTTCAAGAAACCAGCATTAAAAAAAAAACATAGGCTGCGCGGCAGCATACCCTCGGCTAATCTGTGGCTATTCTGGAGGCAGTGAAATCAAGTGGCCCTCAGGAGGCGCGAGCTTTGAGGGGGCAAGGTCCCTAAAAACTTTAAATTGATGTCCGTTTCCACCAAGTCACAGCAAGTGCCATAATGAAAATCTGTAAAAAAAATTTAGCGAGAATCAAGGCCAAAATTTGTTTTGGCAATTTGTTGAATTTCCATCACCACAATGTTTTTCATGAGTTTCCCTGACTTTCCGTAACTGCAGAGCAGACACTTAAATACAGTTTAAAAAAACTTAAGCAATACTTAATTTTAAAACAAAGACACAGTTTTGAGGGGGGAGGGTTGGTCTAGTGGTAGCGTGCTGGACTGCCAATCGCCGGGTCCAGGTTCGAATCCAGCTCTTGCCGGGTCACCTGGGCCTATGTTGGATGGCTGTTTCAATCATCCTTTGCCTCATTGCCGTGTCCTCTTCCTGTCCTAATTAGCCTACCAAGTGTGTAAATACAGGATGTAAAGCCCCAAACATCCATCTTAAGAAATACTTTTCTTTTATTGCATACATAAGTTCATTTTAAAAATTTTATTCGTTTTAAAATTAGAATTTATTGGATATGACTGAAATTTGTCTACACCCATTCTATGAAATCTACAGGTCTAATATAATAGTAATATACAAATACTGTATGTTATTAATGCAATATTAAAATCCATTAGCACAAGGAAATTAATTATTCGATCTCTCAGTCGAACAATTAATTAAGCAATCATTCAATCAGCAGATCAGCCAATCAAACCACCCTGGTTTTATACCAGGTTGCCACCCTTTAACTTCGGATAAAAACGAGAAATTTGGTTGAATCTGTGATAAGTGATGACACATGGAAAGAGACCTTATTTTTATACAAAAAATCTGTTAAAGTCAGTTTAAGGATTCCATTAACGCAGCAATAAATGCAACTGATGTCGGGGAAAATATGTGAAGCAGGAACAATCACGGAAAAACACAGAGAATTTGCTCCAAAGCTTACTGTGCACTAAATTATAAAATTTTAGCTATCTTTATTTAGTTTCATTTCAAATATTAGCTCCAATAGGCCTACATGTAAACAAGAAGAATAATTCTAATAAAGCAGCTTCCAATCAAACGCTGGAACAATGTTGCTGACCACATTTACAAATAGATAATACAAACAACCAGGGCCAAGCGACAGTCAGATTAATGGCCGAATAACAATAAAAACCACCAAAAGCTCCGTAAAGTGGCACATTCAGTCCCATTTGCTGAATTTAGGTGTTTTTGACGCTAAGACAATATGTCTGAATCTCCTGGATGACATGTTGATCTATCTATCTAGGCCTATCTCTATCTATATATCTATCTATCTATCTATCTATCTATCTATCTATATATCTATCTATCTATCTATCTATCTATCTATGCATCTATCTATGCATTTATCAATCTATCTATTTATATATATCTATCTATCTACATGTGTCTTCTATCTATCTATCTATCTCTCTACCTATCTATCTATCTATCTATCTATCTATCTATCTATCTATCTATCTATCTATCTATCTATCTCTCTATCTATCTATCTATCTATCTATCTATCTTTCTATCTTTCTATCTATCTATCTATCTATCTATCTATCTATCTATCTATCTAGTCTATCTAGTCTTAGCTATTCTTATCATAAATTACAAATATGGATAAGGGTCTAAAAACAGAAATCATAGATAAGATGTCTCCAGCCAAAACCGTTGTAAATAGTAAGACTAAAACAAGGTTTATACTAGTACTAGCATTTACCCGTGATAAAGGATAACACAAATGGCAGTCAGGCAGGTTTGTGGGCAATTGTGGCAGTCTGGAGAATGAGTCAGAGACAGGAAAAATAAATTTTGACAGTTAACAACATTTGCATTATATGTGAGGGGGCGACCATTTTGATTCTGTGTTAAAGAAATAACTTCTTGGGTCGTTTTGGTGAAACAAAAGAAATAGTTTTGGGCAGTCGTAAAAAAATGGTGTGTAACATGGTTTTTTGTGATGTGGAAATTAATAAGTGGACATCAGACACCCAAAATAAATAATGACTGTCGGCGTCACTGATGATTTCCCGGGCAAGAAAAGTTCAAGTACCCCCCCCCCCCAATCAAGGGGAAGTGACTGATATACAGCTGAACCGAGGTGTAAGTGAACTATAGTTTGGTGTGCAAAGAACTGTATAAAGGAAAACATGAAGGTGAGAGTGAGCAGTTGAAGAATGAAGAAAGATGGCACCACAAAAGCGCAGCCTTCTTGGATTTGTGGACATGTTCCCGAGTAATAGACGCAGGCCTATACATATAGCAAATTTCATATCTTTAAGGAATATTAGGGTGACAGGGGGCAGTGCAAGAATGACTGGCAAAATGGCCAACATGAAATGGCAGCCATCTTGGATTTCGTGACATATTCCCAAGCAACAGTTACGCCCAAGGGTGAATATCTGCAAATTTCATAAGTGTAAGGGAAATATTAAGATCACAGCTGGCAGTTCATGAATGAAGGGAGATGGCTGCCAAATTGACCGCAACACAATGGCTGCCATCTTTAATTTCACAACATGCTCTCAATCCATATTCACAGGCCAATACCTGTACCAAATTTCATATTTGTAAGCGAAATATTAAGGGCACAGCAGGCAGTTAAAGAATGAAGAAAGATGGCCACCACAAAATTGCAGCCATCTTGGATTGCTGGACATGTTCCCAAGCAATGGCCACAGGCCAATAGCTGTACCAAATTTCATAACTGTAAGTGGAATATTAAGGTCACAATGGGCAGTTCAAGAATGGCAGGCAAAACGGCCAGCACAAAATGGCAGCCATCTTGGATTTCTCAACATACTGGCAACCAATACTCACAGGCCAATATCTGTACCGGATTTCATAACTTTAAGTGGAATATAAAGGTCACAATGGCCAGTTCAAGAATGGCTGGCAAAATGGCCGCCACAAAATGGCAGCCATCTTGGATTTCTCGACATACTGCCAACCAATACCCACAGGCAAATATCTGTACCAAATTTCATAACTGTAAGTGGAATATTAAGGTCACAGTGGCCAGTTCAAGAATGGCTACCAAAATGGCCGCCACAAAATGGCAGCCATCTTGGATTTCTTGACATACTCCCAACCAATACCCACAGGCCAATATCTGTAGCGAATTTCATAACTGTAAGTGAAATACTAAGGTCACAAATGGACACTTAACGAAACCTTAACTGGGATAGCAGTGTCACCACATGGCGATTTTAACTAATTAATTGTAATTAGCAAAACTAATGAGATTTGAGGAAAATCGTTGCATGGTTGAAATCCTCATGTGAATTCAGGAGTTTGGAGGTGAGATTTATAGTGTTATTAGTTGACAGGAAAAAGCCTTATGGTTGAGTGTATATATATGTATCTTTTACATATAAGACTAAGCAAGTTGCTAGTTAATACAAAGGTTAAATGCTGGTCAAACTTTGAAGAATAACAATAGCTGTAAAGAAAAACAAAACAAATGAAACATGTCCCAACTCTGTGTACAGCCTGCAAGGGCTACAAAAAGTCATATATCTCAGCTTCTACTTGGCCTACATTTTTTATTCAAATTGGAAATTTCTTTATTTGTTCAATATAAAACTACAAAGTTGGTCAATGCAGTTTGGACATATTTATTAAAAAAAAGAAAATTTGTTAAAAAGTTGAGGGTGCTGTGTACTGCTTTTGTGCTCCTTTGTTCCTAGCTTTGGTCACTGGAGAGGATTAGTGACACAATGTTACATAACATGAATGGTTGGAGGGGAGGGGTACAATGAAGCACAGACACAGTGTCTCTAGTGCCCATTCAACAAAAACTGGACCCCTTCCATGATGACACTTACACCCCCAACCAAAATTTATTTAAAATGCTAAAAATACAATTGGAGCTAGTTTTAAAATGAATTAAAAGACAGATTTATCCAATAATCTTTAAATGTAAAATTACACACTGAAATTTGCAGCAATGGGGTTTGCATGCCAAGTGATTTTCTTTAATAACCCTCTATATATACATAGTAGTCTTATTGCCAGTCTGTCTTATATGTTCATATTTCATTAAAGACCAAAATAAAAGTAAGCTGACAGTATGTTAAAATGTACATAACTGAGGTTAGATTTAAACCATTAAGTTAGAATTGAGAGTTTAAGATTTCTTGTCAAAGGATTAGCAGGGAAGACAATTACCCTGTGACATAACATTAAATAATCAAGACTTCTCCAGTGCTCCATTCAACAAAAGCCAATCTGTCTGATTCATTCACATTTAATTTTCATGCAAACAACTAAATAAAAGGGGCTGACATTACTTTATCATCAAAATTTTACATCACTGAGTTTAGATATTAACCATAAAGTTATAATAATTGGGAGTTAAAGATTTAGTGTCAACATTTTAAAATATTAACACACAAATGCATGTTTTTTAATATACTTAATTAATGCTTTGAAAGTCCACATATATAAAATTTATATATTTCCTATTGATTATATTTCATGACGAGAGGTAGAAAAAGTCAAATTAAGAAATAATGGTGGCAAATTTGATTGACAAGGGCCGATATTTACTGACATAATTATGATTATCTGAAAATCCTTAATATTTATCTAATTTTGTTAATATTGACCTCTGCTGCGAATGAAAATGTTCATATTGTTCAAAATCAGCATGATGATGATGTGAAACATGTCAGGTTTATTTTGACAAAAAAATGTCAACGACTGGTATGACATCAGAAGGAATGGAGAGTAAATAGACATTTTAATGATTTTTGGCATTTTTTCAATCATACATTTCAAGGGAAAAATTTGCAAAAACTCATGCAACGGCTGTGAATATTAGTCTATAGTGTGTCTAACTACAATAAGACCTAAAGTTAAATAACTCACCCATTACCATTTGGCATTTCACGCAGAAATGTTGGAAAATTGGGATTTCTTCGAATTTTTGGGTTTTTATAAAAATTCATAGGACCAACATTCCAACTGATTAGAGATGTTTAAAGAGGCATAAGTTAGACACCTAATTGGAAAATTTCATAGATTTAACTTCAAAATTGACTGAATCATACAAGTTTAAAATAATATGAGCGCAGCTCATGGCTGCCGAAGGCAGCCATGAGCGAAGCTCACTTAGCACAAGGACAGCTCATTCTGTGTGGTGCTCCTATCTACAGTGATTGCCTTGACAGAAAGTGCCTGTAGTTGCCATAAAAGTGGAGCTAGTAGTTTAGTCACAGTTTAGTTTGGTAAATAATTAAATTACCTTAAAGATCTTCCAAAATAGCTTTAAAATTTCAGTCTTGTCCTATAGGAACCTCCAGCGACATATTTCAGGAATTTAAATCAACATGTGTAATAATATTAATGTAACATCAACAATATCTATCTATCTATCTATCTATCTATCTATCTATCTATCTATCTATCTATCTATCTATCTATCTAATCTTATCTATTGATCTGATCTTATCTATCTAATCTTATCTATCTGCCTATTTGCCCAGTTCTTTGAAAAGATAAATTGGCCTTCTGCATGGAAAGTTGAAGATTAATGCAGTAGTTCTATGACATTGCTGCGCGAATTTAATGGCAGTGCCATTTTACATATTAGTATTTTTTCATATTTTTGGTAATATGTCGTCCGTTCAACTTTCTCAGAGCATTTAGACCCACAAAAAACACATCTTGGGTATTTAATACATACAATATGCAAATTTCAGTGTCAAAAGTACTGCAGTTTTTAGTTCTGTCCCAGAAACAAAACAAATTTTTTTTCACATTTTTCAATGATAGTGACAAAAGTATTAATGTCATGGGGATTAGACCTACGAAAGGCTCAACTGGGATAAAAGATACCATGTTTACCCAAAAATGATGAATATGCATGCCATAGTTTTGGCTTGACACCCAATACACAAAAAAATATTTTTTCACATTTTTCAATAATTGTGAGAAAAGTATTAATCTCATGTGGATTAAATCCCTAAAAGGCACAACAACAAAAATAAAAAGTATACATGCCATAGTTTTGGCATTACTCCCAATACACAAGTGGGACACCCGTTATCCGGACGCCCGCCCGCACGTCCGCCCGCCCGCCCGTCCGCCCGCCCGCCCGCCGGACGGACAAATTTTCCCAACGTAACTACAATACCCGTCGGCAATGTATACATTGCCGAGGGTAAAAAGGTTATACTGGGAAATAGGCCATGGAACATTGCCATGTCAATGCATAATTACAACCTTCCAATGTGCACTGAGGTAGTGAATGTAAGTAAAGTAAAAAAGCTTTCAAGAATAATTGCAAAACTTGGCAAATTTCTACATTTATATAAGTTCTGTACACATTTTATATATAAGTTTTGTACAAATTGCTGTAAAACATGAATTGTGCTCATTTTGTAGATGTTCAACTGATGTTGTAAAATTAAAATATATAAAACAAACACAAACATGTTAGGTGTACTATCAGTACTAAGTTGAATAACTTCAATAAGTCTGTTTGTCTTAATCTCAATTGAAAGATAGGGGAGATTCCCCTGGATTGGACCAGTGCCTCGATCGGAACATTTTGATTATAATAATTATTAAACTTATGAACACATAATTTCTGTATTCTGTATTCTATATTCTAATACCCTTTCCACACTGAGCACCTGAAATTCACAGCAAAAGAAAACTAAAAAATAATATTCAAGCACTTTAAGCAGCACAGGCAGTACATGGTTCCAGAACAGGCACACTGGTCACGGATATATAAGAAGAAGAAGAAGAAGAAGAAGAAGAAGAAGAAGGCATGGTTGACCTTTGATCCATGGAAGCTAGTCCATTTTAGTTTCTTTATATTTTTTTCCATCACAGAAGGGCACCAAAAGTGACTGGTCGAAAGTTAAAAACCTACAGAGAAAGTAGAGTAAATTTGAATGAGATTGGTGAAAGAGAGTGACCTCCAGAGTGCTAACGAGATTGCATGAGAAATTCTTGTCAGAAGCGAGAGTAAATTTGCGTAACTTAATGGCTGTTAGTCTGTATGTTGTTCATGATTTGTTGTTTCTGTTTGTACGTGATCGCTTTCCAATAGACAGCTTTGTGACCTGATTGGTTGATTTCAAACACACTTTGGTGAACAGTGATTGACTTTGACCACATTTGACAAATTCAGATCGCATTAATATGGAGAATATGCAGGTCTCTTCGTAAAGTTTCATTGTGATCATGCATTTTTCTACCTTTTCCTTAAGTGTGTACCTTACCCGATAAATAGCAAAATGCTAAGCCTTTATAAATATGTCATCATATATGTTAGACATTTGAAAAATAAAGTTCCCTGAAATAGGGTAAGGTGGGGGAAATCTGCCCCCCTTTTCACATATTTTACTAGCTCAGTCCCTCAACTTTATGAAAAACATATATTTCATTTCAGGGAATGGAGAAATGCATACATCTAAACATATCTGGAAACTTACATGCTTTAATTCAACACCTTTGAGCCGATATCACCATATCAATGTTCTATCTGAGGGGATGGATTTGCCCCAGAAGTGTGGGGCAAATCCGCCCCTTTGAAGTTTGGTGAGAAATGACAGGAAAAATTTGGCTTCTGAAGTAAATTTTATCTCCAATGAAGCACTGATTCTTATGGGTATATTCACCAATGTGTGAGGATTGTTTTAATAATTTATTTTTGAGATAAAAAAAGGTATGCATATGGCACATTCAACATACCATTAAACGAGGAAAAATTCTTAACTTCACCAAAATTCTGATCATAATCACCATCAATGGTGCTTTATGGAACAAGAAAATTTTTTTTGGAAAAAAATATAGCCGATATTTGTAGTTATAATTATAATTTGTTTTGCTAGATAATGGGATTTTTAAAAGAGATTTGTTGAGGAGTTGATGAGAATTCTATTCACAGCTTCAATTCAATGCTGCAAGTTCCTTCATGTCTGATCTCTTTCATAGCCTTTCTACCTATACCTTATATATAAAGAAGCAGAGAGAACAAATACGCCGATTGTAGTGGAAATCAGGAATGAAGACATCAAAGAGAAAATACTTAAGGGCACCAAACTTTTGAAAGATAGTCAATTTGAAACGATTGGCATCAGTCACGACCTTACAAGACAACAGAGAAACGAGCTGAAGGAACTTCTAAAGAATGCACGTGAAAAATCTGAAGGAGGGAAAAAACACAAAGTCGTAGGAGGACCGGGTTTTTGGCAGGTAAAGGAGGTGAAGAAAACAAAATAAGCTTCAAGCAACATGATAATTTAAAGAGAAAAGATACTGTGTTATCAACAAGAAATTCAAATTCCAATAGAACATCTATAGATTTAAATTCCTTTAGAACTGGCGGGCAGCTTGAGGCGGCCAATACCAGATCTATTGGGACAGCTTTAAACGTGAGAACAGAAACTCCGAGGGATCAATGTAGACATGGTGGGCAGCTTGAGGCGGCCCATGCCAGATCTACTGAATCTAGTTCTAACGAAAGGACTGAAAATCAGATGGAACAATGTGGACAGGGAGGGCAGCTTGAGGCGGCCCATGCCCGGTCTACTGAATCAAGTTTGAATATACAGGCAGATACGCAGAGGGGTCATTATAGACATGGAGGGCAGCTTGAGGCGGCCCATACCAGGTCTTTAGGCCCAGATTTAAATCAAATCAAAATCCTGTATTCAAATGCTGATTCATTGTTTGGCAAGTTAATGGAACTAAAATCAAGGCTTGCAGATGGAGATACAGATATAATAGTTATTACAGAATCGTGGCCGAAGAACTCAAGATTTACACCTGTGGAAGCAGAGTTAAATATTGGAGGATATGATCTTCATTGCACAGAAATTGGAAAAGGGAGAGGTATATGCATATATACCAAATCCAATCTAAAAGCCCAAGAGCTCACCATTGAAAGCGACTTCAATGAAAATTTGAACGTTATCATCCAGCTTAAAGACAACGACAAACTACTCTTATGTGCAATATATAGAAGCCCTTCTTGCAGTGAAGAAACTAATGAGGCCTTAAATTTACATTTAAACATAATAGATGAATTAAACTATTCGCACAAAATTGTTCTTGGAGACTTTAATTTCCCAAGTATTAATTGGGAATCCATGCAGGCACGAGACAGACATGCACAGTCATTCTTGGATACAGTTACAGCTACATACTGGACACAACATATTAAGGAAGCAACAAGAAGCAGAGGCCAGGATAATCCATCCCTACTAGATTTAGTTTTTTCAAACGAAGAAGAAATGATAGAATCAATATCACATGACAGTCCAGTAAGACTGATAGACCCCCTCCAACCGGAATTTTCTGGATCCCCCCTGTTGACAGAATCTCCCAACATGCCTAAAAAAATATTCCAAATTCTTTAATATGTACTACATGTAACACAAATATACCACTGCCTAATAAATTGGAACCGAACAGCTCAGAGTATGCGATACTGTCTATATAGAAAGCGCAATTTTTAAAGCATTAATAAGAAAGTATGCAATGAAACAGACAAGCTGCCTCAAAATTTTAGAAGAAAGACACAGAAAAAGATTGATATAGTTGTTCTTTCCCAGCAATCTTGAAATAGATTTCTGGAGGATGGACTGGGTCATTCTACAGAAATTGTCCTATTCCTGTCCCTGGACTACCGATGTCATTTAATCAATGACTAATTGTTCTTTATCACTTTTTGCTAGTTAGTGATCGCAAGCAGGACCTAAACAAAAATGTTCAGTATTAATTTGCCATTAATTTATTATTTTTTTACTATTTTTTACTGCCCTAAAGTCACACATGTACCTGTTTTTTGCATGTCCCTGTACTCGTTTCTGCGAATTAAAACTTCAGTACACCTGTAAAATTATCTGAATGTGCCATATTTTTAATATGAATGTAACCAGAACAATGTCCTTTAACTTATGGGCTTGTTTTTATTTTTTACTCTCAACTGAATTTTGAGAAAACAAGCTGCAAAGTCTGTCCCTGAGTTTTTTTGTCATTACCGGAACATAGTACTATTTTTGGCACCATTTGTTTTCTTACACAAGTGTCATCATCAATCACATGACATTATAAGACTACTCGAGCAGCCTGATAGAAAGATTGTATGCTAAAGAAAATCACACTGGCGAAAGATATTTTATGTCCATTTAAAACTCCTATTTTAAGTGAGTAGGTTTATTATGTGTCATTACCACAACAGACATTTAACAATCAAGAAAGGAATGCAGCAAAATGTTTCTTTAACTGTCATGAAGCGATGCTGTTCTAGTTCACATTTCTTAAACCTCCCTTGCTGTCTGTGCTGCCGGCCTTCTTAAAAAAAATACTAAAGCTGAATTTGTCATTACCGCAACGTGTCATTACCGGAACAATTTGCCACTGTTGTGGTAATGACTCATAGGAAATGCATGTTAATTTTAGTCAAAATTTAACTGAGAAAGGAATCGTGGCCACCACTGCCAGATGTTTTTCAGAGCCTTTGCTGACCTCCGGACTAAATATATCATGCATTTTAAAAATTTTGAAAAACAGTAAAATTGCCACCCAAATGGGAACATTTCTGTAGAATGACCCGACTATATCAGTCTACAATGTTTGATTCAGAAGTAAATAATTTAGGTTGTCAGACACTCAAAATAAATTTTTAATCTGTTGCGGTTCCGTAAAACATAAATTTATTCCTGTTGAGACCAATTCCACGCCTCCGTCCTTTAAAAAAGTAATGATTGCCCCCTGATTGTTTCAGTGCAGTCTTTTTACTTGAGTCATTGAGTGAAATCTTTAATTCAACTGCTATAGCCTTATTGAATGCGGTATGATGGCTAAATACCATGCTAAAATAGTTTGGCAGTTAACCATAATTTATGTTCAGCCGGTCTCGGTCTCGGAAGCTGATGCCTCGGTCTCGGTCTCGGTCTCGGAGGGTCAATGCCTCGGTCTCGATCTCGGTCTCGGATGCTCATGCCTCGATCTCGGTCTCGGATGTCCTGGCCTCTACTCCAATACTGATTCATAAATATGGAATATAGGAAAACACGAAAACTACCATTGAATTGTGGCTATCCCATTTGAATCCAATGGTTAATATCGCACTTTTAAGAACTTAAGTAGATTCCTGAAGAGTTATTTGAAGTCCTCACTTTAATATTTGGTTAAATTTTTGAAAATTTGGGAGGCTGGAGGAAATTGAAAAAACGATGCAAAAAAGTCAAAATATGAATTTTGTTTAGGGTTAGAAATCCATCAAAAATTGTTTATTTGTGAAAGTTGCTGGCATCAAAGGAAAGATTAACCTTTAAATGAGTCAATTCAATGGTCATTAGCATGTGGAATCTCCGAGACAAATAATCACAGCACAGACAAAATGGGTCATATTTATGCTTGGTCCAATGGAACAGTTTTTTACATTTTCAAACTCCAAGACTGCATGATAACCAGGAACATTTTTTTAAAATAGGTTTATACACCCTATGTGTGCTCTACCAAAATGTACTATAATTTCAACTAGAAATTGTTTTGACTGCTAGCAATTGAGAGTTTATCACAATAAACAAGGTTGGTTTATCACCATTGTTAATGAAAACCTCAAAATATGAAAAATCCAGCTATTCATATCGGGCTAGTTGAGCCTCTTCTCAGCATGTTGAAGTTAATTTTCTGAATCTGGACTCACTTAAAACAAGGGTAAAAAATAAAACAAGGATAGTGGTTATTTCGGGATATTCCATTTTTATGAGCAACAGTGTATCTAATATATGACCTGACTGGTTGGCTCTGAAGACAAATTTGATGAACTGTGACTGATCTGGACCGCATTTGATAAATTCAGATTGCATAGGCTACAGGTAGAGACAGTGCGATTCTTGGACTTTGCTTTGCCAGTCCACTGACTCCTCTCTTTAACTATTAATAGTAAGAGGAATCAGAGAGGTGGCCTGAGAAGGGTCAGCGGAGTGGAACACCCCACAAAAAAAAACACCCCACAAAAAACATATGTCTGCTGTGACCTCGTTCTGATGCGCTTCCTTTGGTCCGTGGCAAACATAGCCATGCAAGAGGGTTGGGAAGGTTATTTTCATCCGCCAAGGATTTACTGGGCCAACTTCGATTTTTCTACGCCGTTATGGCAAAAACACATTTCTGAATTTCGACCTCTTGGTGTTATACTATCCACTTACCAGCAAAATAATGCTGGACTCCAAGAAGTTTCAGCATCTTAGTTTAGCATTTCTTGTCTCCATACTTCTAGTACATTGGATAAACACTTCATATAATTTCAACTTCAGTTTCAAACATTTGTTCAGTAAACATTTGGTAAGGATGAGATTCTTGTTATCGCGAAATGCTTCGATGTCGACTGCTAAATTTTCATCATCAAAGACAACTTATCCCACATGTACTGCCTCACAACTCTCAACTCCAGCATTGGCAAACCGGAAGAAAAACTTGTATATGGTGTGCTTGGGACGCTTTGGGAATGTCATATTTGAGTTTGCGGCAGCTTATAGTATGAAGTTGGGCGCAAACTGTGACAAGTTATTCTTTCAAGACAATGGACAGTCTAACAGACTCAGACTGTTTTTTCCGAAGCTAAATGGTCTCCTCAAAAATGTTCCAAGGCCACCTCCAGGTTTAACATTAGTATCGGAAATTGCTCAAAACAAATGTAACAAGAAGACATACGAGCAGGTTTTAGCTGCAACTAAGGATGTTCGCATACAAGGATATTTTGGTGAGCAAAACATTTCAGATATATTATTACCATTCAATAATTACAGGTGTTTTAATTACCACATGATTCTGGTCATTCACACTTCGCTGGAAGAAATCAATGCTAAACAAGTATGTGTACTTTTGATATATCAGACGTGTGAAAGTGATGTTCTGATTGAGGGTTCGAACCAATCAGATTAACCAACACTCTAAAAAATTTCAGACAAAATTGTTTTTTAAGATTCAAAATAGTTTTTGGAAAACCAAATTTCAATGCAAAACCATTTTGAATCTAAAAAACCAATTTTGTCCCGACATTTTTTAGAGTGAAAAGTGCAATGTATTTGATGGCAGGAACCTTAGAATCGCATGCTGAACCAAATGTGCAATATCCACCTTATGCCAATCATTAAAATGTGTTGAATTAAGCTTATAATTTATTTATTTTTATTTATACAATCACCGGATCTTATTCATATCGATCAATATACACCCCATAGATACGAATGAGATCCTCTGGAATGATTTAAATCCTTATGGAGCAGAAACGGATCTTCCAGAGCTATCTCCATGTGCAGGAGTGCCGGGATGCCAAACAATTGGACTTTTTTTGCACCGTTTATTACATTTTTTTGCCATTTTGGACTGTACCACCTGCTGGATTAACTTTCTTAGGGACAAATTTGAATCAGGTACTATATTAATATTCCCAATAGTTGCTTCACAATTTCCCCCGGTTTTCAAGTTTGAGCGAATGTTCATTGTGATGGTCATTTTGCATGCATTGTCTCAGTTCAGACCACATTCAAGGAAAAATAGGGTTACAGGAAGACTTATAAAAATTCTACAATATTTAGTCTTAGATTGCTTTCAGAATTTATGCAACGCTTGTTAAAATAATATTTTGCAGCATTTTAAGACCCAAATTGTTTCCAGTGTATTGAAAATAATCCTACAACAGAAAGTGAAACTATCCTATAGAGGAGAAATAACACTATCCTTCAGGAGCAAGTGCATCAGAGTCAACTTGTAGATGATTCAAAATAGGATAATAAACTGATTTATAATTATTTGTACTTGAAAAATATCATTTTAGCAGTCAACTCCTGACCAGGTCACCTGTATTTTAAAGCTTGTGATTGGCTACCCAGAAGCAACAGTCGTGTCTCAGTTTCTCTGATAGGATAAGTTACACGATTTTCTCCATTTAAAACAAAAACTCATAGGATTGTTTCACTCCATGTTCACAGCAGTTTAGCTGTTATTCGAATTTTGAGGGTCCAGAACAGTGTTCAGTTGGCCAACAATGTTATTGAATTCATTTTCAGTTACCTTGACTCTAAGAAACTCCTGGAATTAACTTTAACAGTAAATAAAAGCATCATTTTAGTCCTGATGACGACACTTGTAACGATTTACTCCTATCACTTGCTCAATTGGGGGGTCTCCGCATACCTAAATTACTGCAGACACCAGTCTGATTGCTTGTGTACAAGTTAATAACAACATGCTTCAGCAGGTGAACATGTTAACATAGCTTCGTTTTGTGGATTTATTTAAAAACACAGAATTGTTTGTCTCTGGAGCGCCCGAAATTGGTCCATAAGATCGTTATGCCCCTGGAAGGATCGTTATTTGCCCCATGAGGATTAAAATCGCTCTGGAGGATATCATTCGTATATATATGGGGTGAATATATAACAGTACCGGCAACTGTGTGTCCAAGGAAATGTGTTACTTAGGAAATTCCATATGTGTAGTATGGAGGTTATATTGCAAAATGTATAATGTAGAGGTACGGAAGGGCACATTGAAGTCGGGAATTTTCTTATGCTTTAATAAATTTTTTTTTTTTTTTTTTTTCAGGTGTCCCTTCGTACTGGTGGCCAAAATATGAAAAAGAAGTAAAGGAAATATTGGCAGTTTCAGAGGATTTCCAGACCAGAGCTAGAATCTATCTCTTTCAAATAGCTTCACTGCAAAATGTATCTCTAGAGGTACGGAAGGGCACATTGAAGTCGGGCATTTCACCTAAACTTGCTGATGATGTGCCAGTGCTTGTTGGTATACACGTTCGCAGAGGAGACAAAGTTTTTGCAAAGAATACAGGACCTGGATGGAATGCCCCTGATAAGTCATACTTCCAAAATGCGACGAATTACTACAGGTCGAAGTTCAAGACGGTTTATTTTATTGTCGTGAGTCAAGACAAAAACTGGGGAAGACAAAATATCGTTGGTAAAGATGTGATCTATTCAACATCTAATGACGACTTGCTGGAATTTGCTCTATTAACTCTTTGTGATCATTTTATCATTAGTCTGGGCACATTTGGTTGGTGGGCAGGATATTTAACAGGAGGGGAAGTTGTGTATTTCCTCCATCATGTATTGCCTAGTTCTCCTGTTGCTAAGATATTCAATAATGATCAGTACTTTCTTCCCTCATGGAAACCATTACTATAACTGGTCAAAAATGAAGACATCTGTCTATTCAAATACATGTATAGTGTCAAAAGGTCGGGCGAGAGGAAACCAGAACACTCAATAAAATTCAGCAAATTTATTTACACTGTACAAATATAATTCATCATATATATTGAAAAGAAAAAAAGGGCGTTTTCACTGCTCCTTTGCCAATTAAACGCGAAAGAAATATCAGCACTCAATTCTTGAGCGTCTTAAAGTTCATTATTGAAAACCAAATGTCATTGATTACAACTTTTCATTGTCAAAAACCAATTGTCATTATCGACCAATTGTCCGTAAAACTCCAAACCATGATCAATAAAAATTGAATCACTCCTTGGGCGACATTCATGTACACGAAGACGGATGGATGACACAGAATCCAGTAGAATTTTGAAGAGGATGAAATTGAAAAAGATGAAGTCCTCCTGAGGATAACCAGTTTTCCAATGTTACCATTATCCATGATATGAAATTACCACAACATCACAGTCCATCGCCATCAGATCAGCTATGGCAGTACCAACTACCAGCTATGTCAGCTACCACACCACACTATAATTCAAAATAAAACAAAAGTGGAACAATAATAGTTCAAACTCCATTAACAGTTAACTATATAAACTCCAGAAACTATTTTAATAGTAAAGAAGGTAACCCAGTATGGGCATATACCATTAAATTAATTTTTAAAATGTGAACTCAAAGATGGCCGACCGCCTTGCTGGGACCACATGGTCTGCCACATGTTCAAGGTCAAATGTTAAAGTCAGACATACCACATGTTGCCATTAAATTTAACGAAACTCAAATAAAATTAATACGCAATGTAACGTCACATTATAGAACATACCAATAAAGCCAATATATCAGGCTAAAATAGATACTTTGTAAATTACTTGGAATTACCTGAAGCACAGCTGAAACACTAATGGCTACGAAAATTGAAAATGTACTTACTAGAAATTAGATGAATGGGAACTTCTGAAGAAGCCCACTGAACAGCACCAAGGCTGGGCTAAGAGTGACACACTGATTCAGTCCAGGCCAATCAGCCCAACTTTTAAACCAATCAGAATTAACTTTACATAACATGTCATCAAGCAACCGCAAATCAGGACACTGCTTAGTGAGTGACCATGAAAGTCGATGGAGCATAAAATAGGTAGGAATTTCAACCTGACCAGCTTAGCTTCAAACAACAGTATACAAACAGATCAGAACAGCTGATAAGTAATAGATAACGCCCTCGTTTGTGACAATATGCAATATATCCGAGGGCTTTAGCCCGAGGATTATTGCATATTGTCACAAACAAGGGTGTTATCTAACTTATACCACTAAGTACAAAACAAATTAATTTAAATCCCTTTGTTTGCCTTCAATCCTTCTTGTTTGACAACATTTCATTGTATTTGTTTCACATTCATGTTCCTCAGTTCATTTGAAGGTTGGCAGCCCTGAAGGCAACAGGTCAGAATTCTTTGTTCTCAAGAAATAATACAAAACATTAATTTTGTAGATAGAAAGATAGATGGAAAGATAGATAGAAAGATCGATAGATAGATGAAAATAACACAATACATTAATTTCATTGATTAATTTGATAGATAGATATGGATAGACAGATAGATTGATAGACGGATAGATAGATAGATATATAGATAGATAGGTAGGTCAATAGTGCAGCCATCTCAGCCAAGGTCACTTTGGGGAGGTTGATTATTACACTTAGTAAATGTTATTTTTAAATTATGAAAGACATTTGAAAAATAACAGAAAGCAAGGAGCAGGGGTTCGGGGGCGGCAGCCCCCGAAATAAGAAGAAGCAGGGGTTCGGGGGCGGCAGCCCCCGAATTAAGAAGAAAAAAGAATTCTTTGAGCCTGCCAAATGGGGCCAAAATTGTTGGTCTGCTGCTCCGCTATTTTTTTTGCAGCTTACATATCCCAAATGTACTATTTTATCAAGTGACCTTAAATTTGATCATTATTTCAGATAATGGTATTTATAAACATAGGCTGCGCGGCAGCATACCCTCGGCTACTCAGCGGCTATTCTCCAGACAGTGGGATACATTGAGGCAGGACCCCACTGGGTACTCTAATATCCTCATGAACATGAAATTCCCGTTGAAAAACTTTCATTGAATGGCCAAGAGCTGTGAGCAAAATAATATAAATGTTTCCTGTCTGCCATTTCGTATTGGCGGGAATTCAAAATCCACATGCAATCAGCTTGCAGGATGGGTCCCCCCCCCCCCGAAAAAGAGGGGAAACAGTTAAAATGTGGGCAAGGAGTCAAAAAGTGTGGCACAAGATCAAATGAACTAAAAATCAATGGTTAGCAATTAGCAAGACATTACATTGTACTGTAGAAGTGGTATAAATTCAGGCAAGTATTCCACTATGCCTATTGGTGGCCTGTGGCAAAATGTGTGCCTTTTTGTGAACGAGCAATTTGAGAAAAAAATTTAAAAAAAAAATGAAGTCAAGAAGATGACTGGTTTCGGTGACAATATTAAGAACAATATTATCCGGCATGGATTACCCACAGTAATTCGTCCCCTCTTCCACTACCATTTTAGAAAGCTGGTTTTTTATCAAACTTATTTTTGTCTGAATGTAATATACAGTGGTGACAGACAGGAAAATAAAGCATTGCAGTGCACAATAGACAGGTAATGACCATTAAAAAGACAGCTAGAAATGGACAACAATTGAGATAAGGGCAGTCAGAAAACGATCAGGACATGTATTGGACTGTTTAGATAGATAGATAGATAGATAGATAGATAGATAGATAGATAGATAGATAGATAGATAGATAGATAGATAGATAGATACATTTTTGGTAGTTAGATCAATCCAATTATCATTTTTTCTATTAAGATGTGTCATAATTCCTGCAGAAAAGATAAAATTACTATTTCATTTAAACTGCATAAAACTGAATTGCAATAAGGGTAGCTATTGTTTGAACAAAAATTAGATATCTATCAGTTCAATAAATTTCTGTCTGTAAATCTTATATCTAATCAAACAGTGTCATTGACTTCAGTTCTACATAATCTTGATCCTGGATCCATTTTAGAATGTAGCCATGTAAATTGTTGGATGTTGTAACAATTTCAGTTAAATTACATTATCCTTGCAGACATTCCCCTTAAAGGGGTTAAAGGGGCTTCCTTAGTCCCCCTCCTCAGCTGCTTAACACCAATATCAATTGGCTATTGTCTGCTGTACCCCAATCTTTTAATCACCTTATGCAATGCCATTATGTAACCTGACAAAAGAATGGAGGGTGGCATACTTCACACACCTCAGAAGTGTGCCACTGTGATGGGGGGGGGGGGTCCAATGAAAAATCATTGAAAATCAATGGTTACCAAGTGATTAAACTTGAAATGATATATCTACTAGTCAAAATGAAATCTGGATCATGTGATTCGGGCAAGTAGGCCTATGGCTGATTTTGTGCTTTTTGTAAAAAGAATAATTTGAGAAAAAAAGAATAATTCCAGTTGATGATTGGATTTTGTGATATATCCATGTATAGGAATCTTGAATCATTGTAAAGCTTTAGAAATTGTACAGGATTAAAATTGCTCTAATAATCTATCCATCTATGTATGCATCTATCAATCTATCTATCTATATATATATATATCTATCTATCTATCTATCTACATGTGTCTATCTATCTATCTATCTATCTATCTATCTATCTATCTATCTATCTATCTATCTATCTATCTATCTATCTATCTATCTATCTCTATCTTTCTATCTATCTATCTATCTATCTATCTATCTATCTATCTATCTATCTATCTATTTATCTATCCATCCATCTATCTAGTCTATCTAGTCTTAGCTATTTTTATCATAAATTACAAATATGGAATATGGGTCTAAAAACATAAATTATAGATAAGATGTCTCCAACCAAAACCATTGTAAATAGTAACACTAAAACAAGGTTTATGCCAGTATATATATATATCTTTTAAGACTAAGCAAGTTGCTAGTTAATACAAAGGTTAAATGCTGGTCAAACTTTGGAGAATAACAATAGCTGTAAAGAAAAACAAAACAAGAGAAACATGTCCCAACTCTGTGTACAGCCTGTATGGGCTACAAAAAGTCATATCTCAGCTTCTAGTTGGCCTAAATCTTTTATTCAAATTGGAAATTTCTTTATTTGTTCAGTATAAGACTACAAAGTTGGTCTCAATGCAGTTTGGAGATATTTCTAAGAAAAAAGGAAAATTTGTTAAAAAGTTGAGGGTGCTGTGCATTGCTTTTGTGCTCCTTTGTTCCTATCTTTGGTCACTGGACAGGATTAGTGACACAATGTTACATAACATGAATGGCTGGAGGGGAGGGGTAAAATGAAGCACAGACATAATGTCTCCAGGCCCATTCACAAAAAAACTGGACCCCTTCCAATTATGACACTTTTACCCCCTAAACAATATTTCTTTAAAATGCTAAAAATACAATTGGAGTGAGTTTTAAAATGAATTAAAAGACAGATTTATCCAATAATGTCTTGAAATGTAAAATTACACACTGAAATTTGCAGAAATTGGGTTTGCATGCCAAGTAATTTTCTTTCATAACCCTCTATATATACATAGCGGTCTTATTGCCAGTCTGTCTTATATGTTTTTCATTAAAGACCAAAATAAAAGTAAGCTGACAGTACTTCATATGTTAAAATGTACATAACTGATGTTAGATTTAAACCATTAAATTACAATTGAGAGTTTAAGATTTCTTGTCAAAGGATTAACAGGGAAGACAATTACCCTGTGACATAACATTACATAATCAAGACTTCTCCAGTGCTCCATTCAACAAAAGCCAATCTGTCTGATTCAATCACATTTAATTTTCATGCAAACAACTAAATAAAAGGGGCTGACATTTATTCATCTTCTAAAAATTTACATCACTGAGTTTAGATATTAACCATAAAGTTATAATAATTGGGAGTTTTAAAAAGATTTAGTGTCAACATTTTAAAATATTAACACACAAATGCATGTTTTTGAATATACTTAATTAATGCTTTGAAAGTCCACATAATTATATATAAAATTTATATATTTCTTATAGATAATATTTCATGCGGAGAGGTAGAAAAAGTCAGATTTAGACATTATTGTGGCAAATTTGATTGACCAGGGCCAATATTTACTGATATATGATTATCTGAAAATCCTTAATATTTATCTAATTTTGTTAATATTGACCTATGCTGCGAATAAAATTTTTCATATTGTTCAAAATCAGCATGATGATGATGTGAAACATGTCAGGTTTATTTTGACAAAAAAATGTCAACGACTGGTATGACATCAGAATGAAATGGAGAGTAAATAGACATTTTAATGATTTTTTGCCTTTTTTCAATCATACCTTTTAATAGAAAAAATTGCAACAACTCATGCAATGGCTGTGAATATGAGTCAATAGTGTGTCTAACTACAATAAGACCTAAAGTTAACTAACTTACCCTTTACCATTTGGCTTTTCATGCAGAAATGTTGGAAAATTGGCATTTTTTCGAATTTTTTTGTTTTTATAAAAATTCATAGGACCAACATTCCAACTGATTAGAGATGTTTAAAGAGGCATAAGTTAGACACCTAAGTGGAAAATTTCATAGATTTAACTTCAAAATTGACTGAATCATACAAGTTTAAAATAATAGTATTTTTCATATTTTTGGTAAATTGTCGTCCGTTCCACTTTCTCAGAGCATTTAGACCCACAAAAAACACATCTTGGGTATTTAATACATACAATATGCCAATTTCAGTGTCAAAAGTACTGCAGTTTTTTAGCTCTGCCGCAGAAACAAAAAAAAAAACAATTTTTCACATTTTTCAATGATTGTGAGAAAAGTATTAATGTCATGGGGATTAGACCTATGAAAGGCTCTACTGGGATAAAAGATACCATATTTACCCAAAAATGATGAATATGCATGCCATAGTTTTGGCTTGACACCCAATACACAAAAAAATATTTTTTCACATTTTTCAATAATTGTGAGAAAAGTATTAATCTCATGTGGATTAAACCCCTAAAAGGCACAACTAGGATAAAAGATATAATAATGTCCCAAAAATAAAAAGTATACATTCCATAGTTTTGGCATTACTCCCAATACACAAGTGGGACGCCCGTTATCCGGACGCCCGCCCGCCCGTCCGCCCGCCCGCCCGCCCGCCCGCCCGCCCGCCCGCCCGCCGGACGGACAAATTTTTCCAAAGTAACTACAATACCCGTCGGCAATGTATACATTGCCGAGGGTAAAAAGAGTGAATATAGCCTTTTTATTGAGACCAGTTACACTTGATACAATCTTCCTCCTTGTTTACTGTCTGTGTTCTTCAGTTTTAATCCTTTGTTGGTCAGTTTTGTTTCAGTGTTTCCTTCAATTTTGTCAACTTGTAGTCAGCCAAGCATGCAATATCATGGTCAGGTGGATGAGCTGTGATATGCATTATATCAGAGCGAAATCCTGCCTTCTGATTGGCCAGAAAAAGCAAACAGTGGTATAATCATCAGCAATTTAGTGCCATAGGAATTCTGTTAATACAAATTAATCTGAAACTGAATTAAAAGTAACACCCAAAAGGAAAAATTCCATATATAAATACAACACATCCAAAAGTTATCTGGAGTAATTTTATTACTCATTCAAATCCACTAAAAATTAAAACACATCTCCCAATAACTCAGTATAATAAATGTAATTATTACGTTATTTTACTACAAACCTCCAAATTATGTCCACATTTATATGTCCCATAAACTCAAATTTTCCAGATCGTGACATATAGACAAAATAAAGCTTTATCGATCTTGTCATCAAGACACTGGGAGTTCATGAGGAACAAGGAAAATCGTTTTGAACTGCAGTGTTTGTCTTTGCTTAAATTATTAAAGTTATATATATTGTTTTACCTAACTTCGTTCCAGTCACCATTCTTAATCAGAACCCCTGCTAATGTATACAGACTATAAATCCTGAAAATTGTGTGAAGATTGGGCAAGTGTTTGCTGTGTTATCATTGGTCACAGTGATAGCCCCATAGTGAAGCATTGCAACTGAGCATAAACTTACAGCCATGGCTGTAAGGTAAACTGACTGATAATTATGTTAAGTTGTTAACTGACAAGAAAATTGAGTTTGACTGTTCTAACAAATTGTACTTCATTTATGTGGCTGGCCTCGGCATGCCTTAGAAAAATATCCGAGGCCAGGGGGTTCGATACCAAGTCCAAGGCCAAGGGTTGGTCATCCGAGACCGAGACCGAGGCCGAGGCCATCAAAATGTGGCCTCGAGGACTCCAACAACACTGGTATGAATACTAAGGACCCAGAAACTATAAATCAAATTGAATTTGGCAACCTATAAATAGAGCGCTCCTATTTGAGAAAATTCTAGGGCATTATGCATAATTCAAATGAAATTGTATTGAGTAAAAAGCAACAAACAACAAGGAATAGGTAAAACAATATAACTTTAATAATTTAAGCAAAGACAAACACTGTGAAGCCCTTTTTCAATAATAAAAGTTGTGGTGTTAGTGATATCATGTTAATTGAGAATGATCATCTTGTGTCAAATGTTACTGATGTTTGCGGCATATTCAATAGTTATTTTGTCAATATTGCAAAAGACCACAGTGAGTCTGATGATGTTTTAGGTAAGCCTGTTGAAGATGTTTTAAGTTATTATAAGGATCATTCCTCTGTGTCAAATATCAGATCTTTTTCTATTGATAGCAATTTTAGTTTCTGTACTGTTACAAACGATGAAGTAATGAACAAAATTAAGAAGTTAAAAGTGAACAAATCTTGCGGTTATGACAGGATACCTGCTTGTATTTTAAAAGCAGGCAGTAATGTTATAGTTTCATCTTTTACAAGTATTGTCAATAGGTGTATTAAAGATTGTGTATTTCCAGACATTCTTAAACATGCTGAAGTCACACCTTTATATAAAAAGAATAACAATCTTGATAAACAAAATTATTGTCCAGTTAGCGTATTATCGTCTTTCTCAAAAGTTTTAGAAGGTTTGATGTGCGATCATATTATGTGTTATTTTGACAATATTATGTCTCAGTCTGTGTCAGCCTATAGGAAATTGTACAGTACTAATAATGTTATACTTAAATGTTTAGAAGATTGGAGACTAGCTCTCGATGACAAAAAAGCTGTTGGTTGTGTTGTAATTGATTTATCGAGGGCCTTCGATTCAATACCTCACGGCCTACTAATTGCCAAACTCGAAGCGTATGGTACGACTTTTGATTCATGTAAATTGATTAATAGTTACTTATCTTGTAGAAAACAAAGAGTTAAAGTTAATGAATGTAACAGCGACTGGTCTTATATTGTAAGAGGAGTTCCTCAAGGTAGCATTTTAGGGCCTGTTCTTTTTAATATTTACTTAAATGACCTTATTAATCAACTTGAACGAGAATGTGTTATTTATAATTATGCTGACGACAATACCTTGTCATGTGTACACAGTGATCCAAATATTGTTAAAATTACTCTAGAAAAAGCATGTAACATAGCTATATCGTGGTTCCATACTAACTATATGAAAGCAAATCCAGACAAGTTTCAATTGATGTTACTCCATTGTAATGAAAGTTTTTCTCTAAATTTAACAGATATTATAATTGATCCTGTAGACACTATCAAATTATTAGGCGTATTTATAGATAAAGGTCTATGCTTTAGAGAGCATATTGATTCTATTGTTTCTAAAGGTGCTAAACAAGTTAATGTACTTGCATGTCTGTCTCGTAATCTCAGTGAACCGTGTAAATTGAAGATTTTAGATGCTTTTATTTCATCAAATTTTTACTACTGCAGTTTAGCATATCATTATTGTAGAATGGTTGATGCCTGTAAGTTAGAACGTTTATTTAAAAGAGCCTTACGTTATGTATATCTAGATTTTAACTCTTCTTATGGTGAATTGTTAATTAAAGCTAAAAAGTGTCCATTGTATGTACAGAGAACTAGGCTAATTCTAGAGGCAGTCCATAAAATTATAACCAACAATTATCCACCAATAGAACCAACTTTTTATGAAAAAAGCAATGTTGAAACTATGTATAATCTTAGAAATACTAATTTACTTGTTCAACCAAAATATAATTCCGTAAAGTATGGTTTTAAATCATTAAGATATGAAGGTTCTTTATTATGGAATGGTATGCCTGATGTACTTAAAAGTGAAGACTTTATTAACTTTAAAAACAATGTGGTAAAACATGTAAACAAGTGTCAATGTGGCTTCTGCCTGCTGTGTCAGGTATAGATATGTTTTAAATTATTTTACTTTTCATTGTACATATTCATCAGTCATTATCATCGTCTTTTATTTCATTTTATTGTCGGAGACAAGCGCTGTGCGCTTATGTTATTGTTATATTGTATAATTGCCGACAGAAAATAAAATTTTACTTACTTACTTGCTTACTTACTTACTGCAGATCAAAAGGATCTTTCTCGTTCCTCATGAACTCCCAGTATCTTGATTACAAGATCAATTAGGGATGCACAGATATCTGGTAAGGTATCCGGTATCTGGCTGGATATCTGAATTATCAGGATATACGGTATCCGGCAGAATAAGGGTGTTTGTATCTTGATGACAAGATCGATAAAGCTGTATTTTGTCTAAGCATTTGAATAGACAGGTGTCTTCAGTTTTTTTTTTTCCTTTATTATTTTTTTATTCAGTAACATTAATTAGTAATAGAAAACATGTAAAAAATTTAAGTAGGCATAATACATATTCACATATTTCAAAATTGACAAATTACAATATTTAAGATAACCCGTATTTATATACAATTGCCAGAAAAAACCATAATATCCTAATACTGACAATATAATATTATACAGATCTATTTATACGTTATGCCATTGTATTATATACAGGGCTGAACTAATCATATCATCCAAATCAAATTTAATATTTGAAGTTCAACGAAAAATAACAGCAAACAAATGATGGATACAATAATAAAATCCTTTGAAATTCTTTCAGAAGTTTACCGTGCCTCTTATACTTTTTTTAACAAGACATAATTATTTTTATAAGGTATTTTACATCATTTACTAACCAACTAATACATGATGGAATACTCTCATTTCTTTTTTCATATCTCATCAAATTTCTTCTTTTCCAAAGTACATATATATCGTTCAATTGAGAGCAAGAAATTTACTAAAACTTTTCCACTTTACACATTCCTCTGAATAGCCTAAAATATTTGAAGTATTATCAGTAGTCAAAGTAGTTAGAACTGCAAATTTTCATCATTTTTCCAAAAGACATTCAAATCAGTACAGTCGACAAACATGGTGAGTTGTCTCTATCTGGTCACAAAACACACATTTTCCATTTGACAATTTCATACGCTCCAGTCGTTTTTCAATATTCAAAACTCCATGGAATATGTTCCAATTAAAATCGGAAATGTGTCTAGGCAATAATTCATTGAAAACACACATTTCAAAATAATCTTGCCATTTATCGTTCACAACATTTAATTTTTCTTCCCAGCAGTTAAAACTACATACTTTAATATCTTTGTTATTCATCAGAATTTCATAAATTAATCTACTTGTCAAATTTTCCAGTTTGACCCTTTCTATTAATATCAATGTTCAGTATGGTATGGTACTCACTAACTCATCTATGGACAATTCAGTTACTTTTTGTTCTTTCCAGATGGTTGTTAGCTTTTTTCCATTCCTTTGGGATGCTCTTTCTTAGTTTAGGTATTTCAAAATATTTCCCAGCATAGTCTTTTAAAAGAGTTTCTATATTGATTATATCTAAATCTCCATGGGAACTGATGATTTGACCGACTGACTTCAGTCCTCTTTTTGACCAAAAGGACCAAGCAATGCTTTCATTTACAAATAGAACCTTGGAATTACCCCACGAAATTTCATCCATAGTTTCAAAAATCTTGGATTTCCTGAGAAAATCTTAATAGAAAGTTTAAATACATTCCTTATAGGATTGAGGAAAATTAGCTTTATTTAACAATACACTACTATCTGTTGCTTCAAGAAGAAAGATCTCAATGTCAAATGCTTTGTCAAAACTTCTGAAATATTTCATAGGTATCATTTTCCAGTGTTCCTCAGTATCCCCTTTCAGGGTTATATGTGTATAATCGTGACGCATGGTTTTTGTCTAGTTCTGATAACGAAATTTATTCTTTTAGCTTTAATTACAGTTGCCAAGTCAAACATATTGAAACCCCTATTTCTACACACTGTAAAATTTGAAATTTTGAGTTAGCTCAAATGATTGAGTGAGACAGTTGCACAATTTGTTTGAGCCATGATAGCTTGTTGTTTTGAGTTATGATAATCTTTATGCTGTTATAACTTGCAAACAACAAGCTATCTTGGCTCAAAGGAATTGTGCAACAATCTCACTCAATCAATTAAGCTAACTCAAAATTCAAATTTTACAGTGCACCGCGTCTGACGAAATTACGCAAGTAGGTTATTTCGATGTAGCACAAAAACTTTTGGGCTCAACAGTGTATCCTTTTCACACAATCATTGGATTGGGCTGAGAAATATTCAACATGACTTTCATCAAGTTTCATTCAAGTTGAGTTGTGCCATATATATTCAAATATTTTTGTGTCTGAAGAAATTATGCAAAAGCAACGCAGCAAGCGGAAGGACAGTACAAATGTTTAATTATCAAACAATTGTGCTCAAAACATTAGCCATGGTCACACAACCTATTGCTTTGGCAATCACATTTCAAGTATGAACTCTGTTGACCTGAGGTGCCAAACAGGTGATTATAACAAACAGTCAATGCCAAACAATGCTAAACAGGGTAATCCAGCCTGCTATTTTGTAACAGGGCCTCTTGAAACACTGTCAGAATATAAGAATATGTGTCAGAGACATGAACTTTTTGCCACAGAAAATCTTAATTGGACATTTTAACATCCATTTATTGACATGGGACTATCTACTTACTAAACCTTCATTGCAAGGGATATACCTGGAGAGGGCAGTTAAACGTATTGCCCCGTAGATGATAAAATGCAAGGTAAGAGATAGAAACTCCCCAAAACCATGTCAACACAGAAAACTTTGCCAATTCACCTGGCAATTTTGAAACCCTTTAATTCAGTAACAAAGAAATCTGAAGGTGTACTTTTGCATTGATATAGCCAATAATTACTACATAGACAGTTCTGCATGGTATTATGTTGCTGACAACAATTAGATCTATAGTAATTTGACTTTTTTTTTAGATGTGCTTTTCTCAAGACATTGTTATGATCAAACAGGAAGTGCAACAACAGTGCCACCTTACCTACACATGATTAGCGTTACATCATTTCGCTACATTCCAAATTAAAAAATTTAGCTTACTTGCTGTCACTGCCGAGCAATATGCATAAATTGTCTCTAGAAGATATTGGAATGACATTGATTTTGCATGTTTTTATCAAACTTATGCTCGCCAAAACCTCAAAATGGTTCCAAGCATTTGAAACATGCTTCTGGCAGTCATCATATTCTGTATTATTTTTAGCTGTGTGAAAAGGAAACTGAAGTAATACCTCTTATTTTGAAATAGCTAGCAATCAAAAATTATTTCCATGACCTGCCATTGAAGGTGAAATTCCTGACTTCAAAGTGCCCTTCCGTACCTCTAGAGATACATTTTGCAGTGAAGCTATTTGAAAGAGATAGCTTCTAGCTCTGGTCTGGAAATCCTCTGAAACTGCCAATATTTCATTTACTTCTTTTCATATATCCAATATGCAAATTAATTAGGTCATCAGAGGTCAAAAGGTCATGAAAATTGACCGTTGCTTAAAATCTGAACCCTCGTCCTTAGCTGCCAAACCAATGGGACTTGTTAAGTCATTTAGGGGTCAGAGTATAGATAAAAAGTGTCAAAGTAAATTTTATGTCTAAAAATGCAGCATTTGTGTATGCATCAGCATTGACACAAGACAAAATATGTCAGATATTTGAAAATTACCGTTTTAAGGGCGGGGAAAACTAAAATCGCTATATCTCTTGAACCAAAGGTTCTATCCCAACATATTTCCCCAAAAAATGTTCAGACTTGTGGGTTCTATAAATATAGGTCATTATATGACAAATATGTACATTTATTAGGTCATCAGAGGTCAAAAGGTCACAAAAATGACCACTGCATAAAATCTGAACACCTCATCAAACAATAAACACCATAGCTGTCAAACCAATTGGACTTGTTAAGTCATTTAGGGAAAACATAATATAGATAACAAGTTTTTGAAAGTCAATTTTATGTCTAAAAATGCTAAGTTTATGTATGTGTTAGCAGTTGGACATAACAAAATATGGCCACGCCCCTCCCAGCAGCAGCAGCACCTCCGACATCGTGCACCCCTTTTAACATGGGGCTGATATACATTCGTTAGCATTTCATGCCAAAAAGTTGGGGTCAAAATAGGCCTCGGTGAATATCACCGGTCAGGTCCGTAAAACCTGATATTTACCTCAACTGAAGTCCATAATTGTATAATAGACCAGTACAGTTTTGGGTTTAGGCCACGCCCCTCCCAGCAGCAGCAGCACCTCCGACATTGTGCACCCCTTTTAACATGGGGCAGATATACATTTGTGAGCATTTAATGCCAAAAAGTTGCATTTGGCATCACTTACATCACACTTCTGACACCTGTTGTGGCATAAAAAGCAGAGAAATCTCATTCATAATCCTATTTTGACATTAGTCATAGAAATTTTCATCATATATAAACTGTGAATATTTCTTCAGTATAAACTGTTCACACTTAAAAATGCACACCTTTCTAGAACACAGCTTAAAAAAATACTTTCAATTGAGGTATGGCCATGAAATTTCGCTTTGAAGTGGCCGAATATCCAGTTTTAGGGTCTGGACAGTTTCACTGGAAACATCTGAGTTTCAGCTGCATCAGGATTCAGGCCATATTTTGCGAGACTGCCTTTACACCGAGTGCCAAGTTATTAGGCAGCGATCGTTTTTTGCCATATCTCCAAAAGTATTTGAAATATTTTTATTTCCTTCATCAACAAGGGTGGGTTAGTGTAGAACATTATTTTGAGCAACTTTTGCCCCATTCTGTTAACACAATCAGAAGTTATGGCATTTATTAGAGGTTTTGGGTGTGTCAAGTTATTAGGTACATTAGCACGTAGCATTCAAATATGGACAGAAAATTTAAAATCTCAGATGATAATGGCCTGAATATATTCCTAGTATTAATTTCCATAAAGTTACAACATATTTGGAAGCTTTCAGGCCTGCCCTTGGAAGCATTCCACTTTATTCTGCTCCAATGGAATACCATTGGATTTAGCTAAAATTCGATAAACAAAGCCTCTCCTGAGTTGGAAATAAGTCATTTTAACAAAAACACTCCTCCTAGTCTTATTTGATGCCATTTGTCCTGTGCCAATTTCAGCCAATTCTGGCCCTTGTACATGAATACAGAGCAACTCCAAAACTTGTCAAATGTCTCATTACGAACCCCCATTTAAATAACATTGCAAATAGGGTGTGATAAATCATAATTTTTTTGATTTCCTGTTGACTTTGTTGATGAGCTACAATCTGGCTGAAATTCCTGCAGCATGAAGTTAATAGCTTAAAGTAACCTACAAAACAATCTTTTTTTTAGTGATATGACTTACTTTTAGTCCAAGAGAGGCTTTGTTTGTCAAAATTCGGGTAAATTCAATGGTATTCCAATGGAGCAGAATAAAGTGGATTGCTTCCAAATGCAGGCACGAAAGCTTCCGAATATGGCATAACTTTATGGAAATTAATATTGGGAATATATCCAGGTCATTTTCATTTGATATTTCATAGGTTTTGTCCATGTTTTAATGCAACATGCAAATCTACCTAATAATTTGGCACACCGTAACCTGTAATAAATGATATAACGTCTGACTGCGTCAATGGAATTGCACAAAATTTGCTCAGAATGATCTTCTACCCTAACCCACACTTGTGGGTGAAGGACATAAAAATATTCCAAATACTTTTGGAGATATGGCAAAAAGCCATCGCTGCCTAATAACTTGGCACTCGGTGTATAAGTTGTTACGCATCTACTACCTTACATAATGCAATTTTCTTCTGAAGAGGGACTTCTTTCTTGTTTCACTTCAGTGGCCACCAGGTTTTGTCAGTTTTTGTTGAATACAAATTTACACAAGCATATAGCAATTTTTACGGTATTGCACAAACATAACAAAAAACAGAAAACATAAATGTTTAAAAATGTAGGCCTAACCATGGACCATGGGTTGCAATTTTGCATTCAATTTCCAAGAAAAATAGTGGAATAATATGCCAAAGTAGAAAGCAATCAAGTTGGTGATTTGTTTCTGTGCGTACCCGAAATAAATCTAGGGGTCATTTAGTGCATTTATTGGATCATTTCAACAGGAAAAAATTATCGTACACCTGAGAAATTTTACATACTCAGCAATATGAGCAGAATACACAGGATAATGTAAAAATCAGACAAAGTTTGGGTCCAATCCCAATCTATCATTCAGAGTAACTTTAACTTGTATATATTAAAAATGATAAATATATATATATTTATATATATTCATACTTTTATTCTTGCAGGGGAGAGCGGAGCTGTATTTTGACCATACATGTATTTGAATAGACAGATGCCTTCATTTTTTACCAGTTATAGTAATGGCTTCCATGAGGGAAGAAAGTACTGTTTATTATTGAACATCTTACCAGCAGGAGAATTAGGTATTACATGATCGCGAAAATACACAACTTCCCCTCCTGTTAAATATCCTGCCCACCAACCAAATGTGCCAAGACTAATGATAAAATGATCACAAAGAGTTAATAGAGCAAATTCCAGCAAGTCGTCATTAGATGTTGAATAGATCACATCTTTACCAATGATGTTTTTTCTTCCCCAGTTTTTGTCTTGACTGACAACAATAAAATAAACCGTCTTGAACTTTGACCTGTAGTAATTCATCGCATTTTGGAAATATGACTTATCAGGGGCATTCCATCCAGGTCCTGTATTCTTTGCAAAAACTTTGTCTCCTCTGCGTACGTGTATACCAACAAGCACTGGCACATCATCAGCTAGTTTAGGTGAAATGCCCGACTTCAATGTGCCCTTCCGTACCTCTAGAGATACATTTTGCAGTGAAGCTGTTTGTAAGAGATAGATTCTAGCTCTGGTCTGGAAATCCTCTGAAACTGCCAATATTTCCTTTACTTCTTTTTCATATTTTGGCCACCAGTACGAAGGGACACCTTAAAAAATAAAAATAAATAAATATTTATTAAAGCATAAGAAAATTCCCGACTTCAATGCGCCCTTCCGTACCTCAAGAGATACATTTTGCATTGAAGCGATTTGAAAGAGATAGATTCCAGCTCTGGTCTGGAATTCCCCTGAAAATTTTTTATTTAAAATTTACCACAAAATTACTGTCCATATAAACAAAAACATATACAACTGGGTCCTCCATTGTTTCCGTATACTATACTGGTCAATAACATTTTGGATATAATCATATTTGATGAATTTTCAAGTCGACACATAAATTTGAATATATAATTACGAACTAATGCAGAACAACTTCTTATATTACAGACAGTACCAACAAGGCTGCTGCTTTCGTATTTAGACAGTTCCATAAGTAATTTCAAAAAATTGTGATAATCAGTGTTCGATTCCCTCCAACTATAGTTACAAAAGTTCCACCATAGATGTGGAGTATACATTGGAGAGCAATATGTCTGAAACAGTCGCAATATAACCTCCATACTACACATATGGAATTTCCTAAGTAACACATTTCCTTGGACACACAGTTGCCGGTACTGTTATATATTCACCCCATATACATGTACACGAATGAGATCCTCCAGAGCGATTTTAATCCTCATGGGGCAAATAACGATCCTTCCAGGGGCATAACGATCTTATGGACCAATTTCAGGCGCTCCAGAGACAAACAATTCTGTGTTTTTAAATAAATCCACAAAACGAAGCTATGTTAACATGTTCACCTGCTGAAGCATGTTGTTATTAACTTGTACACAAGCAATCAGACTGGTGTCTGCAGTAGTTTAGGTATGCTGAGACCCCCCAATTGAGCAAGTGATAGGAGTAAATCGTTACAAGTGTCGTCATCAGGACTAAAATGAAGCTTCTATTTACTGTAAAAGTTAATTCCAGGAGTTTCTTAGAGTCAAGGTAACTGAAAATGAATTCAATAACATTGTTGGCCAACTGAACACTGTTCTGGACCCTCAAAATTCGAATAACAGCTAAACTGCTGTGAACATGGAGTGAAACAATCCCATGAGTTTTGTTTTAAATGGAGAAAATTGTGTAACTTATCCTATCAGAGAAACTGAGACACGTCTGTTGCTTCTTGGTAGCCAATAACAAGCTTTAAAATTCAGGTTACCTGGTCAGGAGTTGACTGCTAAAATGATATTTTTCATTACAAATAATTATAAATCAGTTTATTATCCTATTTTGAATCACCTACAGGTTGACCCTGATGCACTTGCTCCTGAAGGATAGTGTTATTTCTCCTCTATAGGATATTTTCACTTTCTGTTGTAGGATTATTTTCAATACACTGGAAACAATCTGGGTCTTAAAATGCTGCAAAATGTGATATTAACAAGCGTTGCATAAATTCTGAAAGCAATCTAAGACTAAATATTGTAGAATTTTTATAAGTCTTCCTGTAACCCTATTTGTCCTTGAATGTGGTTTGAACTGATAAAATTCATGCAAAATGACCATCACAATGTACATTCGCTCAAACTTGAAAACTGGGGCAAAATTGTGAAGCAACTATTAGGAATATTAATATAGTACCTGATTCAAATTTGTCCCTAAGAAGTTAATCCAGCAGGCGGTACAGTCCAAAATGGCAAAAAATGTAATAAAAGGTACAAAAAAGTCCAATTGTTTGGCTTCCTGACACTCCTGCAAGTGGAGATTGCTCTGGATTTTTAAAAATCGCTCCGGAGGATCTCATTCGTGTCTATGGGGTCTATATTGATTGATATGAATAAGATCCAGTGATTTAATTGTATAAATAAAATAAATAAATTATATGCTTGATTCAACATAATTTAATGATTGGCATAGGGTGGATATTGCACATTTGGTTCAGCATGTGATTCTAAGGTTCCTGGCCACAAATACATTGCACTTTTCACTCTAAAAAATGTCGGGACAAAATTGGTTTTTTAGATTCAAAATGGTTTTTTGAAAAACCAAATTTCAATGCAAAACCAACATGGATTTTTAAAAAAATCGATGTTGGTTTTTTGCACTGAAATTTGGTTTTTCAAAAAACCATTTTGAATCTAAAAAACCAATTTTGTCTGAATTTTTTTAGAGTGTTGGTTAATCTGATTGGTTCAAACCCTCAATCAGAACATCACTTTCACATGTCTGATATATCAAAAGTACACATACTTGTTTAGCATTGATTTCTCACAGCGAAGTGTGAATGACCAGAATCATGTGGAAATTAAAATACCTGTAATTATTGAATGGTAATAATATATCTGAAATGTTTTCCTCACCAAAATATCCATGTATGTGAACATCCTTAGTTGCAGCTAAAACCTGCTCCTGTGTCTTCTTGTGACATTTGTTTGGAGCAAGGTCCTTTACTAAGATTATATTTGGAGGTAGCTTTGGCACGTCATTCAGGAGACCCTTTAGATTCGGAAAAAACAGTCTGAGTCTGTTAGGCTGTCCATTGTTTAGAAAGAATAACTTGTCACAGTTTGCGCCCAACTTCATACTTTAAGCTGCCGCAAACTCAAATATGACATTCCCAAAACGTCCCAAGCACGGCATATACAAGTTTTTCTTCCGGTTTGCCGATGCTGGAGTTGAGAGTTGTGAGGCAGTACATGTTGGATAAGTTGTCTTTGATGATGAAAATTTAGCAGTCGACATCGAAGCATTTCGCGATAACAAGAATCTCATCCTTACCAAATGTTTACTGAACAAATTCAGTTGAAATTATATGAAGTGTTTATCCAATGTACTAGAAGTATGGAGACAAGAAATGCTAAACTAAGATGCTGAAACTTCTTGGAGTCCGGCATTACTTTGCTGGTAAGTGGATAGTATAACACCAAGAGGTCGAAATAAAAATGTGTTTTTGCTATAACGGCGTAGAAAAATCAAACTTGGCCCAGTAAATCCCTGGCGGAAGAAAGGTACCACCCCAACCCTCTTGCATGTTTAGGTTTGCCATGGACCACAGGAAGCGCAGCAGAACGAGGTCACAGCACACATGTTTTTTTTTTCTAGGGTTTTTTTTTTGTGGGGTGTTCCACTCCACTGACCATTCTCAGGCCGCCTCTCTGATTCCTCTTACTATTAGTTAAAGAGAGGAGTCAGTTGACTGGCAAAGCAAAGTCCAAGAATCACACTGTCTCTGCCTGTGGCCTTTGCAATCTGAATTTATCAAATGCGGTCCAGGTCAGTCACAGTTCATCAAATTTGTCTTCTGAGCCAACCAATCAGGTCATACAGGTTGGGGACGTGAAACTTGCACTATTTGACAGATTTTGGTGGAAACGGAGGACTTTACCAAATCACAACAAATCCATATTAACAGGGCTGAGAAACAAGAGAATAAGGAATGTTTTCGTGCAGTTTTGCTAAAATTATCTCCAACCGTCAATTCAACATGGCTGCCAAAAATTGAAAATTCTCCTAAAAAAGTCCTCTCGTGTTTGGGGACCGTTCTCCATTATGACAGCTCAGATGATGACAACTGCTTGGTGGGAGAACCTGTTGATAACCTGCTTTATTATGCCAGAAAATCATTTTCATTTTCATATTATCATCCATCAAGCTTTGGTAAGAGTCAGAAGTCTGAAGATCAGAGATCAGCGGATCTAGCTTTTTTAAACTACTGTGTTTTTTTTACTTAATATGATACCAATGGACAAGAAAGCTTACAACATTCTTGAAATCCCTACGTGACACCCAAAAGCTGTCAATTGGAAAGCAATCACATACAAACAGAAACAATAAATCATGACAACACATACAGACCAACAGCCAATTTACTCTCTCTTCTGAAAAAAATTTCTCATGCAATCTCATTAGCACTCTGGTGGTCACTATCTTTCACCAATCTCATTCAAATTTACTCTACATTCTCTTTTGGTGCCCTTCTGTGATGGAAAAAATTATAAAGAAACTAAAATAGACTGGCTTCCATAGATCAAAGGTCAACCATGCCTTCTTCTTCTTCTTCTCCTTAGTATATCCGTTACCAGTGTGCCTGTTCTGGAACCATGCACTGTCTGTGCTGCTTAAAGTGCTTGAACATTATTTTTTAGTTTTCTTTTGCTGTGAATTATGCCTGCTGGCTGCTGTAAGGTGCATTTAAACTGCGTATTGAGGTGCATGAGTAATGATTTTGCAAATTAATTTTTTTTTACCAAATACGCAAAAAGGCCAGTTTTTCTTGAAGCGGGGCCCCCAATCCTGAGGAAATGTGGCCAATAAAAGTCAATTTATCACTGAGAGCCAGTGAGAGGAATAAAATTGCAGGTAGGGATGCATTAGTACCATTTTGATCAATAGGGCCCATAAGTTGGTGATTTCATTTTGCCTATGAAATGTTTTTGTGGATAAACCAACTTTGGCTGTTCACAGGAATCATGGTGATGACAGGGTCTTGGTATGAATACTAAGGACCCAAAAACTAAATCAAATTGAATTTGGCAACCTATAAATAGAGCGCTCCTATTTGAAAAAATTCTAGGGCATTATGCATAATACAAATAAAATCATATTGAATAAATAGCAGCAAGGAATTTGTAAAACACTGTTACTTTAAAAATTTAAGCAAAGACAAACACTGCAGATCAAAAGGATCTTTCTCGTTCCTCATGAACTCCCAGTGTCTTGATTACAAGATCAATTAGGGATGCACAGATATCTGGTAAAGTATCCGGTAGGATATTGGAATTTTCAGGATATACGGTATCCGGCAGAATAAGGGTGTTTGACTGTTTGTATCTTGATGACAAGATCGATAAAGCTGTATTTTGTCAAAGCATTTGAATAGACAAGTGTTTGCTGTTTTTTATTTTTTATTTTTATTCAGTAACATTAGTAATAGAAAACATGGCATAATACGTATTCACATATTTCAAAATTGACAAATTACAATATTTAAGATGTTTAGAAAAAGATAGTTGCAATATTTTACTACATATTAATCAATAGGTATAAAATAAATGAATTCCATACGTTTCGAAGTAATGAAATAAGTGTAACCCATATTTATATACAATTGCCAGAAAAAAAACATAATATCCTAATACTTACAATATAGTATTACACAGATCTATCTATACGTTATGCAATTGTATTATTTACAGGGCTGCACAAATCATATCATCCAAATCAAATTTAATATTTGATATCCTAATACTTACAATACAATATTACACAGATCTATTTATACGTTATGCCATTGTATTATATACAGGGCTGAACTAATCATATCATCCAAATCAAATTTAATATTTGAAGTTCAACGAAAATAACAGCAAACAAATGATGGATACAATAATCAAATCCTTTCAAATTCTTTCAGAAGTTTACCGTACCTCTTATACTTTTTTTTACAAGACATAATTATTAGGGTGCATCAGAAAAAATTAAAGTCAAAAGCGTGATCCGCAACAGCAATAATTTTGTTCCACTGATAGAATAATGTCTTCCTGCAAAATTTGGAATTTTTGGAGTTGATTTAGAGGTTCCACACAGGCCCCGAAGAGTTTTATTAATTTTTCGCAAAAAAATTTGCCAAAATGTGCTGTATCTCGAAAACTATCGCAGGTACATTCATGGGAACGGTGTCAAAATGTCCGCAGACCCCAATTTTCTAGTGAACTTTTATAGTAACTATGTGTCTAAAATGCATTGTTTGTGCATTATTAACAAATAACCTTATATTTTGCCATATTTCGTTCTATTAATGCATTTTTAGGTGCCGTGGACTTTGGAAGGCTTGTTGAAGTCTTGTTTGTGTTTTTTTAAGATTCCTATTAGTGCCCAGACCATTGATGATGTCCTAAATCATGTATTGCTACATGCAACAGGTTATCTATACATAGGCTGCGTAGCAGCAAACCTTCAGCGAAAAAAACAACATTTTAAAAGGGCACCATTACAACATAAAAGTGATGTGAACCATATTGCATGTAGTATTAGCAATAGTGGCCCGATCTTGGTCTGAAATGATCTATATGCACCGCCATATGCCCGTGTGCAGGCCAGGGTATGTTGAACGATGGAAAGACCTTACTAGACCAATATACACATAATATGGACCAGTTTCATGCATAAACAAGGAATAAGTTGTGAGGTATGTGTCAGAATATTTCAAAAAGCATTAAGAGTAACTATCAAGCAGACCAACAAAAGGCACTGAAATATTATATAGGGAATGTATATAAACTTTCGTCTATGGACATGCAATGATGGCCAAGTTTTGGCCTGGAAAAAAAAAATTTAATTTTAATATTTTTTGGTCAATATTTCAAGATGTATAGAATATCCATGAATCACACCCACAAAAGACACAAATTTATCATATAGGTGACATGTGTAACACATTTCGTCCATGTACATGGAATTGTTGCCAAGTTTTGGCCCGAAATGAAAAAATAAAATAAATAAATACATTTTTCTTAATATTTCAAAAAGTGTAGAATATCAATCAATAGGGCCATCAAAAGGCACAACTAGAACATATAGGCTACATGTGTAAAAAATTTCATCCATGTACATGTAACAGGGGCTGAGTCCTAGCCCGGGAATGAAAAATATTTGTTTTTGATATTTTTGTCAATATTTCAAAAAGTACACAATATCCATTCATGAGACCATCAAAAGGCACAACTAGACCATACAGGCTACATGTGTACCAAATTTCATTTGTGTGCATGCAATAGGGGCCGAGTCCTAGCCTGGAAACAAAAATAATAATTTTTCATATTTTTCTCAATATTTCAAAAACTGCAAAAATCCACCAATCATTCTATCAAAAGGCACAACTAGACCCTACAGGCTACATGTGTACAAAATTTCATCCGTGTACATTCAATAGGGGCTGAGTACTGGCCATTGGTATTGTGACCTCTCATTAATATTCCCTGTATATCTTGATTGGGTTTTTTCAGCCAAAGGTTCTCCTTGAATAATGTATACAATAGGCCTGACAGAGCATCGCCCTGCATGATCCCTCGAGTAATACTGATGTAGTTGAACAGATATCCATTTACCAATATAGTACTCTTGGTCATTTCCACTCTTGACCTGACTAGAATATAGTTGTTCATCGTACTTTGTTTGCACTTCCATGATATTTCTTATTCCTCTCATTTGATGACCGTTTTCATCATAAATCACATCTAGTAATTTATCTTTTGCCCGACATTTTTTCAAATTGTGAAAATATTTCGTACATGTCTCCCCTTGCTCCATCCACTGTGCCCGTGACCTTACATATGCGCCTTTTGCAGATTTCTTATACAAATCTCGCAACTGCTTATTTTTCTCTCCCAAATGCAAATGTCTGCAGTTTTTACTGGGGGGGGGGAGGGTTGGTCTATTGGTAGTGTGCTGGACTGCCAATCACTGGATCCAGGGTTCGAAACCAGCTCTTACCGGGTCAACTAGGCATATGTTGGATGACTGTTTCAATCATCCTTCACCTGATTGCAGTGTCCTCCTCCTGTCCTAATTAGCCTACCAAGTGCATAACTACAGGACATAAAGCCCCATTCATCCATCCATCCATCCATCAGTTTTTACCAGTTATAATAATGGTTTCCATGAGGGAAGAAAGTACTGTTTATTATTGAACATCAGACTATTATGAGAATTAGGTCTTATATGATCGCGAAAATACACAACTTCCCCTCCTGTTAAATATCCTGCCCACCAACTAAATGTGCCAAGACTAATGATAAAATGATCACAAAGAGTTAATAGAGCAAATTCCAGCAAGTCTTCAGTAGCTGTTGAATAGATCACATCTTTACCAATGATGTTTTTTCTTCCCCAGTTTTTGTCTTGACTGACAACAATGAAATAAACCGTCTTGAACTTCGACCTGTAGTAATTCATTGCATTTTGGAAATATGTCTTATTAGGAGCATTCCATCCAGTTCCTCTATCCCTTGCAGCAACTTTGTCTCCTCTGCGAACTTGCACGCCAACAAGCACTGGCACATCATCAGCAAGTTTAGGTGAAATTCCAGACTTCAATGTGCCCTTCCGTACCTCTAGAGATACATTTTGCAGTGAAGCTATTTGAAAGAGATAGATTCTAGCTCTTGTCTGGAAATCCTCTGAAACTGCCAGTACTTCCTTTATTTCCTTTTCATATTTTGGCCACCAGTAGGCAGGGACACCTGAAATAAACAGATGTAATTTTATTTCAAAAATGAAAAGGATTTCATCCAGCATGACGTACAGCAGACTTGTGCAGTTTTAAACGGGCAGGTCAGTACGAAAATGAACTAGAACTGAGCTGCTGATAGCTGGTTGGTGACTACTGGCGTACTGGCCACATTCTGAATGGGGTACAGACTCGTACAATTAAAAAATCCATGTTGGTTTTTTGCATTGAAAATTGGTTTTTCAAAAAACCAATTTGAATCTAAAAAACCAATTTTGTCTGAAATTTTTAGAGAGTGGCTTTATCATAGCATCACCACTGATTATATATTATATATATGATATATGATTAAATTGTAACATTCTTTTATTCACCAATTTTTATCAGAACACCTGCTACTGTGTACAGGCTATAACTCCTGTCAATTTGATGATTGAGCTAGTATTTTTATGATTGGTCACAATGATAGCGCAATGGTGAAGGATAGCAGCCGAGTGAAAACTAATGGCCATGGCTGTATTTCCGAACATGAGCTGTTTCAAAATTCAGTGCACAAAAGAATCTATAAATACAGGAGATTTAATTAGCATGTGATTCTAAGGTTCTTGGCCACAAATACATTGCACTTTAGGTTAATCTGATTGGTTCAAACCCTCAGAGCATCACACATCTGTACTAACGCTTTATAAAATAAATTATTATTTTTATTACATCTGATATCTCAAAAGTACACATACTTGTTTAGCATTGATTTCTCACAGCAAAATTCGAATGACCAGAATCATTTGGTAATTAAAATACCTGTAATTATTGAATGGTAATAATATATCTGAAATGTTTTGCTCACCAAAAAATCCATGTATGCGAACATCCTCAGTTGCAGCTAAAACCTGCTCTTGTGTCTTCTTGTGACATTTGTTTGGAGCAAGGTCCCTTATTATGGTTATATTTGGAGGTGGCTTTGGCACGTCGTTGAGGAGACCCCTTAGCTTCGGAAAAAACAGTCTGAGTCTGTCATTCTGCCCATTGTCTTGAAAGAATATCTTGTCACAGTTTGCGCCCAACTTCATACTATAAGCTGCCGCAAATTCAAATAGGATATTCCCAAAACGTCCCAAGCATACCAGATACAAGTTTTTCTTCCGGTTTGCCGATGCTGGAGTTGAGAGCTGTGAGATTGTACATGTTGGATACGTTGTCTTTGATGGTGTAGTTCTCACTGTTTTTGATGACGAAAATTTAGCAGATGCTGGAGTTGAGAGCTGTGAGATAGTACTTGTTGAATAAGTTGTCTTTGATGGTGTAGTTCTCACTGTTTTTGATGACGAAAATTTTGCAGTTGCTGGAGTTGAGAGCTGTGAGGTGGTACTTGTTGAATAAGTTGTCTTTGATGGCGTAGTTGTTACTGTTTTTGATGACGAAAATTTAGCAGATGCTGGAGTTGAGAGCTGTGACGTAGTACTTGTTGAATAAGTTGTCTTTGATGTTGTAGTTGTCACTGTTTTTGATGACGAAAATTTAGCAGATGACATTGAAGCATTTCTATATAATAATCTCATCATTGACACACTTGCATTGAACGCATGTTTGTAACTGAAGTTGAAATTATATGAAGTGCTTATCCAATATACTAGAAGCATGGAGACAATAAATGCTAAACTCAGATGAAACTTCTTGGAGTCCGGCATCATTTTTCTGGTCAGTGGATAGTATTACACCAATAGGTTGAAATTCAGAAATGTGTTTTGCTATAACCACCCTTTTGCATGCTAATGTTTGTCATGGACCGATGGTCTAAGACATGAGTTTTTTATTTTTATTTTTTAATTTAGAATATATTTTACATGGGTGAACACACTCGGTAGAACCGTTTTTCAGGCGGCCCATAACAGGTAAAAACAGATAAAAACATGTATGTACAGATAATTGGTAGAAATTGAATAAATACATGTATAGAAAAATAGCACATGTCGTACATAAAAACAATTTAGCTAAAAAACTTCTTTGTCTTGTATTTAAAAACATCAAGACTATCACAGTTTTTAAGTTCCTCTGTCAGACTATTCCATACAATGGAGGCCCTGTATATAAAAGATTTTCTACTTAACTGAGTCTGACATTCAGGTATAACTACATTTAATGTATTTGCTAATCATGTGTTAATTTCATGAACATCACAAGCCATAACGACTGAATTTACCAAATGTGGTGGAGCATTTCCATGAATACAATTGTACATATGAATACTTTTAAGCAATAATTAATACGGTCTTGTACATTTTGCCATTTAAGTTGTTTGACTAGATTAATACCTCTAACATTTAAAATATCAAAGCAACTGCTTACAATTCTCGCTGCTCGATTTTGCAATCTCTGAATAATATTAACATTTGCATTGGTACAACCCCACACAGTGCAGGCATAATCAAATAACGGAAGAACATATGTTTTGTATACAACCTCAAGTAAATTTCTAGGTAAAATAAGTCTTAATCGGCCAAGCCAGGCAAGTTTGCCAGTAATCTTTTTGACAATTTCATTTATATGCTTATCAAATTTATAATGTCCATCAACATGAACACCAAGATACTTTGTAACATCAACATTTTGGACAACATGATTATCAATTTTTAAACTTAGATTACATTGAATATCTGAATTAACATTTGATCCAACTAACATGGAGACCGTTTTATTTGCATTAAGAGCCAGGTAATTAGCAGAAAACCATTTAGTTGCATTTTCAAGACATTCATTTAACTCATCACTGATTTCTAAAACATTATTTCCCTTACAGTATATGATAGTATCGTCTGCATACATTGAGACTCGCCCATTAACAATGAAATTAGGGAGGTCATTCACAAATAACGTAAAAAGTAATGGACCCAGATTGGATCCCTGGGGGACCCCAATATTGACATTTAGAGCTTCTGACAATTTATTATTATAGGAAATAGTTTGAGGTGCATTTATCGCCCTGGAATGCATAGGGTAAGGTGGGGTAAATCCACCCCCGGGGCAAATCCGCCCCCTTGAGAAGAGAAAGTTCCCCTATGGCCCAAAATATAATTGGCAATTAAAATATTTCTCATGCAGAATAGTTCTACTCTGTCTATGGGTTACTGAAACACAGGGATTAGGCTGTAACATAGTTTTGTTTGGACTGCAACCGAAAAAGAAGACAGGCATCTTACCACTTAGCAATTTCAATGAGCAAAAGAAACTTTCAAAACTGAGGAGTTTTACAGGAACATTTTGCATGAAAACATTACTTGTTGTCATCAATAGCAAAGTTGATTCAATGACTTTACATGTACAAGAGGTTTCACTGATCAATATAATGCATATTTAGAAAATTACACACTCTTATTTTTCTACTTGTCAGGGCAATTCCGATCCCTATCTATTGGGCAAATCAGTCCCCTCTGATTCTCATGTTAAAAACATATAAACACAAGATATGCTTTGCATGTCACTCTATTTTTTAGCCGATGCCCAGGCCCTTAGCAATACAAGATATGTGAAGTAACTTACTTGCCATAGGCGGATATATGTTCACCACCAAGAGTCCACCAGGTGGATTTGTAAATGGAAATAAGGAAACACGTGTGAAGACACATCATCAAAGTTTGTGCACTTTTGGGGAAACCCTGGGCTAAATTTAGACATGTTGGGGAAATGTCAGTGTGACCTTGCTGCAGCTGAGATTCCCAGAAAAGGCCACAACTACATTGTGGCTCTTTTCATGGAGCAGAGGAGATCTTTTAGAGCTGCCAATAGCACAGATCGTCTGTCAGATGGTTAAATAAATATAATAGACAGACAGAAGATCTGTAGACAGGTATAGGTTAGTTTAGGTATAATACTGATCGCAGGCCCTTAAAGGGCCTCTATGATCAGATCTTATTCGATGATATATGTACATATGATGCGATGACTTGGACGGAAAGCGAACGTCAGAAATATGGACGGATTGAACTTGTGATGAATAACGGAATATATATAGTTGAACTTGTGATGAATAACGGAATATATATAGTTGAATATAAAGTTGAAACCGGTATATAAAGATATTTACAATATATACAGTTCGAGTTAAGTCTTTTGTCAATTTTTCTTCCAATCAGCAGGAATAGGTTGAACAATTTTTTCTTCCAATCAGCAGGAATAGGTTGATCTTTATATTATCTAACTTATGTGAGCTAAGGCCTCTCACGATGCCTCCACTCATTATAAGCTTCATTTAAGCAACTGTGATATGATCTTATAGTATTTATAATTAATCTAATCTAAAAAAAATTTAATAGGTTAAGGCCTCTCACGATGCCTCCACCAGATTTAATCTTTTCAAATACCATTAATGTAACCATTCACCAAACATCAATTCAGTCACTATTTTTGAGAACTAAGGCCTCTCATGATGCCTCCGCTCTAAATTATGTTAATATGCTAATAATCTGCTTCCGCATCATATAGAATTAGATGGTTTTCCCAGAATTTATCCAAACGATTTTTGAAAGCATTTAAACTAGGTGCCATTACGACTGATTCTGGTAGGTTATTCCATATCTTCGGTATTCTAACCCGGAAGGAGTTTTTTCGTAGATCCAATCTGTTAGCTCTTTCTTGAAACAGTTTTAGCTGATGTCCTCTTGTTGGAGTACTTGATTTCTTGAGGTCTATTGAAACTTCTGCATCATAAATTTGATGAATAATTTTGTATGCCTCAATGGCATCGCCACGCATCCTACGGAATCTTAAAGTTGGAAGATTTAGTCTCTTTAATCTTTCAGGATACGACAAGTTATGAAATCCGTTGATCTTCTTGGTGGCTGCTCTTTGTACCGATTCTATCTTCCGGATATCACCCTTTTTATACGGACTCCAAACAGCTTGACCATATTCTAGCGTCGTTCTCACCAACGTAACGAATAAAGGCTTAAATATATTTGGTTCCAATTTATCGAATGTTCTCCTTATGATGCCCATCATTCTATTTGCCTTATTTACTATGTTGTGTATGTGGTGATCAAATTTAAAATTGTTGTCAATAGTGATGCCGAGATCTTTCTCTTCCTGAATCCTTTCTAGATATGCTGTATTTCTTCCGTCTGTTGATGTTATAGGGAGGTATAGATCAGGTGGTGGTATTCCTTCTTGTCGAGTTATTTCCATGTGTTTACATTTATCCGGGTGAAACTTTAATAGCCATTCTTCAGTCCATTGATGTAATTTGATAAGGTCGACTTGTAAATTCTGGTCTAGATGCTCTGGTTTCCAACTTGTGAATATCTTAGTATCGTCGGCAAATAGATAGATATTTGATGTTATGTTGTCTGGCAGGTCATTAATGAATATCACAAATAAGATGGGGCCGAGTACAGAACCTTGTGGAATTCCACTATCGATATTTGATGGAGATGAATTTTTTCCATTAACAACTACTATCTGTTTCCTGTCTGTAAAGAAATCTTGTAACCAATTTTTCAAGCAGCCTTCAATACCATAACTTGCAATTTTATTTAATAAGCGTTTATGTGGCACGGTATCAAATGCCTTTCGAAAATCCATATAAGCTATCTCAATAATTTCTCCCTTATCTAGTGACTCTGACCATTTATCCAAGACTTCCAATAATTGTAGAATGGTTGATCGATTCGGAATGAAGCCAAATTGTTTTTCCGAGAATAATTTGTTACTGATCATGTAATCCAGGAGATCTTCCCTGATGATGCTTTCCATCGTCTTACATACCACACTTGTAAGGCTTACTGGACGATAATTGTTACATGAGCTTTTTGGTCCTTTTTTGTGCAAAGCACAGACATTTGCTATTTTCCAAGCTGTTGGTAATTTTCCTGACTCGAATGATGATGTAAATATTAAGCTAAGAGGTTTTGCTAACACATTGGATAATTCCTTGAGGACTCTAGGATGCATGTTATCGGGACCGGCAGATTTATTTGCATTTAGCTTGACTAATTTCTTCTTTATTTTATCCTGAGTGAAGGTGACATTTTCAATTTTAGCGGTTGTTCTAATTCCGAGTGTAGGGATAATTCCTGATGGTTCTTTTACAAATACGGAAGTGAAATGCTGGTTTAATGCCTCTGCTTTTTCTATATCTGATTTTGCTTGACCTGAATCTGTCTCCAGCTCCGGAATTTCATGTTTTATCTTAATTTTACTATTTACATAATTCCAGAATTTCTTAGGGTTTCCTTTTATATTGCTGGCGATGTCCTTTTCCCATGCTGTTCTTGCCTTCCTCGTTGCTTTCCGAACTTGATTTCTGATTCTGGTATATTCTTGATGCTTACTTGCTGATCTTGTTTCCATATATCTTCTCCAGGCTATGTTCTTCTTCTTGATCTTTGACAGAATACTCTTTTCCAAAGGCACTGGCCATGATTTACCACCAAGTCCAATCTTTCCTTTAGGTACACAAGTATCTTGTGCTTTATTAAAAATTTCTTGGAAAACGTTCCATTGTTCATCCACGCTTTTCCCATCAAATATTTGTTCCCAATCTAATGCCCCATTCTCACGGGAGATGACGGTAAGCTTTTTATCAACGGCGGCGCAGAGCCAGACGAATTCTTGCAAGATTTTCAGTTAGGACGGCGCGAAGGGCAATTATGTAATCAATTAAGGCTAATCGATAACCATGCAGCGAAAGCCACGGCGGGGTTCTTTTTGTTCCCTGCGGGGAAGAAAAGTTGTACGCCGTCATCAAAAGTTCGCCGGGGGGAAAGAAATTTCCTCCTCCTGCGGGATACTTTTTTATCGCCCCGTGATATAAAAAGTACCCCGCAGGGAACCTATAACTGCCCCTCAGTGAACCTATTTCACCGCGGCGGACTATATTTTCACAACGCCGGGGATTGCTTTTACGACTGCGGGAATGGTTTTGTTCTCCACGGGGATGTCTGTAGGCCCGAGGGCACATCGCCGGGAATGAAAAGCATGACACCGTTGTCAAGGGCACCGCGGCGGAGGAGGGCGCTGCGAAAGCCAATAAAAAGGGCCGCAGAGGGCCGCCTTGCTTCACTTGCTGCTTGACCTTTGAAGGGGACACTCCTGGATGCTGGACAGACATGATGGCTGATGAAGATGCTGGGGAAGACCTTGACGTTGCTGTTGTTGCTGCTGTTGCTGGTGCTTATTATCTAAGAAGAATACGGAGAAGGAGGAAGAAATTCAGTCTATCACGCTGCAGAACACGTAGTTCGCGACGTAACGCGACCGAGCGATGATAAAATTAACATGTAAAAAAAATAAAATCTTGGTCTGGTGGGGGGGATGCATCTCCCCCATCCCCCCCTGCGTCCGTCCCTGTCTGTCAAACATGCTGCCCCATTCCGTTTAATCGAGTTATGGTATATGTCAGCCACTCTGGTGTGTAAAGTTAATGATCAGGTGCTTGAATTAAATGTAAGCAAAAACTTTGAAACTTCAATCATTACGTTAGAAATTTGCATGCAACAATGTTCAATGTCAAAGCACCTCAATTAGTGAAGGAAAATAAGAAATATTTAATACTTTTGGAGATTCATAACTTCATTACCGGGTAATGCGGGTATGTATCACAAAAAATGGCGCCGCCTTAAAACATGCCACTCAGCCAAGAATATATATTTAGTCTTTAAAGAATGTCCCATAGATACAGCCATGGCCGTAAGTTTATGCTCTGTTGCTATGCTTCACTATGGGGCTATCTTTGTGACCAATCATAACATAGCAAATACTTGCTTAATCTTCACCATATTGTCAGGAATTAGAACTTGTACACAGTGGCATGTGTTCTGATAGGAATTGTAGCATTAAATGACATTTCATATAATAATGGTGAGGCAAAATACTGAATTAGTTTGAATATAAGCATAAAATCAATTCTGATGCTGTATATTGTTTGCCTGATAGTAACTAACTGTTTTTAACTGTGGTTCTTAACTGTTTTTAACTGTGTATACATTGTTTATTTAATTTTTAATGTGATCCATTTTTACATATTTTAATACTTCTAGTCATTTTTGTAATTTTCCATATTTTGGTTTTTATTGTGAGCTCTGGCAGCAAAATGAATTCTAATGTATTTATTATATTAGCTAATAAACATATACCATACCATACCATACCATAGTCACCAAAGTGTCTGGATGTGTTGGGTACACATCTAATTAAGCGTTCACGGTAAAATTACAATTAAAGCTGCATATTTCATTGTGATTTTGTCATGAATGTTTAATTTGATGTGTGCCCAACACATCCAGAGTCTTTGTTGACCATAACTATCATGCAAATTACATAGCATCAGATCTGATTGTATGTTTAAAATTCATTTAATTTCGTATTTTGCCTCACAGTTATATTCCTTATTTTTTGTTGCTTTTTACTCAATACAATTTTATTTGTATGATGCATAATGCCCTAGAATTTTCTCAAATAGGAGCGCTCAATAGTTTGCCAAATTCAATTTGATTGATAGTTTTTGGGTCCTTAGTATTCATACCAAGACCCTTGTCATCACCATGATTCCTGTGAACAGCCAAAGTTGGTTTATACACAAAAACATTTCACAGGCAAAATGACAACACCAACTGATGGGCCTTATTGATCGAAATGGTACTAATGCATCCCTACCTGCAATTTTATTCCTCTCACTTGCTCTCGGTGATAAACTTGACTTTTATTGGGATTGCTGGCCCCACTTCAAGAAAAACTGGCCTTGCGTATTTGGTTTAAAAAAAATTAATTTGCAAAATCATCACTCAATACACCTTAACCTGCAGTTTAAATGGACCTTACAGCAGCCAGCAGGCGAAATTTACTGCAAAAGAAAACTAAAAAATCACTCATTGAGGTCTGATGAATAACTTCCAAAGAAATTGAATGTGAAAATCAAGTTGATTTGGGGTTGGGGGGGGGGGGTACAATTAACTATAACCTGGATGAAATTATTGTCACAGCAGGGAAGTCTACAGTGAACATTTGTGTAATTTGAGAAGAGCGTTGACAAGATTACAAGAATCATCATACTATTAATCATCATCATCATACTATTAATTCACGGATGCTTTACTCTACTCCTCCCAAACTATGCAACCCACAATCTCAAAAACCTGCACACAACTTATCAAGCAGATCTACAACAACCACATCTATGTCTCCTCTCAATCTTCTCTTCCATGTCCACTCTTCCCCTTTCCAACAAATCCCACCCCTCACTCTCTCCCCACTGCCGTGGAGTAGACAATATGAAACTTTACAACTTTTGCCTGTAGGTGCCATAGTAGGATGCTACTAGACACAAGGATATACCTACAATTTCCTCTCTCTGTGCCATTATTACTCTCATTATAGTTATCACCATGATTAATAAATATTAATTGGAATTTGTCCGGTCTTCTCATCACTGATCACCATATTATGGTGATCACTAATTATACTGGAGGGTACTGTGGCTTGGGAACCTTAGACAATGCTAGGACGTGATTCAAGACACTATGACTTCCTCATTGGCAACCTGTGCATGGGTTCTTGTATTCTACGCACATCAGTTAGTAATTGATACTTTAAACTCAAATGTTTTTACCCCCTGCACTATTTATGACTGGTCTAGAACTTTGGTCCTGCTTTAGACCTACACTGGTCCATGAAAAACATAAACTGGGGAATGTTGCATAAATGCATTTCTGAATACTCACTACTTGATATAATATACAACAATTTTTTAATACACTAGTTTGGAAACCTACAGTCGAGGTCAAATGTATTCATACAGCGAGGGCTGCTGTTTTCAAGTTATGTGATATTGTAAAGTCTGCCTATAGATATTGGAATGAAAACACTTTTGATTATTTCTTGTGATTGTTTTTCAACTCAAGGTATTTAAAAGAAAACCATAATCAAATGTAGTTTGTAGATGTTAAGAGGCTCTGAATTCAAAATATCCAAATTTTGGTGGGTCAAAAGAAAACATACACTTGGATTTTTCTCCAATATTTGGTAAAATAAGTGTTGGTTAACCGCTAAACAATGGAAATTAATGTCAGAAAGTGATGCCTCAATGCCTGAATATTTTTTGTTAATTTCTGAAATGCAAACTGTTGACTGACCTAATTTTTCTCAAGGGATGTGATAAGTTACCCACTCACATATATTATTTCCTTTTTAAAACATATTTAAAGGAAAAAGCATGTGGCAAATGCATGATAAGGTGAATAATTGAGTTCAAATGTCCAGGAAACAAATTGCATGCAATTTCACACACCAAGGTCTACCATATACACCACCACGAGGAAGTATGTGGAAAATTGGTCAACAGAATCACTGCACATGTGGGAAATGGATGGAGGCTGTCTGTCAGACAAGAGTGAATTTTAGTCAGTGTGGTAACAAACAACCCAAATTAACAATGAAAGAGCTCTGTGGAGAATTATGGACACAGGGGACATAAACTCAGCAACATTAAAAATCTCTAAGTCCAGTACTTTTGTGTCATATTAAATCGTAGTGGCCACTATCGAAAATGAAAGTCACAAAATTTCAATTACCTCTGATCATTAATTTCAACAACTTAGCTGTTCTTTCTGCAAACTTTTTTGATAAGCCAGGAAAGTTCATAATTTTCCTTGCTTGATGAGTTAGGAAAACGGGATAATTGACCCAACCACAATTAAAGAAGATGAATTTAATAAAAATTAAGTGTCAATGCTGACACGCCCCCTACAGGAGCCTTTTGTCAAAACCTTAAAAAATGATGTTTTATTCAGATTTTTTAGACAATTGATATGGAATGATTGTCTGTGTGTGTGTTTCTACCCTGGGTATGCATAAAACCCCCATTATTTAACAGTTCTGGTTCGCATGCTTCATTTGAAGATGCAAACTCATAAATTTTGAGTTTTTAATTCAAAATCTGCTTTATCATTGACTTTTTTTTTCAAAAACTTCCGTGGGACCTCTTTTGGAAGTCTTGTGCCTGTTATGTGAAAATTTCATAAGATTAATCCCATCCAGTATGCCACAAAACCAATATTTCCAATTGTGCATTTTGTGTTGAAGTGCAGTTTGTGACTTTCATTTTCGATAGTGGCCACTACGATTTAATTTGACACAAAAGTACTGCACTTAGAGATTTGAAATTTTTCTTGAATATACCTGATGGCAACTGCTAGAAGTGTGCAAATTTTCATCTTGATATCTTAAGATGAAGTACTATTTTTAGCCTTTTTCAAAGTGTGCGTTTTTAATGTTGCTGAGTTTAGCTGTCAACAAGTACTAACAAATGAACATTGCACCAACATGGCCCCTAAGAGGTCTCAAGGCAAAGAAGAGCCAATGCACCAAAACAAAACATCCAATTTCACCTCTGATAACTTCACGAAGTAGGAGAAAGAATTTTGGATACGTTATGAATCTCTGCAGTACATGAAACCAGATGAAGTGACATTTTTATTACACTGAAGGCCATCAGGCTGTGTTGATGCGAAGTGAGTTTGACAATGCTTGCCCACAGCTCTGTCCACTATGCCTGTAACTCTCCACAGAACTCCTTCTTTGTTATTTTTGTGGTGTGATCCGTCTTTTTTACCAAAATGCATTCTTGTTTTGTAGATAGGTCCCATCTATTTCCTACTTATGCAATGATTCTGTTGACCAACAGGCTGCAGAGCCCTCGACGGTCAGCTGCATGAAGACATTGGCCTGTTAAATTGCTCACATACCACATGATATCAGCACCCACACTCTCTGAATTCGATTCCCATTGTTTTGATGTATTTTCTGAATGTTTTTTTTTTTCCGTTCCCAATATTTTGAAATTTTAAAGAAATGTGAGAGCCGTTACTTGTCACATCTCGAGGGAAAACTAGGTCAGTCAATTTGTTGCTGTTCAGAAATTAACAAAACCTCATCAGACACTGTCATTGAGGCATCACTTTCTGACATCGATTTCCATTGTTTAGTTGGTTTGCCAAGGCTCATTTTTCCAATATTGGAGAAAATGATTTCTTAGACCTACCAAATTTGGATATGTTGTATTCAGTGCCTCTTAGCAACTACAGTTCACATTTTATTCCTTTTTTTTTCAATGTTCCAAGTTTTAAACAATCACAGCAATTTATCTGAAGTGTCTTTATATCCGTATTGACAGATTTTATGATGCCACAGAACTTTGAAAACATCAGCCCTCGCTGTAATGAATACATTTGACCTCAACTGTATGTGTTCCAACTTTGAAACTAGTGGGAATTTTTTTAATGCCTCCATATATCTAAAATTGAAGGTACTGACCTCCTCTGTACCTTTTTGCCAAACTTAATACATATATTCCACAAAGTGAACTGTTTTGTCTAATATCCACACTACTGGGAGTATGTAGGGGAGAGCGGGAAACAGTGAGATGGTAGGCACAGTACAGTGAGACAAAGCCCATAGTGTCTGATTTGTAGCGTTTACAGAACAACCCACTTTGGTATAGTACGAAAATTAAGTAAGTAAAAGACTGACCCATATCCTGAATGTTTCTACAGCATATGGTGAGTGGAATTTCAAAATAATGATTTTAGTCGGTAAAAGTAAATAATTTTGCCAAATTACTTTTGTTATGATTCCCAAGAAAAAAGGGATAATGCAAACCAATTGCCAGGGATTAGTGATGCAGACCGGACCGCCTTGGACCGGTCCGGTCCGCGGTCCAGCCCTGGACCGCCAAAATATCGGACCACCTACAAAAAACTGGTCCAGTGCTGGACCGGACCGGTAAAGTGCCGGTCCGGACCAGTCCAGTGATTTTTCATGTCATGAAGGGTATCGCATGAATTTTATCATATCTAAAAATTAAATTTATGTCATATATATTGTTTAAACCCTGATTTTTATCATAATTTTCGAAATGCCGATGGACCGCCTCTGGACTGGTCCAGTAACAAAATCGGACCACCTCACCCTGGACCAGACCAGGACCGGACCACTTTTGCAAATACCGGACCACCCTCTAAAAGGTGGTCCGGTCTGCATCACTACCAGGGATGCAGACCTTGGTTTTATGTCTTATTGTCTTATATTAGTTTAGTCAAATGATGATCCACAAGGTCTGCAATGAATCCAGTCCACTGGATCCCAAAATTTTATAAATAAAACTGTGCGGGGCACAGTGAGACAGTTGAGGTGGGGCAAAGTGAGACATCACAAAAAACACTAGAAAGAACCTGAATGTAATGTACAGCTCTCAATTCAAAACTAAAAACGGAATATCTGCCACAAACCTCTTATTTTAGAGAGAAATATCTAAAACCAAGCATCAGAAAGGAATTATGATCAGCATGTATACAGGTGCGGCCGGGTAAATAAGTTGTGCATGAGTTCCGTGTGATGACTTTTCCAAACATACCCCAAAAGGGACCTAAAAATCACCTAGCCAGCTGCTTTTATTAGAATATAGTAGTTTTTGAATCAACAATTCATATAAAAAAATCAGCAGATCCAGAGGGTCGGCAGTTATGATAGCAGATGCCCCATCTAACTGTGCCCCGCTTGCTGTCTCACTGTGCCCCGCCCACGAGGCACACTGAGGCACTTGACCAGCATGGATGTAATTCAAAGTTTCTCCAAACCTGTAAAGGTTAGAATCTGAAATTACTGGACAATATAGCCAATTCATTAGGCCTATCTATAATGTAGGCCTGAACTTATTATTATGTTAATTGCTAAAATTTTGAACTCTTGAAAATGAAAAAAAGTTCTCGTGGTGCATCATTCTTCCCTACAAGAATAAAAGTATAAATATATATACAAGTTAACATTTATGACTAGTTAGATCTTATACAGAGTAAAAACATTACTTAGAAATATCTTAAACATTTTTTGGCATACTATTCCACAATGCTTCTTGGAAATTGCATGTAAAATTGCAAGTCACGGTCCATGGTTACATTTCTAAAACATTTATATCTTTTCTATTTTTTAGTTATATGTGTGCAATACCGTGAAAATTGCAATATGCTTGTGCAACGTTGTATTCAACAAAAATTGACAAAAACTGGTGGCCACTGAAGTGAAACCAGAAAGAAATTTGTCAGTAGATGATAGATAGATAGATATTGATATATATCTTGTTGTCAAAAACATATACATTTTACATGATAACAAACTGTGAATTATTTTACGAATAACAACAAGAAAGGATACAACAGAGTTAATAAACTATTTAAAGTTGCACCCCTATTACTGGTAAACAAATATACAACACACACAAAATATATACAATGAAGAAAATGGTTTGATAAGTAAATAGATATTTTTAGATAAAGGAAATATTAGAGAAAAAATAAATAAATAAAAGTATGAGTACGAATAGAATATTAATATTCATGAAATTTCAGTAAAGTTACACTTTGGATATCATATAGTTTTTGGCAAAACACTTAATATTATTATAGTTCTTTAGATGTACATCTAGATGAAGCCAAATGTTTGGTGATCGAGTCTGCTCGACCTGAGTAGCTTTTATTATATTGTTCTATTGTATGATGTGGAGCTCGTAAAAGGTTTATATTTCTGGTAAGGTACTGGTGGTCTTTGATATCAAATAAATTAATTATTCTTGGAGGTAAGGTGTCATTGACATACCTAAATGAAATTTTAGCAAGGCTTAACTGTATAGCATCCTCTATTGTAAGTATTTTCGCTTTTTTTTAATAATGGCAATAGTCTAGTTCTTGTTCATGCATCGAGGATAGCCCTGACAGCTGTATTCTGTTGTTTCCTGATATTTTTTAGATCTTTAATTTTCAACATTGGGCCCATACATTCAATGCGTTGTTCAGTGGCTTTGAATATTCGAGTGATAGATCTGTAGCTTAACTCGAGATGGGAGAATATTTTTTACCATGCTGAGACTGTAGTTGCCAGCAACTATTTTTCTTATGACATTTTTAACATGTGTATTCCAATCTAAAAACTCATCGACTGAAATGCCTAGAAATTTTATGCAAATGACTCTTTCTATCTCTTGAGCCCAACTTGTCATCTTGATTTTTCTAAATTTATTTTGACTTTTTACAAATTCAGACAAATGTTGTTTTTTTTCACCCAATGAGAGCCCCCCCCCTGAGCACATGGGGTGTAGCCCCAATATGGGGCCACCTATGCTCCCTATAAGCTCCTACAAGAGGTGTTCAACTTATTTTGACAAAATGTTCAACCCCACACAGAAATACTTTTTCCTGTCTGGTGACAGAAAGGGTTAACTATAGGTCTTGTCAATACAAGACATGTGTTTAAAATATTTTGGAACAGTTTGCACAATTTTATTCAACTTTTCCTGAGATAGGCCTCTCATCAGTTTTGAGAGCAATGTTTCGACCAGTGATAGTATACGTACGTTTTCGTAAGAATTTCATACGAATTCATACAAATTTCACACAGGCACTTTTCAGTTACTTTGGCCATTTTAGTGAAATATGGTTATCATAAACGGTTTAAAATTAGACCTTGTATTGGCGTATGTGGAAAAAAATCAGCAAAAAAATCAAGTTAATGCCCAAAATGACAATATACAACATATAATTTTACATTTATCCAAATAATACATTAACACCCGCAGTTATAATTGGCTATCCTGGGCAGTGAACACAATGTTCGAGAGTTAGGATTTTACCCCATGTTGAAAAGGGCAGGACCTTGGGGGTCTTCTATGGCTGAGGGCATTTAAACACCCTGGCCGAAGGGGTTAGCGTGTTAAGAACGAAAGGTCATTCCAAAGATGTTAATTTCGAAAAAGGTCATTCCAAAGTATGATAAATTGTGACCTCTCACTGTGAAAAGTTGAGCAATTGTTACTGCGTTTTGGAGGAGGAGGAACAGGAGGAGTAGGGGGGGGGATCCGTGTTTCGCATTGGCCCCATGTGAGGGATCTTTTTCTTGCCCAGCTGTCATAGAAGGACAAGTTTAGACTATGTTGATAGATCTTATCAGGGCTTAAGAGTCGGGTAGTACACTCTAAAAAATGTCGGGACAAAATGGTTTCTTAGATTCAAAATAGTTTTTTGAAAAACCAAATTTCAATGCAAAACCAACATGGATTTTTAAAACAATCCATGTTGGTGTTTTGCATTGAAATTTGGTTTTTGAAAAAACCATTTTGAATCTAAAAAACCGATTTTGTCGGAAGTTTTTTAGAGTGTAACTTGTGACTCCTTTGGCTCTCTGAAAAATGACTCCTGACTCCGACTCCTTAGGTCTCCTGAATTACGACTCCCGACTCTGACTGCGACTCCCAACTCCACTTATCAACATTATTGCACACAAATGTTATACAAGTCTCCCATGCATGGGATATTGTACATGAATGCTTGTTTAGGAAATTTTGTTTAATTTTGGAGTACATGTACATGTGCGTTCACATTGCTGTAACTGTGTTTTTGTATTGTATTAATTATTTTTAGAATTCGGGAATCACAAAATTAATTTTCAAATCCGACCCTGACTCCACCCGAAAATTAAAGTTCGACTCTGACACCACCCAAAAAACTCTGACTCCATGACTCCCACTCCTGAATCTCACTCCAAAGCCCTGGATCTTCTACATGTGGTGATACAGAAATGTATAACTGAGTGGGGATATAGGCCCTATATATTTTTCCATTCACAGCAATTTAATTACCTGAAGTGCTTCACCTCCTTGGGGCATTTTATTAAGTAGTTTACACCTCTCTTTAATTTGATACAATGTCCAAGTCTTTACAGTTGTATACCTACCAATTATTGGCCAATTAGTTTTGAGATGAGTTTTTAACTTCAGGGATTCTTCATAACAAGCTGCACGTGCTGGTAGCACGCTGTGACGTTATTTGCGAGTTCACTCGCATTTGTGAGCGAACCAGTTAAATAAGGGGTAGTCAGAAATTTTGGATCGTTTGTGAGAGTCAAGGAAGCACTTATCAAAGTTTCTTTTTCATGAAATTAATGAAGAATAGGCTAACTTGAGGCGTCTTGCTTTTTTGTGTGTCTTTTGTGTCTTGTTTAATTACAATTTAAGTTTTTAGTTTCAACAGAATCACGGCAAAACAGGAAGTAGAAATTTTGTTGTTATTGTTTTACTGCCCTCTGATTGGCCGAAACACTTGCGAACGTTTTTTGGACACTTCTAATGGGGCTAAAATTATAATTTTAGGCTCTTTAGAATCCCAAATCCTTAAACCATATGAATTCGTTTTTTTATGGAGATATCTTTATTTATTGCCGAGAATTCGTTGAAAAAAAATAAAAAAAATATGTGCAGTGTTGATGCTGGTCTATTTTTCGGAAAAGGTGTGAATCTTTACAGGATCATTTCAGCCACTTAGAATCATCAGATGTTCACCAAATTTTCACACAACGCAGTTTAGAACCTCCCTGAAGTAATAAAACCATCATTTCCACTCCGACTTTTCATTCATCATATTTTTTTACCACTTTATCCACACTTAAAAACTTAGCATTTTTCAAGCCATTTTTGGCATCCATCTTTTTTTCATCATCTTTCCCAATCACAACAAATCTTTGCAGGCTCTTTTGAACCGCTTAAAATCATCCGATCTTCACCAAATTTTCGCACAGTACAGTTAAGAACCCCCCTGTAGAAACAAAACCATCATTTCCTGTCCGACTATCCATTAAAACCCCTTATTTTCGCTCGTACGATAGCGTATTTTCACCGCAAATCACTTCTTTCTTTTTCATGATTAGCACTCTTAACTTCTCCTCAACTTTTAAACCATTTAGAATCATCGTAGAAACCTCTAAGTAGGCTCATTGTCTTCGCAATTTAATTCTCTACAAGCTGGTATTTTTTATTTTTAAATTCCTACCATAATTTCTTCTAAAAAAACGTCCGTTTCACAACGTTGTTTTACCGCTACACTTAGTGCAGTATAGGCCTACATTTCAACATCCAATCACATCTCTCTATTTCTAATTCCCCTTTCCTCATCCACCTATTCCTCTCACAACCTCATCTATCCCCTCATAACATCCCTCTATCCTTCCTCTCCTCCCCATTTATCTCCCTTTTCTCCTAGAACTACTATATACTTCAATTTTTCACTTTCTTCTCATACTGTCAGCCCATTGGCTGTCAATATAAACAGTGTATACCATTTTCATCATCTAGCTTTTTTGTAAACATTGTATCTCATTTTCACCATCCTACATCATACCTTCACTTGCAAACATTGTGTGTATGCCATTTACACCATCTAGGACCCAAACGTAAACATTGTATATGATTTTCACCATCTATAACCAAACTCTACTTTGTAAACAGTGTATATCATTTTCACCATCTACATCATAACTCCCTTTATCCTATAACTCCCTCACTTCCACTTCTCTCTCATCACCCCTTTCACCTCACTTACCCCCCTCCCTTACTATACATAACCCCACCCATCTCTACTTTACCCCCTCTTACCCCCACTTACCCCCACCTTCATTTTCACCAAAAACTTAAACTTCACTTTTTCACTTTTCTCTCTATACTTAAATTTCTTCACTTACCCTCACTTACCCCCCTTACCCCCACCACTTTTCCCCCTCAGCCTCTCTCTCTCTTTCTCCCCTTACATCCCACATTTAAATTTCTCATTTACCCTCACTTACCCCCACTTACCCCCATTTACCCCCACCACTTTTTTCCACCAAAAACTCCATTTTTCTTCTCTAACTCACTCCCTCTGCTTAAACTACCTCATTACCCTCACTTACCCCCACTTACCCCCACTTACCCCCATCACTTTTTCCATCCAATTTCACTTCTTTTCTCCCCTCTCCACTTCCCACACTTAAATCAATCCACCTACCCCCACTTACCCCCACTTACCCCCATTTACCCCCACCACTTTTTCCACCCAAAACTCCATTTATCTTCTCTACTCAGTTCCTCCACTTAAAATACCTCAATTACCCCCACTTACCCCCACTTACCCCCACTTACCCCCATTTACCCCCAACACTTTTTTCACTCTAAACTTCATTTCTCTTACCTACTCACTTCCTTTACCTTAATTACCTCAATTACCCCCACTTACCCCCATTTTACCCCCACCACTTATTTCACTTAAAACTTCTTTTTCTTTCTCTACTCACCTATTTTACTTAAAGTTCGGGGGATGGGACACTGCCCCCCCTGGTCGTACCACTGCTAAGTTTATCGTGTTATATTTCTCCGATCATGTATGGAAATCTAGGCCCCAAATTTGACACCATTTTCCCAAGAATCAACACATCAAAACAAAACAACATAAGCATGGTGAACTCGCACGTGTTCCGCTTGCGACACAAATTCTAGTTTGCTGTGACGTCAGAACGTCGGGGTTTCTCTTTGACGTGATTCTCATTACGTAAAGGATTACCCACTCTGATGTCATCGGGCGCGACGTTTAACTTACCTGGAGGCAATAAACTCAGTTCCAACCATTTACTCACATGAGCTCAAGTTGGAAGTTACTTAATCAATGTGTAAATAATTATCAACACAAATTGTCAGGTGCTAAACACACTGTAAGCCTGCCAGCAATCAACTGCCCCAGCCCACATAGAAAACTGTAGGCCACTAAGAGGGGGTAGTTAGTTAAGGCATTTTGACCATTGTCCAGTCTTAGCCACCCCAATAGTTCAAAGGGTAAGGTCACACCCCCATGACTCTCCTGGTCACTTATTCAAACCTTGGGCTGACCACCATTTCACCCCTTTTCACAATATTTTTACCCCTTTGATGTATCTATGGTGGAGCATTAAACAAATTAACCGAGACACCTGGTGTCGGTTCACGCAATGAGCATCAACTACTTTCTTTTTTGGTTGAAGGTAGAAAGTTGTGGGGGGGGGGGGGGGGGTTGTAGAGGGGGGTAAATTGATGAAATGAACGAAAGGTAAAGGAGAGCTAACCTATAACGACCAATTTGGACTGTGGTGGGTTATTAGGTAGTTAGAGATATAAAGGCTTTGAAAGATTATAAGAAAAGAATGATTGATCCTAACATATGGATACATTCATCTTGGTCCATCCTCGTATGTATTAGTCCTTTTTTGTCCATTTTACAATTTTTCTTTTGGTTTAATTCTTCTTTTCATTTTCCATTTTCTTCTTGTTTTATGCTTCGTTCCTTTTTCTTTCTTCTTTCTCTTTTCTTCCTTCTTCTTCCTTTATCCTTGGAAACTAGATCTACATGTAGAAGGATGATCTCAATAAGAAGGAAGAAAGGAAGGAAGGAGGGAACGAAGGAAGGAAGGAAGGAAGGAGGAAGGAAGAAAGGAAGGAAGGAAGAAAGAAGGAAGGAAGGGAGGGAGGAAGGGAGGGAGGAAGGGAGGGAGGAAGGAAGGGACAGGGTTAATTACAGAAAAACAAGGAATTAAGAATAAAAACAAAATAAAAGAAGGGAGGAAGAAAGAAAATAATAAATTTGTCTGATCAAAATTAATAATCTGTACTCAGTGCTCTGACAAACAAAAAAATAACGTGCAAGCACTTTAACAGCTGCTTGTAGATATTATATAGGTGAAAGTATCTACTAATCTACTAATTTAAGCCATTCAGTTTGCTGTGAGGTGACCAACCAGCATCATGACCTTTGACATATTTTTCTAGGTTATATCAATGGATTACATCGACCTCTCGGGTGTGAACTTCGATAACTTTGACCTCCTATATCTATCTATCTATCTATCTATCTATCTATCTATCTATCTATCTATCTATCTATCTATCTATCTATCTATCTATCTATCTATCCATCTGTCTATCCATCTATCTAGATCTATAAATAGATGTATTCATTCACTTCTTCCTTCCTTCCTTCCCTTCCTCTGATAATAATAATAAAAGAGTAGACTCAATTATGATTTTATATAGCAAATCCGCCTCTAAATAAGGCCTATGCAGAAGTATTTGAGAGATGTCAGGGAGGGGCGAAGGTAAATTGCACTTGAAAATGTGAATAGCAATTTTAAATTGGCTTTGAATGAAACTACCCTACAATTGATGCATTCTATGAATTGTGTAAGTCAAATTCAATGACATTTAAGAAGCCAAGTGGACCTATTCTGTCTTGGAGATCCGTAAAAGAATTGGTAGACACCAGACAGATTAGATGTGTGTATAGGCTACTCACAAAAAATAGGTCAGCATGACCCAGTTAATTTCGTTGCCATGATTGACCTTTGACCTCAAGATAGTCAGCCTGTTTGTTTTCTTTAATAACATTTTCGATCAGAGCAAGGCCCCAAAAGTTTTTCAACGCAAGATAAAATTCTATTGACACTGTATGTAAAGTTTTAATGACATAGGTGAAGCAGCACGACCAGGGGAGTTGTCATAAGTTTACCAGAAACTCCTCTCGCAATACAGGCTGCAAGCAGCTGTAATAACAAGTATAGGTTTAAATGTGTTTACCATTTGAGCAACATGACTCCTATAAACATGATAAAAAGAACATCCTTCCTTATTTGGGGTGCGCGTGACTGTCACGCATGCCCAGTCATTTTGTCAACTTGAAATTCCATCTCTTGTCAACTGGTGTCAATTAAGAAAAGTTAATCAAGCATTCAGGATTTTGTAGAAGTGGTTCTGGTAGGTTTTGGGATGAGGAAGGGGGGGGGTGTTGAGTAGTTTTGAAACTGGGTGTTTAAGTATTGTCCTGAGTGATATCAAGATAGAAGACTCAGACTCAGACTCAGACAGGTTTATTTTGCCATAGGTAATACAAAATGTTTCAACAAATTTTAAAATAAATAATACAAGGCATAGATGACCTCTCCAAGATAAGCAAGTTACCGCTGTCGAGAGGCCACCATAGAAAGAATACAAATATAACGAAATACGAATAATTATAATATGCATATCAAAATATTTAACCTAAATGAAGCGCTTCAGCTAATTACATTTATAATTTGAGATAATTTTTCAATATTTTTAAAGATAGTGAGATGATGAGATAAATAAAATAGTAATGGTTAGAAACTACAAGATAAACATTTTTGTCACAAGCGGCATGGAAAATTGATGATGAACCTGGTCGTGATGGAAGCAGTGACCTGGAATTTAACCTAAATAACTTAATTATCGACTGCAAATATAACCAATTTGGAATAAGACATTCAGTAGTGTAGCTTTGTAGAAACCTTTCTTTAACATCGAATTTGAAACCTTGAATGCTATGTGTATATATTTTGTCTTTAATAGTTGAATCCATACAATTAAATATATTAGGAAGACGATAAGTTATACCATTCCTTGCGAAATCATGTCTCACAGCAGGCAGGCGGAACCTCACACTTGTGCTCTGTCGGATGAAATGATGGTGAGACGTTTCACCATTGATGATATTTTTTAAATATACTGGGACTAAGTTATTTTCATATTTGTAACAAAGTTTGAAGTCCTGCAGTGCGCATAAGTCCATAATTTTTAGAGTGCCCAACTGTTTAAATAAACCTCTAGTGTGGGACCTGAACTTACTATTTGTAATAGTACGGATGGCCTTTTTTTGTAATTTAAATAATTTATGGCTTTTCCAACCCCAAATAAGTAACCCATAAGAGAGATGTGAAAGCACTAAAGAGTTATAGATGTTAAGTAGCGCTGCTGAATGAAACGGATAACATATATCCTGCTGGCCACTTTTCCAAACTACATCTATTTTCCGAAGGAATTGTAATATGATTTCTGAGTTTGTTTTTGTATCTACATATTCAAAGTGTGAAAAGGCTAATACGTTTTCATACTACGTTTCAGTGGCGTCCCTATGGGGGGCACGGGGGGCACGTGCCCCCCATATTGGACCTGTGCCCCCCAGGTGCCCCCCCATATGAACTTTTTAACCTTGGCTAAAATATACAATTAGTATTACGGGTGCCCCCCCAGAGAATCGCGTCCCCCGCAGGTGCTCCCCCCCCATTCGCGACCCCCTAGTTACGCCACTGATACGTTTTCATAAAATTTCAAGGCTAAATCTTCATGATCTACTTTTTTAAGAATCTTCTTTTTCTTATGGAGAAACTGTGTCAATTTTGCTTGAAGTATCTAATATAGATTAATAATATAAAATGCCAAACTTATTGAAATCTGAGAAGTGAGCATTTTAGTTTTCGGGATATTTTTAAAGTTATTTTCTTTCATTGTCTGCGCTCCTGAAAATATTTTGAAATTGAAAGTTCATTGAAAAACGAATAATTGTCAGAGCTTCATTGTCAAATTAGCTGATGACTCATTTTGGTGTTAATTATGACAGTACATTTCACTGGTTAGTACAATAAACAGTTTGAATACAATACATTACAATGAGTGTCAATACATTTAATACATTCCAATGCCTCACAATAGTCTACAAAATGACTGAGCAGACTTTTTGCCATACTGTTGTCATTGACAACACCTTTTATGGCATTATATTGACATTGTGATATGGTAATTGACGTCTGTCATGTCATGTGACACCAGCAACGTCGTGGCATATGACGTTATAGTAATTGTGCAGTGAAACGGTAGGGGGAGCTGCTGTTTCAAGATGGCGTCCAAGATGGCTGCCAAACTTGAGCAGAAGGTGAAACTTAATCCTATTGTTAACAACCCTGGTCTCTTTCTTAACACTCTGTTCGGCTTTTGTGCCATTTTTAAGCTTTTTCTGTTGTCCTTGTTTTCATTTTTGTTCAGTTTCTCTTAAAGCCACCCCGAATGCCTTTTTCTTAGGTGGTTCTGGGCCAAAACTCATGGGAGTCAAATCAAGCATAAATAAGACAGCAGTATGAGAATATTTAAGAAGCAAAAAGGGAAAACAGAAAAGTGTAATCCCTGTACCCTACCCCTGAACAAGAGGCCCTACACAGTCTGTGTGATCAATGAATGATGAGGATGACTGAGGACTAAAATGTGGTATCTGAATGGCTGAGAGTTAGTGACTGCCATTATATTGAACCAAGTCTTTGTTTTTCACCAAAATTTAGGTTTTGCTCTATTCATCAGGTTGACATTGATAAAGTTTGAATTAGTCTAATACATAGATTTATCCATCCATCCATAGGTTTTCAGTTGATCAGTGATTTGTTGGTTGAGCTATTTACAATAGTCAAAGCTAAAAAAATAATAACGTATTTTTGAAATAAGTCAACAATATGACCAAGTTTGCAATTTCATTTACTTGGGGGGTTGGGAGAAATCAAATCAGATAATATAGAAAACTGCCCCAGGAAATTATATGTCATTCTTAAATACAAGTCAATCGCAGTTTAGTTGTCCTGTTGTTTCAATTACATTTATTGAAGCCAAAAAGACTCGGGACAGCTTCTTCAGAATTCTGCTAAATTAAATATTCATAATTCACTCAATCTGTGCGGGGCAGTTCACAAGACCCTCCTAATATCGCCCTGCCACCTGCTGAGGGTAGCACCCCTCTCAAAAGATTTTCAGGTACTTGGGCTTGCTCTTTTTACTTTTCTTTACCCTTTTCATGTTCTGATAGGGGTAAGGTAGCCTATGATACCCCGTTAGCCCCATACAAGGGCAAAGAAGGACCAAAAAACCCCTTTTCAAGATAAAATAGGTCAACCTTTCTGGTTTGCAGATTGTCGTAAAGGAGTCCTTGACAACGCAAGGTTGCTAGGGTCCAATTGTCGGCATTTCTCGGCACCAACGATATTACCTGAGATCAAAAGATGTGTTTACAAATGGCCAGGTAGCAAATAGGCCTCATACAGGTCCACTTGAGAAATCACAGAGCATAGAGTTGAATTAAAACGACATGAAAAGTTACCTATTTCTCTGATTCTACATTCAAGTACATCCTCACTCGAACATGCCAAGAAATTTGAAGTAAATTTGAAGTGCTCTCCTGGAAATATTCAAAGAACACACAAAGAAATGTAAAAAGAAATCACCCACAATTACCAAAAAAGCTCATAAAAATACCATAGAAATCAACCAATCGTGAATTTTCAATGGCACAATGTTCCAAACCATGAAATCACTTAAAGAGGGCAGATTCAAGCCTTGACCTTAAATATAATTAGCTTTCGAGTTACCTCATTGGGAATAAAGTTCAATTGTGAAACTTCTTAAAAATCATATCAACTTCACATCAAAGTAACACATTGGTCTTGAAAAGTTGAGAGTCACAATACACCAAAAACAGCAATAGAACACTGGTAATATCTGGTATATCACTTTCCTATTTATGTCAGTACCCTTTGATGCAGATTAATTTTTGTGTTCACTGAAAGAGATCTGACTAGATGGCTAGCCCTACAAAATTTTATTATAGGGTGCTCCTGACCTTAAAGGAGGAATATTCATGAACAAGACAAGACAAGATGGCTTAGTCATTGGTCTTTAAAATTAGTCAAATTTTTCAATAGTTGATCAATTGACTAATTTGATTAATCAAATTTTGCTGCTGAAGACTGAAGTTAGTACAAGGATAATTCAGAGGGAGCCACATGTTCCACTTGGCCCTTGGGAGGATTGTTCCACCAGTGACACCTAAAAGCTATATGTCAGGGCCTGCAGAGGAGCAGTGACTGAAGACTTTTTTGCTCAGAAACTTTCACCAAGTCCCTAGATATTAGAAGGCAAATGAAATTAAGTTTTTTTAGCAGATATCATGAACCCGGTAAATGTGTGGTTATCTGTCTGGCTGTGCTAAAAATGAGCAGTCACTGATTAATATGCTGGCTATGATTACTGAAAAAGGATCGGTTTCTTGGGTCACCTGGCACTTTTCAATAATTGGGGATGCCTGCACAGATAGGCATTTCTTTATTAGTATTTCTAAGGTGATGACCACTTTGCAGTGACAGTCACCTTGGAGTTCATAGATGAAATACTGCATAACTCCATAGGCAGATCGGGGGATGGGGGGGGGGGGGTTGCCCTTGCCCCTGCCCCCCCGCCCCCACTCCTTTCGTCAGATTTATAAATCTGTCATATTGCTTTGGGGAAAAAGTGTTCTAGAGACCACAATGTTACAAGTATTGCCGCCCCCCCTTTAAATAAAGTGTGTGCAAATATTATGTCTCAGTTGGTTATCCAGATTATGACTAATTTAATTAGTGTATTGATCAATTTATGACTAAAGAATATAGTCACTGTTTCGTTCTCAATGGCCTCTTAAATTTGGCCAGAATATGAATGACTGCAATTTTTTGCACAACCAGATGGATATATGTTCATGATATCCGGTTAGAAAACCTTCAATTTCATTAATCTTCTAATATACAGGGATTTAGTCAAATTTTAGTGAAAGTTTCTGGAGCAAAAGGTCTTCAGTTGCCGCTCTGCAGGCCCTGACATACAGCTTTTTGGAGTCACTGGAAGAATCCTCATACAAAGGCAGTGTGAGCCAATGTACGTTGCTCCTGCTTTAATTGAAAAAGTTAAGGAAAAAAAAAAGACTAATAGAATTGATTAACTATCAAAACATTTGACTAATTATGACCAATTAAGATGAGGGAGATAGTGGGAGTCCTCAACATGGATTATCTTATATGAGGGATTTTTTACTTGCCAAGCACAGACACTGATACAAGGGGCCATCAATTAAAATGTCTCATCCATACAACATCAGCTGGGATCTTGCTCTTGAAGGTTTCAATTGAAGTATTTTGGGTTCACTGCCTGGGTCAGAATCTGTTTCAAAGACCTTAATTGGGCATCACCCAGTGTATCCTTCAGAGTATGCCTAACTAAGCCACAAAATAGTAGAAAAGCATTTGATTATCAGGTTGTTGCATATGAAATAAGTAATTTGCTTTTAATATATATTACTTGCAAGTCCATTACTTTTTACTGCACATTTCTACCCAATGGCCATGGCCAAGACTTGAGAACATTCTAACAATGAGCTCCACACAAGGCGGAGCCACAGTCATTGGAATCATTTTTCGTTCTTTTCCAACTTGCACCTGTCGTCACCTGGTGTAAATTTCCACAACTACATCAAAACACCAAGGCCAAAACTGTCTAATCATTGTATTGATTGATAACAACCAACGCACGTGGTCTGCAGGCCTATATTTTAGTCACACGTGGATATTCATTCATTGTTTTGATTTCAAGTGGAAAACATGTCTTCAACTGAAGAGAAGGTTGTTGTCGAGGAACCAGGAGTTAAATCTATCTTCCAACAAGCAAAAAGATACAGCTATGAATTATATGTGCTGTTCATTCTGATGCTGCTATATTTTATCAACCAATGTAATACGTAAGTAGTTTTGTTTATTTATTACATAATCAGGCCTATATTTTATGTTTCTGTTTTAGCACAATATTGAATTAGATCGAAAAAACAATGTTATTATTGGGTATTCATGAATTGATGGATAAGATAGATAGATAGATAGATAGATAGATGGATAGATAGATAGATAGAAAGAAAAGAATACACCCTTCTAAAGCCAGCTATTTCTCTGAAGCTATGTGTTCTTCAATCTTCATTGATATATGAATTTAAGAGGTCCATTCTTCAATAGTAAACTGAAGTTGTAAGTCCAAACCTCTTAGATTGTTTAAGTACATGATTATAATCTGCTTCATGATAGTTGAGTAACATAAGCTATTCATTTTGATGCTTCTTTATTTTATCTCGGGGTCATGTTCAGCCAGGAAGGGACCAAAGACAAAAGAGAAAATGAAAAAAGATAGATAGACAATTTATTAGACATATGGATGTGATAGATAGATAGATATATAGATAGATATATAGATAGATAGATAGATAGAAATATGGATAGAAAGATAGATGGATATAAATATGGATAGATAGATAGATTGATAGGTAGATAGATAGATAGATAGATAGATAGATAGATAGATAGATAGATAGATAGATAGATAGATAGACTTTAACTCTAAAGTTACTCGGACCACAAGAATGACAAGATATATCCATTAACTTTGATGCTAACTGAAAATTCAAAGTCTATTAACAATTTAACATACATTTCAATATAAGTAGGTTTCATTTCAATATAAGTAGGTCTTATGCCTTTGTTGACCTGGAATACCACCAGATCGAAATAATTCTCTTGGATTTGCTCTAATGAGGCCATTATACCAAACACAATGCTATATTGAATGTATATATTACATGTATTCTACAACCTGAACTGTGAACTATCAACTTTAAACTTTCATTGTTTTTGTTTTGTTAGCTGCATGTTGCAGTTTAGTGTTAATCCATTTTTATAAATTTTATTTTTTTAATGCATTGTTTGAGTTTTCTTGCATCACCTTCAGTTGGGAAATAGATATTTGACCCCCTGTTAAATTTTCCATTTTGAAGACTTAACCCTAATATCCCACAATAGGCAGTGAAGTTCAGGCAAAAAACCATGTGATTCACACCATGTGGTTCATCATTGTGAACCACATGCATCTCATTATCTGACGTTGTTATGTAAACAATGGGCAGTGAAGTGATGACGTCACGATGTTTTGACGCTCTCATTGGCCGGTGTGGTTGCTAGGGATCTTTTTGTGGCCATTCTAACAAAATAGTGCCTCTTGAAATTATTAATTCTTTTTACTGCAGGTCTGTTTTTATTGTGGGATATAAATAAAACTTAATGGGAGTGTGGTTCACAGCAATGAACCTCACTCATGTCAGGTCTGCTGCAGAATAAACACTCGTCCTTCGGACTTGTGTTGTATTCTTCCGCGACCTGACATTCATGAGGTTCATTGCTGTGAACCACACTCCCATTAAGTTTTATTATAATACCAAATATGCTACAGCCATACACGGAATTAAAACGCAAAATAGCAAAGGTACAGGGTATTCAAAAATAAAACGTAAAACAGCAAAGGTACAGGGAATTCAAAAGTAAAATAGCCAAGTCATGGAGAATTTAAAACAACAAAGGGACAGAGAATTTAAAAGTAAAGCAGCAAAGGGTCAGGGAATTCAAAGGAAAATCAACAAGGAGACAGGGAATTAAAAAGTAAAATAGGTAAGGGACACGGAATTAAAAAGTAAAACAGCAAAGGGTCATGGAATTCAAAATTAAATCAACAAAGGGACAGGGAATTCAAAAGTGAAATAGGTAACGGACAAGGAATTCAAAAGTGAAACAGCAAAGGGTCATGGAATTCAAAATTAAATCAACAAAGGGACAAGGAATTCAAAAGTGAAATAGGTAAGGGGCAGGGAATTCAAAAGTGAAACAGCAAAGGGTCGTGGAATTCAAAATTAAATCAACAAAGGGACAAGGAATTCAAAAGTGAAATAGGTAACGGACAAGGAATTCAAAAGTGAAACAGCAAAGGGTCGTGGAATTCAAAATTAAATCAACAAAGGGACAAGGAATTCAAAAGTGAAATAGGTAAGGGGCAGGGAATTCAAAAGTGAAACAGCAAAGGGTCGTGGAATTCAAAATTAAATCAACAAAGGGACAAGGAATTCAAAAGTGAAATAGGTAAGGGACAAGGAATTCAAAAGTGAAACAGCAAAGGGTCAGGGAATTCAAAGGAAAATCAACAAGGAGACAGGGAATTAAAAAGTAAAATAGGTAAGGGGCAGGGAATTCAAAAGTAAAATAGGTAAGGGATAGGGAATTCAAAAGTAAAGCAGCAAAGGGTCATGGAATTCAAAATTAAATAAACAAAGGGACAAGGAATTCAAAAGTAAAATAGGTAAGAGTGAGGTAATTCAAAAGTAAAATACCCAAGCAACAGTAAAACAACAAAGGAACGTTCAAAAGTGAAACAGTGAAGGGATAGGGAATTCAAAAGTAAAGTGGCAAAAGAATGGGGAATTAAAAATATAACAGCAAAGGGTCAGGGAATTCAAAAGTAAATCAACAAGGGGAAGGGGGATTCAAAAGTGAAATAGGTAAGGGACAGGGAATTAAAAAGTAAAACAGCAAAGGGTCATGGAATTCAAAATTAAATCAACAAAGGGACAAGGAATTCAAAAGTGAAATAGGTAAGGGACAGGGAATTAAAAAGTAAAACAGCAAAGGGTCATGGAATTCAAAATTATATCAACAAAGGGACACGGAATTAAAAAGTAAAATAGGTAAGGGACAGGGAATTCAAAAGTAAAGCAGCAAAGGGTCATGGAATTCAAAATTAAATCAACAAAGGGGCAAGGAATTCAAAAGTGAAATAGGTAAGGGACAGGGAATTAAAAAGTAAAGCAGCAAAGGGTCAGGGAATTCAAAGGAAAATCAACAAGGAGACAGGGAATTAAAAAGTAAAATAGGTAAGGGACACGGAATTCAAAAGTAAAATAGGTAAGGGATAGGGAATTCAAAAGTAAAGCAGCAAAGGGTCATGGAATTCAAAATTAAATCAACGAAGGGACAAGGAATTCAAAAGTAAAAAAGGTAAGAGTGAGGTAATTCAAAAGTAAAATACCAAAGCAATAGGGAATTCAAAAGTAAAACAACAAAGGAACGTTCAAAAGTGAAACAGTGAAGGGATAGGGAATTCAAAAGTAAAGTGGCAAAAGAATGGGGAATTAAAAATATAACAGCAAAGGGTCAGGGAATTCAAAAGTGAATCAACATGGGGAAGGGGGATTCAAAAGTGAAATAGGTAAGGGACAGGGAATTAAAAAGTAAAACAGCAAAGGGTCATGGAATTCAAAATTAAATCAACAAAGGGACAGGGAATTCAAAAGTGAAATAGGTAACGGACAAGGAATTCAAAAGTGAAACAGCAAAGGGTCGTGGAATTCAAAATTAAATCAACAAAGGGACAAGGAATTCAAAAGTGAAATAGGTAAGGGGCAGGGAATTAAAAAGTAAAACAGCAAAGGGTCATGGAATTCAAAATTATATCAACTAAGGGACACGGAATTAAAAAGTAAAATAGGTAAGGGACAGGGAATTCAAAAGTAAAGCAGCAAAGGGTCATGGAATTCAAAATTAAATCAACGAAGGGACAAGGAATTCAAAAGTAAAAAAGGTAAGAGTGAGGTAATTCAAAAGTAAAATACCAAAGCAACAGTAAAACAACAAAGGAACGTTCAAAAGTGAAACAGTGAAGGGATAGGGAATTCAAAAGTAAAGTGGCAAAAGAATGGGGAATTAAAAATATAACAGCAAAGGGTCAGGGAATTCAAAAGTAAATCAACATGGGGAAGGGGGATTCAAAAGTGAAATAGGTAAGGGACAGGGAATTAAAAAGTAAAACAGCAAAGGGTCATGGAATTCAAAATTAAATCAACAAAGGGACAAGGAATTCAAAAGTGAAATAGGTAAGGGACAGGGAATTAAAAAGTAAAACAGCAAAGGGTCATGGAATTCAAAATTATATCAACAAAGGGACACGGAATTAAAAAGTAAAATAGGTAAGGGACAGGGAATTCAAAAGTAAAGCAGCAAAGGGTCATGGAATTCAAAATTAAATCAACAAAGGGGCAAGGAATTCAAAAGTGAAATAGGTAAGGGACAGGGAATTAAAAAGTAAAGCAGCAAAGGGTCAGGGAATTCAAAGGAAAATCAACAAGGAGACAGGGAATTAAAAAGTAAAATAGGTAAGGGACAGGGAATTCAAAAGTAAAATAGGTAAGGGACAGGGAATTCAAAAGTAAAGCAGCAAAGGGTCATGGAATTCAAAATTAAATCAACGAAGGGACAAGGAATTCAAAAGTAAAAAAGGTAAGAGTGAGGTAATTCAAAAGTAAAATACCAAAGCAATAGGGAATTCAAAAGTAAAACAACAAAGGAACGTTCAAAAGTGAAACAGTGAAGGGATAGGGAATTCAAAAGTAAAGTGGCAAAAGAATGGGGAATTAAAAATATAACAGCAAAGGGTCAGGGAATTCAAAAGTAAATCAACAAGGGGAAGGGGGATTCAAAAGTGAAATAGGTAAGGGACAGGGAATTAAAAAGTAAAACAGCAAAGGGTCATGGAATTCAAAATTAAATCAACAAAGGGACAGGGAATTCAAAAGTGAAATAGGTAACGGACAAGGAATTCAAAAGTGAAACAGCAAAGGGTCGTGGAATTCAAAATTAAATCAACAAAGGGACAAGGAATTCAAAAGTGAAATAGGTAAGGGGCAGGGAATTAAAAAGTAAAACAGCAAAGGGTCATGGAATTCAAAATTATATCAACAAAGGGACACGGAATTAAAAAGTAAAATAGGTAAGGGACAGGGAATTCAAAAGTAAAGCAGCAAAGGGTCATGGAATTCAAAATTAAATCAACGAAGGGACAAGGAATTCAAAAGTGAAATAGGTAAGGGGCAGGGAATTAAAAAGTAAAACAGCAAAGGGTCATGGAATTCAAAATTAAATCAACAAAGGGACACGGAATTAAAAAGTAAAATAGGTAAGGGACAGGGAATTCAAAAGTAAAGCAGCAAAGGGTCATGGAATTCAAAATTAAATCAACGAAGGGACAAGGAATTCAAAAGTGAAATAGGTAAGGGACAGGGAATTAAAAAGTGAAACAGCAAAGGGTCATGGAATTCAAAATTATATCAACAAAGGGACAAGGAATTCAAAAGTGAAATAGGTAAGGGACAGGGAATTAAAAAGTAAAACAGCAAAGGGTCATGGAATTCAAAATTAAATCAACAAAGGGACAAGGAATTCAAAAGTGAAATAGGTAAGGGACAGAGAATTTAAAAGTAAAGCAGCAAAGGGTCAGGGAATTCAAAATTATATCAACAAAGGGACAAGGAATTCAAAAGTAAAATAGGTAAGGGGCAGGGAATTCAAAGGTAAAATAGTTAAGGGATAGGGAATTCAAAAGTAAAGCAGCAAAGGGTCATGGAATTCAAAATTAAATCAACGAAGGGACAAGGAATTCAAAAGTAAAAAAGGTAAGAGTGAGGTAATTCAAAAGTAAAATACCAAAGCAATAGGGAATTCAAAAGTAAAACAACAAAGGAACAGGGGTTCAAAAGTGAAATAGGTAAGGGACAGGGAATTAAAAAGTAAAACAGCAAAGGGTCATGGAATTCAAAATTAAATCAACAAAGGGACAGGGAATTCAAGAGTGAAATAGGTAACGGACAAGGAATTCAAAAGTGAAACAGCAAAGGGTCGTGGAATTCAAAATTAAATCAACAAAGGGACAAGGAATTCAAAAGTGAAATAGGTAAGGGGCAGGGAATTAAAAAGTGAAACAGCAAAGGGTCATGGAATTCAAAATTAAATCAACAAAGGGACAAGGAATTCAAAAGTGAAATAGGTAAGGGACAGGGAATTAAAAAGTGAAACAGCAAAGGGTCATGGAATTCAAAATTATATCAACAAAGGGACGAGGAATTCAGAAGTAAAATAGCTAAGGGACAGGGAATTAAAAAGTAAAACAGCAAAGGGTCATGGAATTCAAAATTAAATCAACAAAGGGACAAGGAATTCTAAAGTGAAATAGGTAAGGGACAGGGAATTAAAAAGTAAAACAGCAAAGGGTCATGGAATTCAAAATTATATCAACAAAGGGACAAGGAATTCAAAAGTGAAATAGGTAAGGGATAGGGAATTCAAAGGTAAAATAGTTAAGGGATAGGGAATTCAAAAGTAAAACAGCAAAGGGTCATGGAATTTAAAATTAAATAAACAAAGGGACAAGGAATTCAAAAGTAAAATAGGTAAGAGTGAGGTAATTCAAATACCAAAGCAATAGGGAATTCAAAAGTAAAACAACAAAGGAACGTTCAAAAGTGAAACAGTGAAGGGATAGGGAATTCAAAAGTAAAGTGGCAAAAGAATGGGGAATTAAAAATATAACAGCAAAGGGTCAGGGAATTCAAAAGTAAATCAACAAGGGGACAGGGAATTCAAAAATAAAATAGGTGAGGGACAGAATTCAAAAGTAAAACGGCAAAGGGACAGGGAATTCACAAGTAAAAAAACACGGGGAAGGGGGATTCAAAAGTAAAACGGCAAAGGGACAGGGAATTCAAAAGTAAAACAGCAAAGGGATAGGGAATTCAAAAGTAAAACAACACATGGAAGGGGGATTCAAAAGCAAATCAACATGGGGATAGAAATTCAAAAGTAAAACAGGTAAGTGACACAGAAAGTTCCCCCATGGCCTAACTGATAAGTGCGCTTGTCAACTGGCTTTGAGGGCATGGGTTCAAATCTCACCCCGGGAACTCACTTTAGTCCGAGCCCATGGAGGCGGGTTGTATCCAGTATTCTATGCTGGGGCAACTGAAAGACCCTGGGCATCCCTGAATTAATAGGGTATGTGCCAGACTCACAGTCTTCCCATCTCATCATCATACGGCGATCGCCGGCCTCGATATAGCCCACTGAGGTGCTGCAGAGGCGTAAAACACAAACAAACAAACAAACAAAGTGACACAGAATTCAAAAGTAAAATGGCAAAGGGACAGGGAATTCACAAGTAAAGCAACACGGGGAAGGGGGATTCAAAAGTAAAACAGCAAAGGGACAGTGAATTCAAAAGTAAAATGGCAAAGTGACAGGGAATTCAAAAGTAAAACAGCAAATTAAGGGACAGGGAATTCAAAAGTAAAACAGATTGATAATTCAGTTAAATGTACGTGTCCACATATATAATTTGTAAGCACTCAAAACAATTTACTGAACTACAAGTTAGTATCATTCAAATTGTTAAACATTGCAAAGTTCTTCCTCAAAGTATAGATACAATGTATTGTTAATTTATTGCTTAATTTCAAGGAAGTTTTGTTTACAATTTTTTACATTATGGCGAGATGACACTGCAAGATTTTGTGCAGGTATTTTGTTTAAAAAAAAGGTGAAAATACTTGAAAAGTGCAGAACAAGAAGAGTTAGACGTTTTGAAATGAGTTAAAATGGCCAATGATAATTAAATGTGAAAAGCATTATTTTTATTTTTATATGTATATCAATGCAACATATGTCAGCCTGTCACATTTTCTCACAAATTCGTAGGTTGAAAATTATCGCCTCGGCCTATAAATATTATGAAATGTTGATAAACTCATGTTTGTGATGGTATTTGTATAAATTGAGCTAAGCGTATAGGCCTAGACCAGTGTTTTTCAAAAACTTCTAGAGAAAATGTATGAAATTTTTTGATTAAAATCTTGATTTGAATATTTTTGATTTTTCAGATTCTCTCTAGTGGCCACCAACCTGAGCATGGCCAAAGAAATCAAATATGGAGAAAGATTTTGTGACGTCAGCAATGAGACAATAGTCAACCAGACGATCATTGAAAAGAATTACAATGGAACGTTTCAGGAGTATTGTGAGGAAAATTCTGCATTGTAAGTACTAAACTAAATGAATTTACTGGGCTGCTAATTGCGGTCCCAGGTTTGATTCCAACTCTGGGCTTATGTTTGGCAACAGTTCATTCATCCTTCTCCTCTTTACTGTGGGGGGGGGTGGTCTGCACTCTGCACTCTTAATGCGAAACCCACAGCCCAGCCGAAAAAAAGGTTCTAAATTTGTTAATACTGGGAGAGAAGGCCCTATGATAGGACCCTATGCTCCCAACTTGAGAGAAAGGGGTTGCATTGTAGGAGTTCAGTGCAGCTGGATTATCTAAGTGTTGTTTTTGTTTGTTGTTGGAACCTTTTTAAAAGATGAACAAGAACCTTTTTTTTTTCTCGTTGTCTATGCCAGCTTATAGAACCCTTAAAGGTTCCATATAAAAAATGTTTGTTAAGAGTGTAGTGGTAGAATATGTTGGGCCGCCAATCGCTGGGTCCAGGGTTCGAATAGGCCTACAGCTCTTGCTTTGCCTCATTGACGTGTCCTCCTCCTGTCCTAATTTAATAATAAGTTAGCCCTGGGACCCATACGTACAGTAGCATGGGTCATGGGTCGTCCCATTCAAAATCTTGAGATTTTGACATGGTATTGGAGAAGTGGTCTAGATTAAACAATTCTTTTCAGAATTTTATGAAATTTTGGATTTGAGCAGCCCACATATTTTACTACTGACGGCACTAGCTTTGGTGGCATTTTACTTTTAAATTAGAGAAATGTCAAAAATAATTGAGAGACAGCCATCAGCCTCACTTTGGAGTGTGATGTCACCATTGTGACGTCACTAGAATAACCTATGACATCATTAACGTTTGTTATGACATCACTCTCTCTCACCCAATGGGAAGACGCCATTTGGTCAATGTATAAAGAAAAAAATCATTTCTTGAACTTCACAGGGTGAGTGTTCAGTTATTTTTACATGTAGAGATGTAGAAATAGGTGCCGTCAGTAGGAAATTTTATATACTTTTAGGTGGTATAATTTAAATGAGCATGCTTTACATATGTTTTTAGATATCTTGATTCTCCCAAACCCTGTCTTTCAAATCTCACGGTTTTCCAATGGGAGGATCCATGACCCCTGTCCCAGGGGTCCAGGGCTAGTCCTAATTAGCATGGCTGGAAAAAGTAGCGAATTCAGGCATGTCATTATTTGGAAATCTCTAAATCTCAATGGACATTTTTGAAGAAAGACTCCATTTTTTAACTTAGAAGTAGCCGCTTAATTCGCAATCGCTTGTGGGAAATTTTGCCATGCTTTACAAAATTGCCTGGAAGTTCACTCTTTTTTACTTGCCCTGCTCATTAGCCTACCCTGTGCATAAATAAGAGGACGTAAAGCCCCAATCATCCATCAATCCGTCCTCTTTACTGTGGTCACCCCTGCTTCTGATCAGGACCATCCAATGGCATCCATTCTCTCCTCTTTTCCCAATGTCCTTCACATCAAAAGCAGATCAAATTGCAATTTGGCAACCTTACCTCTGGATATTGACGGACATGTCTGATACTCATGATTACAGGTGAGCAGTATGTTTTGTTGCTATGGCAACCAAAATGGTTAATTAACCTTTTGTGATCATGAGCTCTTGTTGACCTCTCATTGATTAAAATATCCTAGGACACTGAGATCTGGACATTCATGACACAAATAACTTGAGTTGCTGTTTATAAAAATCGTGTGATTAATGCTGTAATTGTGGCAATAATGTGTATTTTGGTAATGAAAATGTGCACAATTTGTTTCAAAACGAAACAAAAGATAAAATTTCACTTAACTAAATTTAGAACGGGGGGGGGGGGGGGGAGTGGTCTTGTGGTAGCGTGCTAAGATGCCAATCACTGGGTCCAGGATTTAAATCCCGCTCTTGCTGGGTCACCTGGGTCTATGTTGGATGGCTGTTTCAATCATTCTTCACCTCATTGCTGTGTCCTCGCCCTGTCCCAATTAGTCGACCAAGTGCATAAATTTACAGGATGTAAAGCCCAATCATCCATCCATCCGCCCAATTGACAATGAATCTGTGAGTATTTTGTCTTCATCCTCCTAAACGTGACATCTATGTTCTATCAAAGAAAAAAAAAAGAGATAACATTTATTATCTTATATTATGTACTACAACTTTCATAAATTTAGTTTCGTCCTTGGGACAGGCAGATAGAAAAACTATCAAAGACTTACACAGTAAGTATATCAGACTCGTTGAAAAAAAAAAAAAAAAAAGAAAAGAAAAAAAAAGAAAAAAAAAGAAAAAAGAAAGAAAGATAGACTAAGTTATTGGAAATAAAACACCCCAAAACATCTCATTTGATTCTAGAAATTAGAATATTCAATTTTGCATGCTAGTTATAAAGAAGTCCTATACTAATTTTTTAGTAGATTATATTTAAAAATATTGATTTATGATATAGGCCAACTAATAGTGATATTCTTTTCTGTGTTGAACATGGTTCTTCTAAAAAGAAAAAGTGGTTCAGAATGTTCTAATTATAACCAAGATTAAGGTGTATCTATATATATGATTTCATATTTGGTTGTAATATAAAACATACATGTATTTGCATTAGGTTGAAATGCATTTAAGACTGTACAAAACGAATTCAAGATAATTTTACTACTGTTTCTGTATAAGCATAATAAGGTCCATATTAATGTTTACTTCATTGATTTAGAGGACTGAAATTTGACACTTGGTATTATTTTGAATTATTGATTTAGCTTTTCTGGCTGGTGAATGAATATAGAAATAATTAATGTGTGTAACAGATGATGAGACAAAATATGCTTTTAATTTTTTGGTCCCACTTTTCTGAATCTGTGTAGTTATTAGACAGAATTTTAGAGCAGTACAATTTAAAGTATTAATATTGCCAAAAACGCTGAGAAGCAAAGAATCATCTCTAAATACACAGTAATTCAGCTTGAAAAATATTAAACACACACAAATAATTGTCTTAAGCAGAAAAAAAAAAGATTTACTTGAGTTAGTCTTGAGCGCCACCTACTGGAAAAATTTGTAAACAAAATACAGATTTTAGCAGCAGGACAGTGTTCTGTGGGATTCCTATGCAGGCCTGCAACTGGAATCGACATTTTACTTGTCATGATGCAAGTCTCTGATTGGCCGCTTTGTTAAAAGGCTGATATTAGGCGAGGAAGGAAATGGAGGCCTCAAGAGAACATTCCACCTTCTTCTGCTGTTCTTAAATGTGCATAATCAAGTTACTTCACATGCCCCAAATTCCTGCCTTGCTCTTAAATCTCAATTCAAGTTTCCACAATGTTATGAAGCACATTGGTGTGAAGATTTTTTTCCAAATGCAATGCCATGCATGTGTCTTAGTGGTGAATAGTTTGATGCTATCCTTGTGATTTTGAAGTCCAGGGTTCGATTCCACTGCATGGCAATACTTGACTGCTAAATTTAGATACTGACGGGTAGCCATCTGGTGATAGACATGCTGCAAAGTGGCCAAGCAAATGGAACTCAGTTATATATATATCTATAGGTTTGAAACCCCTACTGCATCTTTCTATTTGCTACAGTTGGTTTGGAGTGGCCTTCAGAACACACCTTTTAGCCAAATTTTGATTCAAGTCTCTGAATAACATATCTATAAAATGCAGACTTGTCCTACTGTCACTGTTGCTTTATTTGGTTGAATGAGACCAATTAGCTTAACTGTAGAACCAGGTGCCCTCCTTGGAGCCAAAAGTTATATTTTCGTTTATGTAATAACAAACATTTCATTCAATTTTTTCCAGATGTGAAACAAGTGATTCCTCCGGCTGTGACTGGGAATACACAGGCCTGGGTTTGGAATACCAGTTATTAGCTGGACCTTTCTATATTGTTGTCTTCAGTATATCTGGTGTGCCCATGGGTAAGTCACATTTTCTGAATTATATACTGGTAGAATGGCCCAATACGCATTTTAGTCTTTTTCAGTAACATGAGATCTCAAATCAAAGTAGCACTCTGCTTGGTTTAGGTGTTGTTTTCTATGTACAGCTGACAGCAATTTAATTTTTAAAAATAGCATGCAATGCATGCGCCATGTCCTCTATAAATTGTTAAAAGTTACATTCTATCTATCTGTCAATCTATCTATCAATCTATCTATCTGTCTATCTATCTGTCTATCTATCTGTCTATCTTTAGTAATTGGCTGAAGCATAAATCTCAGGTTGTGGTGCACCCCACTATGTCTCAGGGCGGAAGGGCCAAAGGGAAGAAGATGCTTCTCAGAAATCTTCTGCTCAGCAAAGAGGAATTTGGGGGATTAAAGTTAACTATTTAAAGTAGTGAGACATCAGTTTAAAGTTAGGGGATCTTTGGCAGTAGTGTAAACACTGAGCATCATAACTTCGGGTGGTTCTTGCATCTGTGAAATGCTTTTCGATCCACACCAACTTTGACATGATAATGCCATTGATGACGACAAAGGGCCCAAGGGCCTGCTCTCGGGCACAATAAAATGATTTTCTTTAGACATGTGCTTTCTCCTAGCCAATGTTTTGATGAAACAGGAAACACCTCCAGTGGCTCCACCTTGGGCACCCATGAGCCCAACAGACATTCCAAGCGACATTCCTAATAGATGCTCATACGTTTATACTAATGAATGCACTTCTCAGCCAGCGATTTGGCTTTCATGCCCCAACTAGAAATACATTTTTTGATAAAAATACCTTCGCTCACAAATGATCCAGCGAGTGAAGCAGCAAATGTGAGCTCAGAGACTTCGTAGCAGTATTTATGAAGCTCTGGTGAGGGACGGGGAATTGAAAAAGGGCTAGGGACAGGGGAGCACAAAACTTCGTCAAGAGCAGCATTCTCTGGGTGCCAAGGGACAGAGGGACAAAATAACATGCAATGCATGCGCCGTGTCCTCGGGCCTTTGAATCAATTTGTTGCTCTGCCAGGTAGGTGGAAGGGCAGTCTGGTGTTTGTTTATGTCCCTTCCCTTCCTCTTTGGAGTCCAGGGAGAACCAAACTACTATTACCACAATCCGGTTTTTGCAAAACAAATGATGTCAAATGCTGCATGCAATCTGAGATGATTTTGGCCAATTACAATCTTACTAGCACAACACCCGTGAACACATGCATGCAAGGGAAAGGGAAAATAAAGAGTGTTTTCTAATGGCCTATAGTTAGATTATGGGAAAACATCACCTCAGTTTGTGTGACTGTAATTTGAACATGAAACCCAGCTAAGGACATTGTAGACAATACAGAAAAGCTACTTGCAAGTTTTCATAAATGAGCAATCAGTAGTTTCGTCGGAGTAGTGTAAGGGGTGCGTGAATTAATAGCATGATGTTCAAGGGGAGAGACATGAAATTCCAGGTAGGGTATCATTACGACTAGTGTAACCACTGGCAAGCATTACTTTGAGTTGTCATTTTGCCTGTGAAATGTTTTAGTGATCATAAAAAGTTTCATACTTTCATTGTTTACACTTGACGAAGCTGCATCATGACAAAGGGGACGAGGCGACCTCGGACACAGAAAAACCCTATTCTCAGCCTCATCGATATTCACATGAACCAATATTCAACCATAAGCCGTTATTCCGGGACCTGAATCAGCAATAAAAAAGTTTTGATTTTGTAAGATCACAAATGTAACAGCTGGGCAATTCCGTAAATTTCAATTTACAAATTTGACACTTAATCAGCTTGTGTAATCGGATGTACACCGTCTGAGTGTGTTCGACACAGTGACATTTTGCTTTGTAGCTCAGCTCCTGTTGCACTTGGAGGTTTGGTTGATGGCTTGTCTGATACCCCTATTACCTGGCCTCATCCCTGTTTAACAACGAAATAGCTGAGGTGTAGGGCGACATAAGCTGGTAAAGTGTCAAATCTGTAAATCGGACTTTACGGAATTGCCCTGCTACTAATACGTCAACAAGAGCATTTTGCTGTAATCTTTCATGAAGAGAAATGTCTCACTTTCTGAGATAATATGATTTTTGGTTCCTCTTGCATTTTGACAGAAAAATGGTCCTCTGCTTGCTGTCTTATCTAAATACCATGAAATTGATGCACAATGTATCGAATGTGGTGATTAATAATAATTATTAGCCTATTATGCCCAATTTTGCTTCGTCATTGAATGAAATCGTGAATGAAATCAATAGTTGAAATCAATTGTTGGCTTAGTGTGAATCACAACCCACAGACAGCTAAGAGATGACCTCATCCCATCAATGATAAAAAAGACAAATTTGCAGGAAGAAAGAAAACGTGATTGATATTTTGAATTTTGCTTTGTCACTTTAAGAAAATCGATGATTATTGGGCCACTTCAAGAATTGTTATGGTCTGATTCCATGAACTTAGCCCATTTTTTTCTTCAGGAAAATGTAATAGCTATTCCAAATTAATATCCTGTTAGATTCCTGTATCCCCCCCCCAAAAAAAAAGAAGTTGTCTCCTGTCGCAAATATAGGTGTGTAACAAAACGGAATTCAACTAGAAATGTCCAAGCCACAGAGCAGTAAGCGATATACTTGTAAATTTACTTTGGTCCGTTTCATCAAATTTGAATATTGCAAAAAACAACAACAACAAAAGAGACCTTGCTTCATCTATACAACCAAAAATATGTCAGTGGTCATTTAAAAAAAGCCTGCCTCACACATGACCAAAAACCAAAAATTAACTGCATCAACCATTATTTGTTTTTACTCAAAACTTGGGATTAAGATGGATAAATATTGTAACATTCCTCATCAATGTCGCAGGAACTGAAAATGATTGATACAAATAATTTTGCTGTGTCATGGTGCCAAATGGTTATTGGGGCACATCTCTCTGTTCTTGATTCAAGTTGATTGTGATGCAAAGAGATAATGAACTGTGTGATGGTTATTTGGAATGTCTGTGAACTTGGTCTGTGTTTTATTCGTTTTGATTTTTTTCTGCGACTTCATGTTTATCTCACTTAATCCATGAAATGGTACAGAATAAAAAGTTGGTCTGTTATTTTGCTTTGTCATTCTGATAACCCGGATGAAATTCCAGTTTAATGGGACCACTTCCATTGTCAATAATGATGTGCCAGAGTCAGTGATGATCAAAAAATCATTAGTAGATCACTGGGTTATCAAAAGTTGTCTCTGATTGTGTTTTTGCTCCTACTTAGGGACCGTTCAGAATTTATGACTTGGGGTTATGACTGGGGGGGGAGGGCTGGTAGTTATTCGCCGAGGGGGTACTAACTTTTCACATGTGTTTCAACTTTCAAGGGGGGTATTAATTTTTGACAACACTTCCAACAAGGGAAATGAAATTTTAATAAAGAAAAAATATTAAAAAACTTACGTAAACTTATTTTATTTAGACTTTTTTACGCGCAAAAATCCGCAAAATGACGCGAATCTGTACGCGTGGCCGTGTATGAGAGTATATATATGTGTGTATTGCTTTGTATGTCGGGGGGGGGGGGGTACTAAAAATACGCGTGAAACCTAAGGGTGGGGTACTAAAAATCCGCATGAAACTCAAGGGGGGTATCAATTTTTGACGGGAAGTGCCAGAAAAACTCCCACCCCCAGTCATAAATTCTGAACGGTCCCTTATCAATCTTCTTAAAGGAATCATAGTATCTCTTTGGAACAGTATGGTGAAATTGAGGCTGTGATTTGTTAATAAGGTTAATTGCCTGCTGAACACATTATGTTATATTGGCTTTCTTGGTCTCAATTATACCTTCATTAGCCAAAGTTATCTGTTACCATTATTTCCAAAGAACAACTTAAAATGTTCCAATTGTCGAATATAATGGGTATTATATGGATGATGGAAAATGCATTCCAAAATAGCTGGATTTTGCACTGTAAAAAATTCAGAATTCTAAATTGAAAATAAGGGGAGGAATGAGCATGGGAGAGGGTTTGATAATATGATTGTTTTGTTAATATTAAATACATAAATTACATAAAACTTTTTCACTGGTGTTGTTAAACACAATTTTAGAACACATGTTTGGCTCATTGTTTTCAGCAGACGGTCTCGGTCCTAGAAATATGACACTTAATTTACATAAAGTTTTGTTTTGTATCTGATATTCTTCTTCTTATCAGAACTTTGATGTGATAAATCAATGTTTACAAGATATTGTATTGATTTTTAGAAGTGTGACAAAAATTATAGAGTGGTTATCAATCGCGTATTATTGATGGAAAAGTTCTGCACTGGACATTGAAGTGCCAAGAAAAGGAGTCTTTTTGAAGTGAAACAAAAATCCTTTTCCAGTACGCTGTCACCACTCACCAGTACCACCTGGTGAATTTTGTACAGAGCAACATCACAAAGAATTTATATTTTTAGTCTGTATTGTTTTCAAGCGGGTGTGTCTGTCTGTCTGTCTAGCTGTCTGTCACACGGATGGACGCAGGGGGTTGGACTAAATTAAATTTTAGATATTTTTACATGCTTATACTGGTAATTCATTGTAATAATTCATATATTCTTCGTTGTCAACTTATAAATCATCTCATATTTACATGTTAATGTTATAAGTTGGTTATTCGTTGTGGGATTAGGAAAATGTGTTTATCACATCTCGGGCAAAAAGCCCTCTTTTCAAAGTTTGGATAAATCACATATTCCTTCTCTCGTTGTGAATAACCTATACCTATTATATCAGTGCGGCGTCGCATTATGCTTATGGCTTTGCGTTTCTGATACGATAAAAAGATAGACCCCCCTACCCCCCTCCCCACCGGAATTTGTAATTTTCTGAATCTCCTCCGGCCTGTCAACAAGATTGAGGAAAATCCAATCTGTGGTCAGCTGGGATAATAATGAAGCCATTTTTGACAGATAGTTTTCTGTTATGGCACGATTCTTTAAAGAATCTGAAATGCATGAAATTTCATTGTGATTCTTTTTGTAATTTAAAGAAAACTAATTTCAGGTCTCATGTGTGAGTTAAACAACTTGAACAGAAAAGTATTTCTCGGAGTCTGTGCAATATTATGGAGCATTATGACAATTTTGGGAGGAGTGGTCAACGCATATTGGCAGATTGCTGTTTGCAGAATATTACTGGGAGTATTGTAAGTAAAATATCAATTATTATTTCACGATTTCTTCTACTATATATATGAAAAATTATACTTTAATTATAGAAACACACTAAAAAATAGTCAGATTTTATTCGAAGGACGATTTTCAACTTGGATTCTCAGTTTGTGACAGAGTTTGTTTATGCTTAAATTTCAAAGTTGTTAGATTGAAAAAATGAATTTTCTTTCCAGTTCTGCGGCATGTGCTCCGTTTGCTGTTAGCATCCTATCTGACTACTTCCCACCTGTGAGCTTTCTTTGATATACAACTGAAAATAGCTGTTGTCACTGTTTTTGGTTCGTCTGTAAAATGATGAAAATAACGTGCAAGCATTTAAAGCAGGGGACAGCTGCCCTCCTTAAAATTATATAGCAGTAGAGTGGACCTACAGTGGATCCAGGCTGTCATGGCTGAATGCTCAAGGCAGCCATGTGGCTAAGCGCACTGTAAACATGCTGCATGCAAATTCAGCTGACCTTTGACCCCATGAAAAGAAGCCTATTTGTTTTCTTTATTAATTTGTAGGGGCACCAAAAGTTTATCATCGTGATTTAAAATTCAGGAGAGGCTGTATGCTAAGTTTGAATGAGATTGGTAAGCAGTGGCACCCACGGTTATGGTCATAAGTTTTGGCAAAATTTCTTCAGTAAGAGGTAGCGCTTTGCGCTGCTAAAAACTATGTTTTCAAACATCATTGATCCAACAGGTTCTTTCAATCAGAAAAGTCATTAAATTGGAAATTGATAAAACATGTATGATCCTTGCCCAATTGGCACACAATGTTAACACAATGCAAACAAAATGTTGCTAATTGGTGTACATGGAGGGCTCATCTGTTATCATGCAAAAATGTATTGTAGAAATTTTGTTGCCACAACATGAACACCAACAACGTTGTGACCACATGGTGTGCCAGAACTGGTGTGCTAACACCACTTGACATTACTTCATAATGTTGTGACATTAGTGACAACATCAAATCTACCATATAATTCTACGTAATTTTCACCAAAATTGTGGTCTTGTCACGTTGCTGCAACATAGCACTGACATTATAATACACTAACTTTGTTTTTAAATTTCCCTTTTAGAGCATGAGAGGAGCTGTCATGGGATTTTTCAACTGGGGCGTCTACCTCGGATTCAGCATGACTTTTTTGCTGATAATCGCGGAACGAGAATTGGGATGGAGGTCCGTCTATTTGATCGCTGGAATTCCTGGTCTCATCCTCGGAGTCCTTGCTCTGGTCACAATAAAAGAACCTATAAGGGCTGGTAAAGAAACGGATACTGAGGTTGGTTGATCGTTTTATAAAATTAGTTACTTATCTTTTAGACATTTTTTTGGTGAAGACTGTTAATCTTGTCCAGATTGCACCACAACATAATAAGACAATAATAATATTCATGTGGGTCTTAAACAGGTTCAAATCTCGCCGCCAGCCATGTTTAGTAAACAAAATGCATGTTATATTGTCATGATTATGTTATTTCCATTCACAAGTAAGCACAAGTAATGTACAACGTTATCTGGTAGGCCTAGTATGTGCACTCTATAAATTCTTACTTGGTACTATTATGATACTTTTTATATTGCACATTTCATTGACTCATGGGCGTAACTTGATGGGAGACGGGGAGACATGTCCCCCCAACATTTTTACCCCGGGGGACATAATATGAAATGTACTCCCCACTTTTCTTGTGTGAAAACAAAATATGTTGTCACTGGTGGTAATGGCCCTTGGGCTCAATTTGGTAGGGCCTAATAAAGGGCACTGTTCTAAGATACATGACCCCAAGCAGGTTACCATGCCAAACAAAAGTTTGGAATTCAATAATGTAAAAAAGACTGACTGACTTAGTTATTCGCGGATCCTTGGTCGATTCTGACCACGTGACTGCCGTGTCCCCCCCCCCACATTTTCCGCAAAAATTACGCCCCTGTTCATTGTCTTACACAATGAAAATGTAATCATTTTAATGAATAACTTTGCCCTGAAAAAAAAAAAACTCTGCCTGATAGATTGTAGATGGGAGCGGAGTTCTGAAGCTCAGTTTGTGGGCACTGGGCCAATTGCTTGCTTCATTCTCGCTCTAGCTGGAACACCTGGACTTATGTTAGACAGCAGTTTCAATCATCCTTTGCCTCATTCTTGTGTTCTACTCCAGTCGTGATAAGCCTGCTAAGTGCATAAATACAGGACGTATAGAAATTTTTAGAAAAGCCTTCCATCCGATCGTTTTAGATTTGAACTCAATTTTTTCTTTCCTATTTCCAGAGTCGTGTAAAATTTTCTGACGTATGTGCAAAACTCTATACAGCGGCTACAAAATTTCTGAAGCCATCTTTGATTTTGTTGTGTCTCGGAGGAGCGATTAGGAATGGCGGTGGAATTGTCTGGGCCTACAACCTTGTGCCTTTCTTCGAGGAATATCATCCTGATACTTTGGTAAGCGTAAAATGACAAACAACTTGGTTGTTAATCAGAATCTGATGTCATTGTTTCTTTAGTACTAACTATGCAGAACCTTGTTGCAAGTCAAATTCTGCACTTGCAATTTAAAGGGCTTAACAGATACAATATCTTTTTGGAAAAAAAAAGTTAACTATTCAAATTTGATTATTTGTTCATTTATTGCTGATTGATTCTCAGAAAATGATGGAAGACTATAGCCTAGTCTTATTTCTATTTTCTATGCCTATGCTCAATGAATATATGTAACAAGTCAAAATCTCAAATAATTGTGCTTTAGCTATGCTGTCTGGAACTGGAATTTTAATCAGCAGGCCTCGGAGAGTATCATGCAAATATATTGGGTCGATAATTCTCTCTCAGTCTCAGTCTTTGAATTATCGTATTCTGGTTTATCTTTCAAGACGGAAGAATGGATGTCCTGGATTCCCCTTATATTTGGCTCTCTTGGCGCTTTTGGTGGAGGATTTATCTCGGACAAGATGGCCAACAAATTCGGAACCCGGGGTCGTATTGGAGTTCTTATTCTTTGCCTTTTATTTTCTGCACCATTCCTCGTTGGCGTGCTGTATGCGCCTATGCCGTGGGCCATGTTATGTCATATTCCAGGTAAAGTTGTTTTGATTCTTCAACACAAAATGTGAATTACTAGGGGAAATTGTCAGAATTTCAGATTTTTTTTTGATAGATGCCAACTTTGATTTACTCCCACAAAATATTTTGCAGATAGAGACAGATGTTGAATAAACTCAATTTAATTTTTAACAATAGATATTTGGCTCTGGATCAGAATGTATTTGCTCTTTGTCTTTATTTTACGCAATATGAATGTCGTGGCCTAGTGGATAAGGCGTTTGACTGCTACGCGCATGGTCGGGACTCGCGGGTTCAAACCCCAGTCATGTCATGGAGGAACTGAGCAGCTCTTTCTTAAACCATTGCTTCACTCGACCCAGGTGCAAATGGGAACTTGGCAATAGGCAGAGATGGCAATTGTGGAGTGCTTGACTAATGAGCGCGTGAAATTCGCTGCACACTGGTGTATGCTCCCCAGGGAGCTGAGAACGATTCAAGCTTGATCAGGCCTGTCAAGGATGTAATTGTACAGTCGGCCGAGGACGACTGCTGATGTTTACCTGTTACATTTACATTTACATTTACTATACATTTGAATTTAATTGTCCAAAAATCTGCATATTTTTCATATTGATTAGATCTGTGACTAGAGTAAATTGCAATGGAGCTAAAAATATTGTATTTCCTTGAAAATGGAATTTAGTGTATTGTTGCATTGCATTCTATTCTATTTTCAGCGTACGTCATTGGTGAAATGTGGATAGGCGTTTGTGTGGCAGTAGTCGTGGATCTTGTTCCTGCCGATTTAACGACATCTTCAGTCGCAGTTTATTTCTTTATTATTCAAATTATAGGCGGAAATATGAATTTATTAGAAACACCAATAAGACAGGTATTTATTGACTTATGTAATATAATTTAAATTTATTTTTTGTAAGTGTAATTTGGTTGACTGGAGGGGTGGGGTGTCTGCTCTGTTAGAGGTGTTCTGGGCTTGCAACCACTGGTTCCATCCGTCTCTGGCTGGGTCATCCGGACCTATGTTGGACATCACTTTCAATTACACTCACCTCATTGCTGTGTGTCTTAGTGTCTAGCTCATATATCCTAATCAGTCTGCCAAAGTGCATGAACGCAGGACGTAAAGTCCAAATCATGCACTAATCTGATTTTCTATCGAATTATACAAGGCTGGCCTATTTTTAACATTTCAAATCCTTGATTCAAGTATAGTAAAGATATAGATTGTTAAAAGTATACCAATAATTCAACACACTAGCCTGGATTGGTCTGTGGTGGAACGGAGGGTAAGACAAAACACCCGAGGTGAAAATGGGAACATTGTTGGTGAACAAAATTTATTGAATGGTTGGCCTTGTTACCATGGAAGATTGATTATAATATGATAATATATTTTTAAAAACTGCCCTTTTGATATTTAAAATTATATAAGAATATATAATTTTCTATTTCAGGACTTAGGCATGCAAATAGCCATTTTGATAATTAAAATTATCTAAAAATCTCTCAATTTTAATTTCAGGACTTAGGCATGCAAATAGCCATTCTCATCATGTATCCAGGGATGTACATTGTTGGTGCCTTATTTTTCATCTTCGTTTTCATGATTTTGAAAACTGAAAAGAAGACAAATCAAGAAGATGACAATTTAGCTTTTGCGTCTACGGACAAAATGATCTCTAACGATGTTTTAAGTAATGTTAGCAAACAAAACGAATCGAATGAAAATGGCGATAGTGTTGTTAGATTGTGATGCTTTTGAAATTCCATTTATGTGTATTTAAATTTGTTAGGCATTCATTGTATTATATTTAAATGAGATTGTGTACTAAGTTTGAATGGAAATATTTTTGGTATGAACATAATTATATGTTGTAGATCAGTAAATTGTACAGTCTACAGAGCTGTGAGTCAGTCGAAAAAAAAGAAGAAGAAGAATATTTTGTGTGTGTGTGTTAATGTATCCATAAAATATTTAAATAAATTTGATTGACATCTGCATAATAATTAAAACAGTGATGTACATGACAGCGTGCCATTAAAATATAACAAAAGTTTAGAAAAAACGAAAAAAAAAAAATTATTATACACAAATTTTGCCACATTTGATAAACTTTTGTCACTTTCAATTAGTGTAATTTTCATGATAAAGCCCAAAAATGTTGCGCATGATGCTTTCCAAAAATTTTCTTCTTAATCAACTGTTGCAAATTTCATAACAATTGGGGATGTTCTTGCTGTGAAGTTGATGAAAATCGATTGATTTGACATAGAATGATGCATAATTATACATATCACGCAAAAGTTTTCATAATATAAAGATAATTAATTGAATAGTTCCAATTTTATTGCACATTCACAAACTTATACTTAATATAATGGTAAACCAAAGTCAGACTGGGTATTTATGTTCTCTAAGAAAGTAGACAAGGCCATCAGCATACTCATAAACAGCCAAGTTTCTTCCAGACAAAATTTGTGTGAGTTCCTAACACTCAATTCTGTTGACCGCTTGCTGGAGTTTGCAGAATGGCACACTAGATGACAACACAAGGCAGCATGATATTATATTTTCTTAAGGCTGGAAAAAAGCTCTAGCAATGATTGATTGATTGATTGATTGATTGATTCTTTATTATTTAAGTGACAGGTACATAAAAATTAACAATAATAAAACATAAACGACCTGTGGTACCCAGCCTTCTGGGGGCTTATCTGTCACTATAAATCAATTAATATTTAAATTTACCAGAGGATTACAAATTACAATTACATAATTGTCACAACATATTGAATTATTAAATGTAACAATTAGAACTTTCTTTCAAATACACAAGTGAACTATAAATGTAGAGATATTACAAAATTACACTCAATTACAATATCATATAACTGGAACTTCAATAATTTTTGTCAAAACACATGAAAGGTTTTCTTAATACATAATTTCATAAAGAAGATACATCAAATTAAGTATTGTATAACATGTCATTTCTTGATTTCAAGCACTAATAATAAATGTGCTAACTTTATATTGTTCATTTGTCATGATATGTATAAATTTTTCAAAATCTGTCATATGTACAAAATTATTTACAGAGATACTAGCATACAACAATTCCCTATGGTACTGGTAAACTGGACATACACAAATAAAGTGAAACTCATCCTCAATTAAATTACTTTTACAAATATCGCAAGTTCTCTCTTCTAACTTAATGCCCCTAAACCGTCCAATTTCTATATTTATAGGGAGAATTCCTAATCTAATTTGTGCAATTAATGATCTCTGTTTTCTATTTTTTATATAAACATATTCTTCACATAACAATTTATCTTTAAATTTCATATATGTTCTTAACTTTGGTTTTAACAATAGAGATTCATGCCATTCAACATTTCTTATATCAATTAACCTTTTTTCTATCAGTCTCAAATCACAGGTGTTTCTCTCATCAAAATGTGAAAGACCTACATATTTAAATATTTCTTTTATACAACTCGACCAACCCCTTACTTTACAAAGGTCCCATGTAAATACTTTTTTAGTCAAGCGATTTTCATTCATAAGCAAAATCCTGTTCCAATATCTAACCATATTTACATTATGTCTTATTTTGCTAACATTCCATCCATATACACCTTCAAGACCGCTATGAGCAGCTTATTA